>CM037852.1:198809813-198894110 GCA_021234595.1 Delia radicum
TTCCTGATTGTAACGCTTGGTACACAAAAAAAAATTATCAACCTGAAATATCTAATAAAAGATTTGATTTGAATTAAATTTGTTTATAAACAAATATTTAATTGAATCAATATTTTAATTGACTTGTAAATCTATAAATACATATTTTATTTTAAACATAATTCTCAAATTATTTTTTCATACACTGTAGCTTAAATAGAAAATTTTTAGTATAAAATACCAAATGTATTTGAAGTTTACAAACAGAACAAGCACACACCCAAACACACATACTCAACATTAACAAAAACACACATACCAACGTATCGCTCACACAATTTTTTTTGTAGATAGTTATTTATAGCTTTTTTTCTTTTTAATTTTCAATAACAGTTTTAATTAATGTTATCATTGCCGCGATAGCTAGGTGCAAAATCAATTAAAATGTTAATTGATTCAATAATTTTTTAATTGAAACCCGTTTTTAGATTTTTCTGTGTACGTAAAACATTAAAGCCACATTTAAATCTAACGATTGTGTTTTTTAATTTTATTATTTAACAAAATTAAATAAAAAAAAAAATTAAAAAAAAAAAACATTTTGAAAAACTTTTGTTTTCGTTTTGTTTTCTTTTTCTTTGTTACCTTTTTCTTTTTTTTAAAAGAAAAAAAAAATAGATCAAAAAGTTTTTATTATTTTTATCAAGAAGAATAATTTTAAGTACATTTTTTTTTCTCTTAACTAATAAATATATTTTTTTATAAATGTTAAGTTTTCCTCGATCTTCTTTTATTTTATTCTTCTTAGTTTAAACTAGCTTAAGATCATTTATTTATTTCCAATATTTCGTCTCCACATTGGGTGACTTCTTCAGGGAACAAATATTACAATTTGAAAAACTGGCTTTAATAACATATATGTGTATAAGTTTTTAATTATTAAAACTAGTTTATCAAATTGTAATTTTTGATCCCCGAAGAAGTCACCCAATGTGGTGATGAAATAATGGAAATAAATAATTAATAAATAAATGATCTTAAGCTCGTTTAAACTAAGAAGAATATATTTGTTTATACCCACAGAGAAATAAAGTGCCAATCGAATTGAAAAGTGTATATTAATGGTAACAACTTATAAATTCAGTTAGTGCAACTATATTGACATTAGATTTCTGAATAATTTGGGTGTTGCAACTAAAATTCAGTTGAGCCAACCGACTGAAATTTTAAGTAAACGAATTTAAGTCGTAGTAACCGAATTTCAGTTGGCAAATAGCTAAATTTTTCTTTGTGTGTACTTTTACTACACTCGCAATATTTTTCCCGTAAAGACTACTGAATATACACATTAAATTAACTGAAAATCAGTTAAAAACAGGACTACTAACTTTTCGTGTAAAACAATTGAATTTTTTAGTTTATTTTCAACTGTTGAATATTAATTGACAAAATACATAAAAACAATATATTGTTTTCGTTTATTTCAATACTCAATATAATATAACAAATTTTTGTTTTGAATAGAAAATTTTAACTGAATATTTTAACTATTACGGAAAGTCCGTTTTTTTGTTGAATAACAAACAGAACGTTAAAAATATATTTCTTTGGCAATTTAGCTGTATATTCCATTGAAACTACTTTACCAATTAAACTTTTATATAACTGTTGATTTTTTATGGAAAAGTTCTTGTGAGTGTATAATTATCTTTGATAAATACAAAATAAAATAAACTGTTTCCTTTTTTTTGGAAACTAATAAATTCGTCTTCATAAACTCTTTCATTTGGAACCCGATTTCCTGAAATTTCTTAAAATATACGAAATGAATAAAAAACGGAGAATATGGTAATTGTCAATGCAACATTTCAGCCCCTGAATATAAGATTTGGCTTTTAAAACATAAACAGAAAAATATCGGCAGACCCTTCTCGTTAGCTTTGTTATAGATTTAGAGAGCTTTTATCTGCAGAAAACGTTTTAGATTTTTTGGTTATAATCCAACAGTGGAAAAAAGTCCGCACAATTTGAAGGTTACTTTCCCAAAAATCCAAAAGTTTTCTTCAAGAAAGGTCCGTAGAAACTGAGGTATTTATTACAAACCAATATTCCACAAAATCTTAATGTTTTTCTATAAGAAGAATCGTCAGTATCTAATTGTATATCTGGAAGAAATGTCCCAGGATTCGGATAGTTTTTATACCGGTTTGGAGGAATTATTTATATACAAAATTTTTGAGTATCTGACTGAGATTTTTTTTTTTTTAAGAAAATTTTTTTTTATTGAATGAGCTTTTTCTGTCGAAAGAGTGCCTCTGACCTCTTTCACATACACTTAGAATACTATGTAGGTAAAGACCACTGCAATTGTAGTTGAAAACAAATGAAATTTCACTTAAAGAAAGGATGACTTACTTTTCGTTAAATTCAACTAACATTGTCATTTGTTTTTTAATGTTCAAGAAATTACTAACAATTGTAGTAAAAACGGACCACATATTAGTAAAAATAAACAAACATTTATTTTTTTTTATTTTTTTAAATAACAAAAAACAACTGTAAAAAATGAATGCAAAATCATAAAACAGTCATTTGATGTGAGTTGTTTTTTTAAATGAACTACAAGGTTAGTAAATATTTTAATTTGTTCTACAAATGACTGACATTTACATTAAAAATAAAGAAACTGTATTACAACCCAAACAACTACATATTTTTTAAAGCAAAAGTTCCCTGAGTGTAGTAAAAATGCCCAAGATTTTAAACACGTTTATCCTTCCAAAAAATTTGAAATAAAAAGTTAATTAAAATCTATATTATTAATATTTTAAAATGTATAACCTCCATTTTAGATATCAGATTTGAGATGACGAGCAACAACAAAATACAACATTCTGAAAATATTATTCGGATCAGACATCACAACAATTTTTTTTAACTAATTAAATCACCATATTGGATCCGCCATATTGTTTTTTTTTTCATTTTGGTTCTAGATTCCGAAACAGCAATCCCAATTCTGCTAAACACAATTTATTTCAATTGAATATGTTCAAATTTCAAAAATTGTGGTCTTCATATCGGAATTTTTTATTTATAAAATTCCGATTTCGGACTCCTGATCAGCAACAAACTAGATCTACTTTAGAATGCTTTTTAGACCTTAATTTGGCCAAAATTTTGGTATGATGGAAATTCAATCATCCGCATCAATTTTTTAAATAACAAAACAACATTTTAAATTTCAATTTATATAAATCAATTAAACAGACGAAATTATATTATCCCTCACCAAAGATATTCGCTGTAGTAAATACGGTTGGCGGTTTTTAGTAATTTTCTATAAAGATATGTAGTATGTATGTCAGGGTGGGGCGATTTGAACATCTTAATGGGCGCATCGCGTTTCTGATTCTTGGGATTGTACTGAGCAAAAAAGTCCACTAGACCATACGTCTACGGTGAAAATCGAGCTTCCAGATTTTGACTTGCAAACAGATTTTGAATTGCTTATAACAATGTGTTGGATGGACATATCTCAGGAAGTAGGAGGAGCTTATCCAAGATTATGGTATCAGTCTTTTCTTTGGAAGATTCTCTAGCAGATTAATGCATCAATCATATTTGTGGGTGGGGTTTAAGGGGTTAATTTTTAATTTCAAAATAGGGCATTTGCCGTGGGATGGACATATCTCAGGAAGAAGGAGGAGGTTATCCAAGATTATGGTATCAATCTCTTCTTTGGAAGATTCTCTAGCAGATTAATGCATCAATCATATTTGTGGGTGGGGTTTAAGGAATTAATTGTTAATTTCAAAATAGGCCTTTTTAGCCGTATTTTGTGAAAGTAACGCTGTCCCTTTGCACTTTCACAAGGCCAAAACTGCCTGAAGGAGCGTTCCAATTCTTTTGCGATGTACTAGAGAGTTCCTAACTATTGCCTTGGCTACAATTTTTGTCTTAGTATTGGATCGAAAATCTCAATGGTTTGGCTGTTATAGGCCAAAATATCCAAAAAAATTTTCACCGTAGACGTATGATCTAGTTGACTTTTTTGCTCAGTACAATCCCAAGAATCAGAAACGCGAAGCGCTCATTAAGATTTTTTTCCTTCCATACTAATCGCCTCACCCTAATGTATGTTCTTAAAAATATCATGCATGTATGAATGTTTTATATAAAAACACATGTCGATTTCACAACCACGTTAATATTCTTTTTGCTTGAACAAAAATGTTGTTGTAAACGTTTTCTTTTTAGTTTCTATTTGTCTCTCCTTGCCACAATTTTCCATTTTCTCAAGTGGCATAAGGTGTCATAACAGTTTTCTATGCATTTTTTTATATGTGTATGTGTGCTCTTTCATATATTACACAGCTAAACAACGATGTATGTAAAAGTACATGAATTTTTATTTATTTTTTTTTTTGCCATGCTTAGTTTGTGTATGAATGTATTTTACTGAAACGGATATTAAAATGAAGCATTGTCGGAAGCGGATGTATAAACAAAAATTGCTGAATTGAATGTTACTTACAGCCATATTGTGTAGCTTTTCTACCAAAACATCCTGTTTCAATATTCTATATATTAACCGTTTATTTGTTGAATAAAAAAAAAAAAAAAAGAAAACATAAAAAAATATATTTGCATTTAATATAATCCCTGATGGTGGATGGAGAATAAGATGTATTCAAATATGTATACAAAAAAAATTAAATATTTTGTGTGGACAGAGAAGCGGTGTTTTTTTTTTTTTTTTTTTTTTTTTGCAATACTTTTAATTATATGTGGATATTTATTTAGCTCAAGAAAATATCTGGTTGATTATATTTTAATACACATTTTAAGTCTACAAACAAATATTTACCGCGATGTATAAATTGATTAATTTAAAACTTAACAGGTATAAGCTGGTAAAAGGCAACATTTGAAATTTAAAATTTAAGAAAACTATTAATATAGAGTAATTCCATATGGCCTATTGACAAAAATATCACTTTTTCAAATTCCCACTTCAGCTTTTCATGAGATTTGGTATATGGGCTTAGGTCAAAAATTTTAAAATCTTTTGAAACTGATATTATTTTTGACTATCTTTCGTAATTTAGTATTTTTTTGGGGAAAGCGGGTTATATGTTTGAATTAGCGGGTTATATGTTTGAATTAACAAGACTTTAACTCGTTGTAGTTCTGGGTCAATTTATCTAATTGTTAGCTTTACGCAAAGTTACGCAAATTCAAAAAAATCGTTTAAAATTACCTCCTTTTTTAATTTTTTTGTTTGCGACTTTAAACTTTTGGATTACATTTCGGGTTACGCAATCTTATTACACTTGAGAGATAAATTCAATACGTATTTAATTGCCGTGCCGTTTTCACCTAATAAATAAAAAACCTATTTTTTTAGCTTTAAAATTTTTGGCGTTTTTTTTGTACCGTTCATGGAATACAAATTGGTAAACAATGTTGTAATTATGCAGCGTTGGAGGTATGTCTGGTTAATGTGCCCCAGATAAAGAGTACGACCTTCTGGAAAGTTGCAGAAGACGAGCGTGAATTTTGTTAAAAAAAACAGTTTTTCGCATGGCACATTCGCCGTTTAGTTTAAAAAAGGCTAGTTTTCTGCGTGAACTGAGTTTTTTTTGTTATTTAACAAAATTAAGTCAGAGGTGCTGTTAAAAAATAGCGCAAAAATTTCACAATTTATTGTTTTATATAAAATACAATTGAAGGGCTTATTGTAAAAACTTGATATGCCACATTTTATTTTAGAATGGTTTTCGCTTTCTAGAGGCTTAAAAACGAAAAAAATATGACATTTGCAGGACGTTCATAATCTAGGTACATGTAATAATTGTTTAAGCAAGATTTCTTTAAATAATTAATTAATAAATATTTAGAAAACAGCGAGAAATTATAAACAGTAAATGTGGCTTATCTAGTTTTTACAATAAGCCCTTCAACTATACAGACAGATTTTAAAAATCTAGAAATGGTAGTGCCTATAAATGGTCGCCATTACAATTGTGTGTGCTAAAAATTTCATTATTTCATCTAAACACTTTCAAATCAATACTGACGCTCGAATTTTATCAAAATTAATATTATTTGTGCGATTTTTCAATGCTTTAACACAAAATCTGGGGAACATTAAACATTTTAACAAAAATGAAAATTCGTTTTAAAAAGCATCATGTTAAAAAAACCGCACAGTTGAAATTTACTTGAAGAAAATATATTTTCTCTTCAACTGATCACGTTAACTTTAAATATAATCTCTAAAATTAGTTAACCTTTTTTTAATATCTAGTAAAATTCGATTTTGAGTAAAAAGTTAATTTTTTTGAAACACCACAGAATTTGACATAGATTTTTTTTTAGAAAGTTTAATTTCGCGTCACCGTAAATCTTCAGAAGACCAAGGTGGAAGGGGTGGAAGATTTACTCAAATTATAGTTTTTGATGGAAAAGAACAACTGCTATTGTTTAATTTATTTGATGAGAAGAAAAAAGAAAATTGGAAGAATTGAACTAATTCAAATGAAAATTAAACATTTATTCCTTAATAATAAACATTGTTTGCGTACTGGAATTGCTCATAATACACTGTGTTTTTAGTGTTTATTAAGTAAACAATAACACCTTCTGACTATAGCATTAGGGCCATAATTTAGTTTTGCCATACTCTACAATTTTCAAATGTTTTCTTTTAAATTTCAAAAAAAATTAAAACCAAAAGTTTATTTTTCGATATTTTATCATAAATTATGATGTGAGCAAGATTATTAAAATTCAAGAGCATTTGTGTTTTACTATTCGAGATGAAGACATTTTTAATTAATAAATAAATGAAAAATATTAAAAAAAATGTATTTAATAAATTTGACTTTATGAGGTTTAATAAGGAAGTAATAAGCTTCAACTAGAATTAAAAGAAAAATTAAATTCCAATTCTGGTTGAATGGATACGTAAACAATCAAATTTGCGTATTTGGTATGAAGAGCATGCAGAAGCATTGCAATAACTGCCAATGCATCTCGAGAAATGCACTGTTTGGTGTGGAATGCACTGTGGCCGGTTTCATCATTTGACCGTACTTTTTCAAAGACGTCAAAGGCAGGAACGTTACTGTGAATGACGAGCGCTACCGTACGATAATTAAAATTTTGTTTTGCCCAAAATGGAAAAGCTGGCCTTGGGTGACATGTGGTTTCAACAAGACGGTGCCACATGCCACACAGCACGCGAAGCAATGGCCCAATTGAGAGGCGAACAGAGGTGAACAGTTTATTTCACGTTTGGGATCGGTAAATTGGCCGCCTAGATCATGCGATTTAGAGCCTTTAGACTATTGTTAGCCTCATGTCTCTAGGGACAAGCTCGCAAAATACCGAAATTGGACCCAGCGTATAAATCATTTCGAGGCGTAGCCGTGGTCAACTTTTACATGAAATCATCTTTTAACATTGAATTATATCCCAGTAAAAATTTCCGTGTTTTTAGAACCAGAATAAAACAAAGCCGCTGATGTAAGTGCTTACTATTACATAATATTGAGAAGCAGCAAAAGAAACGAATAATTTTCGTATAAAAATAAACAAACAAAAATTTTGAGCTTACTGTTTTCCCTAACAAAGATGCAGGTTGTAATCAGCTTACCCTAGTCCCTTACAAGGATGCAGGTTGTAATACAGAAAATTCCATATCGTGGATTATAAACGACCTGTAAAAGTTTTTCCGAGTGATTTCCGATTGTGTTTGGTGTTTTCGAGTATGTAATAAAAATAACTAGTCATTAAACTGTTTCTGAAGAGCTAGCATGTGGAGCGGTAAAAAGAAATAAAATAGTTATATTATATGTCAAAAATTTTAACAACAAAAAACTAATACCTGTAGAATTATATGTAGAATAAATTATGTATATTCCTATTATTACTTTTAATCGTAATAACGTAGACATGAAATGTGATTTTACTGAAACCCATGAAATCACTGCTTTTTGTAAGCGCTAAAAACCGCGCTTATTTTGCGGAAAGTTATGCTTCGCCATAAATTAATCATGCCATATGTAAGCAGGTTTGTAAGGGATTCTTTTCGGCTTACTCCCTTACAAACCTGCTTGCATGTAAGCAGCGTTTTTTATTGTGATAGATCGTTCTAAATCCTCAAATAAATATTTCATACATTTCTCTAAATTTTATATGTTTTTTTTTTTTAATCAAATCCGAAAGCTCTGAAAAATCACTCTTTAGAGGAGAAACATTTATTTTAATTTAAGGTACATGTCATTTAAACACCCCGAAGTTTTAAATGTTTTTCGGGGTAAAAACTAAAAAACTAAGTTATATTTACAAAAATTTAAAACTAAAAATTCAAAAATTCGGTTTGTGCGAAATTGTAAGAATTGTGGTCTGAAATGTTATTTGCTAAAGAAAACTGCTTTTGGAAACATAGTGCGATCCCATAATTACCATGAATTGAAATTCTATAATAAAAATAAAACAAACTTCAACCTAACCATCGAACTAAGGACCATGACGGGTTACCTCACGGGACACTGTGGCTTTAGGTATCAATTGTACAAGATGGGACGATCCTCTACGAATACGTGCAGGTTTTGTGAATTGGAACCCGAGACGTCGGACCATGTTCTCTGCAAATATCCGAGGCTCTCCGACAGAAGGGTGTGTTATTTTGGTGGTCGAATAGTGACGAAATCGGACGTTTGGAATTGTTTACCTGGTAGGATAATTGGCTTCGTAGGGAGCCTGGACCTATAGGGTGTATTCGTTGGCAGCATAAAATACCAACTTCTGGTCGCAGTGCATAGTGCCACTC
The DNA here is from genome assembly GCA_021234595.1 of Delia radicum. Taxonomy (NCBI): domain Eukaryota; kingdom Metazoa; phylum Arthropoda; class Insecta; order Diptera; family Anthomyiidae; genus Delia; species Delia radicum. The sequence continues at coordinate 198,818,635 of CM037852.1, forward strand.
TAGTCTAATCTAATCTACCAAGTGTTCAAAAAATATTTAACATTTGGTTTATTTTTGTTTATTTATTTAACTTTTATTTATATTCTTAAGTTCTTAAAATTACCTTAAACAAATTTTAATGTAAAAATAATATTATTTTTGAGTTAAACAAAAAATACTATTAATTTCATTTAAATTACTTTGTAATGATACCAAACATTATGTTCTGGATTATAAAGATCTCTTGAAAATCTAAAACGAAAAACAAGAATTCCTTAAATATAAAAATACAATTGAAATTTAAAATCATGATTTTAAATATTATGACTCTCATACGCAATGTTTTAAAAATAAACCCTCCATGTTGTGTGAATACAAAACAATATAAAGTCTATTTAAATTACACACACACTGTGCTTTTGTTTAAATATTCCCATACAGCTAAAGATGGTACCTACGCCATATAACAACAACATAATAACTTATTTAAATTTTTTATAAACTTCAAATATTAAAATAATAAAACAAAGTTAAAAATACAAAAATGATGGGGAATATATATACAACAAGAACGCAAGTTTTAATAAGTAGGGCTCGACTCTGAAGACTTGCAAGTCATAAGTTATAAGAAGCAAAATAACATGAAATTGTGGTAAAGAAAACAAAGCAGAAAACATAAGACTTGTATGCATACTTTAGTAAAGACTTACCAGAAAAAAGTTGTTGGAAAGTATAAAAACAAAAAAAAAACGGAAATAATAAAATATAAAAAGAATAATTTATTAAAGGGTCATTCTTCAAGAAATCGACATACCAATCGGATTAATGTTTCCAGGACTTTCTAAACAGTTTAATTTCTTGTTTTTCCGATCGTTGTTGTTGTTGGCGTTTTATAGCAGTTTAAATTTGGTACTCTTTAGTGAAATGTATGGTGTTTACTATATTATATCTCTTAAACACGTTATCAAATTGTTATGAACTTAGTGGCATGTAAACATTTAAATGCCCAACACCCTTGATTTGAACAAAAGGAATTTTTATGGTATGGCTTGCTAAATAAATAAAAACTGCGTACCACGATTTTTATTTAATTTATTAATTGACCACTTTCAGGAATGTCCAATGGAATGGAATCAACAATAAATAAATAAATAAATGTGTTGATAGATCTATTTCGGGAAATTTCTAGGTTCCCATCATCAGAACACGTTTTTAAAGAGGTAACAATTCCATGTCAAACATCAAACATTCATATAAAGGGTCAAATAATAAATTTGAAAACAAAACCTCTATAGATTATTTGTTAGGACAATATTCTAATAAAGAAATGTAGAGAAATAAAGAATTTGAATAATTTTCATTTTCATTGCACAATTAAAGGTCAAAAAAAAAACATAATTTTTTTTTTTAATAAAAATTATATCAAACTTGTATTTTTTACGTTTTCGTTAGCAGATTTATTTATACTTATGTGAACAAATTCATACAAAAATTAGTTTTTTTCTTTCTATTGAAATATAGGGACAATGGTCAGTTTTTTTTTGGATGTTTCCTTTGCAGAAATTAGTCGAAATGAGTTTTAGGAAAAATGTTTATTATTTTTTTCTCTCAGTGTAGACTTTGGAAATAGGTTAACGAAAAGCGAAAATTTCATATCGCTGCTTGAAGAAAATTTGTATAGTGGTTTACAAGGGAAACCAACATTTTCAATTTTTTAAACGTTCGAAGTTTTTCCGTATTGTTTGTGCGCGGTTTTATGAAATTGAGTTTCGAGAACAGTGTGAGTTTAAAAGACGGCGTAATTTTGTCTTAGCTCGCTGATAACGCAATACGAATATCACAAACTTATGAGGAGTTAAAGTCTGAAATTCACAATTATATTTGAAATTGACTAGCGAAAATGCAGAAAAAAGAGCATTATAATATGATAGTTTAAGAGAATCGTTGTATGCTTACAATGTTTAAATAGTCATAATATATTTGTAGTAATCATATTATTATCGCAGATATCATATTATGATCCTAAATGATAATAAAATCGTTGTTGGTAATCATAATATGACCAGCCAAAATCATATAAAGTTTGATTTTGTAGCAACTTTCTTTTTGGCAACACTGTTTTATCGGAAAATTGTGTTCAGCGACGAAGCTCATTTTTAGTTGAATGGATACGAGAACAAGCAAAATGTACGTATTTGCTGTGAAGAGCAGCCAAAAGCATGGCAAGAACTGCCAATGCATCCCGAAAAATTAACTGTTTGGTGTGGATTATGGGCCGGTGGCATCATTGGACCGTACTTTTTTAAAGACGATGAAGGCAGGAACATCACTGTGAATGGCGAGCGCTACCGTGAGATTATTACAAATCTTTTTTTGCCCAAAATGGAAGAACTGGACTTGGGTGACATGTGGTTTCAAAAAGACGGTGCCCCATGCCGCGCAGCACGCGAAGCAATGGCCCAGGTGAGAGGCGAGTTCGGTGAACAGTTTATTTCACGTTTAGTTCCGGTCAATTGACCGCCTAAATCGCGCGATTTAACTGCTTTAGACTATTTTTGTGGGGCCATGTTAAGGCTCGTATCTATAGGGACAAGCTCACAACGGTTTACGCACTGGAAGCCAATATAGAAGAATTTATTCCTGAAATACCGGCCGATATGTTGGAGAGAGTTGGACCCAGCGTATGATCCATTTGAGGCGTAGCCGCTGTCAACATTTAGATGAAATCACCTTTAAACATTGAACTATATAGATCGTTCTATCGACTCAAATAAAGATTTCATACATTTCTCTAAATTTTACGTGTTCTTTTTTTACATCAAATCTGAAAGCTCTTAAAAAATCGCCCTTTATATATATATTTATATTGCTTTATACAGTCTTTTGTAATGATATTTTGCAAAATATATATTCATATAAAATTATATCTCAAATATTATATCGTTATAGTACTGCATTTCATACAGTACAATAGTTAAAAACATTTAATTATATATCGATCTATATATGGTTACATATGTCACATGTAATTGCTTATACTTGTACATAATTGTTTCTTATTGGTTATTATTGGATCACGTAATACATAATTTGACACATTTGGACGAGGAAATTATTCGCATACAAACTATATCTAACTATATCTTATTGCAAGAAACTATATCTAATTTCATCAACTTAGATCTAATTGTGTCAACTAATGTCTAATTGTATCAGATTAAATCAAATATGATACAATTAGATGTTCTCCATTTTCGGATATAATTATATATAAAACGAAAACTCAAAAAATATTTGTTTTGCTTTGAACATGCTAAAATTAAAATTTTTTAAAACTAATCTTTTAAAATTATGAAGCTTATCGTCAGAGTTGGCAACTCTGGTAATGAGTTTTACAGTAACTTTTATCAACTGGCATGTTGCTGCGGTTCAGTACTACACTACTATATAAGAACGTTTCTCGTAGTGTTTAAGAAAAATCTATTTTCCAAACATGCTTTTTGTCTTCAAAAATGTCGATGTGTGTGTGAATTTGAGTATATTTGCCTGCACAGGTGTCTCGTCATTATTATTATTATTATTAAACATAATGACGTTGATAAAGATGATGGTAGGTTTTCTTTATATTGTTTGCTTAGGAATTCATTTAAATATTAACAAAACAATAATACATTCAGTGTAAACATACTAAAAGTACATATTAGGTTGCTTCATATTTATAAAAAAGTCGAGCTTTTGACGGAGTTTATGGAAACAAAATTCTCACATTTTTTAAAAATTTACGAAAAATATTTAGAGGTCGCTACCAGACGGTGAAAATTTTCACGATTTGCAAAAATTACATATTTTCATAAAAATTATTTATTTAAAAAAAATATTAATATTACATTTTGTTTGTATTATATTTAACCGTAAATACTCAGAAATTTTTTTTTTCGTTTTTATAAGATTGGAAACTCTTAACCACACTAGGCCAAAAAAATGTTTAAACTTTCGTAATATTTTCGAAGCTGCAATAATGAATAACAAAAAACAAAAATTTAAAGTACATATTTTAAAATAATGTTCTGCGCATTTCTTTAAACATATCATGATATAATGAATTTAAACATATCATGATCAAGAATTAATAATACTGAAGGAAGCTCTTTCTTCGCTTAGGGGTGTGGAACGATTAAAATTTGGCGGTATTTTAGACAAAAAAATATTTTAAAAATATACTTTTCGAGAAAGAAACTACACTCAGGGAACTTTTGCATTAAAAATATGTAGTTGTTTGGGTTGTAATACAGTTTCATTATTTTTAATGTAAATGTAAGTCATTTGTAGAACAAATAAAATTTTTAACTAACATTGTAGTTCATTTAAAAAACAACTCGCATCAAATGACTGTTTTATGATTTTACATTCATTTTTTACAGTTGTTTTTTGTTATTTAAAAAAATAAAAAAAAAAAAAAATTTGGTTTATTTTTTACTACCATGTGGTTCATTTTTACTAAAATTGTTAGTCATTTTTTGAACATTAAAAAACAAATGACAATGTTAGTTGAATTTAATGAAATGTAAGTCGTCCTTTTTTTAAATGAAATTTCATTTGTTTTTGACTACAATTGCTGTAGTCTTTACCACCATAATTTCCTAAGTGTAATTTAAAATTTTAACATATTTTATTCGCTTCCAATTACTCGGTTGCAAAACAATAAATATTTGGATCATCCTTAACCCATGTTTTTCGTAGGTCTAAAATGTTACATAAAATATAGTTTATGGTTAAAACTGAATATTTTCAAATAAAAAAAAAAAAAACTAAAAGAGAAAGAGAAAGAGAAACAAATTTTGCACACATGAGCAAAAACCGGGCATTTTTATAATATTATTCACTTTTTCCTAAGTTTGAATACTAATAATTCGCAGAACTTGCTCATCATCAAAATCACTGCATGCACAAAATCCGTTTCCGATTTTTTCGTTGAGTATGTTTCGAGCTTCGGTCAACAAGGGTTAATGATTTTTAATACTAATGATTTATTACTTTAAAAATGTTACTTAGTTAAGAACTAAACTTATTTTCAGTTGGTTAAATTAAAGAAAATTCGATTGTGAAAGGCGTAGTAGAGAAAAATGAGTGTATTTTCTAAAAATCATAACTACATTGTAAATTTTCAATTTGTCTGAATCAGACTGCGCAGTGAATAATGTAATATTTGTTATGTTTTTATTTGTTCGATTGCGTTTATATGAAATTTTCTGTGCAATGACTGACCGTGGTATAGATAAACAGATTTCTAATGCCACATGCACTCGCACTACACGTTAGACAGAGCGCTTTAGCGCACTGATCTATCGTCAGGTCAAGTTTATGTTGTGATTAAAAAAAAAGAAGAAAATTCAATTACAACCAACCATCAATTTCACTTTAAGGGACAATTTTGACATCCGGTTAAGATGTGTTAACAATGCGACAAATATTTAATATTTCGCAACTGAGTAATTTTGATCTAAATAAACATTTTACAATGTCAAATTAGTTGCTTTTACTAAAAATATTTTTTTTTTATCAAAAATACTGATTTTTTCTCCTAATGCGCAAAATTGAGAGACCTCTTCAGTTTTATTTATTTTTTAATTCCTATGATGTGGTATGTTCATCATAATAATTCAGAATTTCAGAAATTTTTTTTGGCCTGATGTGGCTAATTATTAACAATCTTATAAAACCTAAATACTTTTGTAGTACAGTGTTATTTTATCGTCATATAGACAGTCGCAATTGTTTTTTTTTTTTTTGTAGATTATTTGGGATTAAATAAATAAAGTTAAATTTGATAAAAAAAATAACTTTTTTTACAAATATTTGTCCTGTTTGAAAATCTGGATAAATTTTTAAAGTCTGGTAGCGACTCTAAATTTTTTTAGAAAAATTTGAGAAATTTAAAGATTTTTTTTTTTATGAATCTTAATCTAGCGCTGGGTTGTTCCGTCCAAACTTGGTAATTTTTTTTTTTAAGAAGCAGCCTAGTATATATATATAAAACGAGCTAGACATTTGTCGACATATGTGTGAGTTTTCGTATAAAAATTATGGTAAACAAGTATACAGAGTTCGAAAGTGAGACAATTTTTTTAACAAAAACACAAGCATGTAGAATTTTAAAGGCGAGAAAATATTTTTATTTTGGTATTTTTGCTAATTTAAATGCTTTTAATGTTCATACCGATCAAAACAAATTTGAAAATGCGGCTTAATGATTATCGGCGTTGCCAGAACTTGGTGGTAAAAATTGCTAAATGTGTGGTAAAACTGGCCAAAATAAAATTAAAAAATAGTTGAACAATTTTATAAAAAAAAGTGTAGGGTTTTAAAGAACAACTAATGGACTGCAATAATTATTTTTAAATTTTTGTACCCAAAATTAAATGCAGTTTTAATTCCATTCCCTCCAATTAGTGGACAACACCCAGTGGTGAACAAATTTCATACGCTGTCCGTTGTTGTATTCATTAAGGCGAGGAATTTCATGCAAATTCATGTATTTTCTCGATAATCTAAAACTAATATTTATATTTATCCAAATCATAAAATGTATGTCATCGGTTTGTAGTGGCATATTTTGTCAAAAGTGCACATTTTTGTATAGATTTTGTTGTTTTTTTTTTTTTTTTCTGGATATTTTGGCTTTTAACGCATACTTTGTGCATTTTAATGCATATTTTATCAATATTTTTCATTTATTTTAAGTATTTTGTCAAATTTTAAATAAAATGAAATTTTGATGCATTTTAATATTTTTATTTGAGCGAAATCGTTTTTACTTTCAAATTAATTTAATCTTGCGGGATATATAAAATATATTATAATAAATAAAAGTGTAAGAATGTGTTCCTTTTGAAAATACAGATGGCAAATTTAAAATTTTTTATATTTTTATGTATTAAATATTTTAGTTTTGTTCTTTTAAGTGCATATTTTTTATGGTTTTCGTATATATTTTTCGATTTTAACTGCATATTATAAGCGGCTATTTTTCTATTTTAGTTGCATAAAATCCCTTGCCCTGGTAATAATATTTCAGTACGTTTTACAATTACACTGTACAATACAAAAAAATTACAAGGTCCGACCTATAAATTTTGATAAAAGAGACAAAAAAAAAAGACACATGTATCGGCGTTTTGAAATTTTACATCTGCGTTTCATTTTACGGGGAGGAAAAGTTTCCCCTAAATGCAACTAATGTTTTAAGATGTGTATAGCAGAAGAGAGACCCAAACAAATGCGACGTCTGTACACAATTTGCCTGACCCAACACGTTCCAATTATAACAAACTCAAGAAATTTTATGATCAACTACAGGTCTTTATACCGAAGGCGGGGAAAAAGTCTGAGCAGCTACCCAAGTCCTTCAGACCAATTAGCCTGAGCTCGTTTCTCCTCAAGACAATGGAGAAAGTCTTGGATCAGTATATTAGGGACACTTACCTCAGACGAAAGCCGATACATGAGCTAAAGTTCGCGTATCAACGGGGTAAGTCTACCAAAACTGCTATCCATCATGTTGTCACAACAATAGAACGGGCACTGGAGGCAAAGAACATTGCCCTTTGTGCATTTATTGATATACAGGGCGCTTTTGACAACACGTCCTACGATGCGATTAGGGTATCCATGTCTAGGAAGAGCATTCCTCCACTCATAATTGATTGGACATTGGAGATGCTCCGCACTAGGATAATCACGTTCGGAATAGGGACTACTTGTAGGACCGTGAATGCGACCAGAGGGTGTCCTCAGGGTGGCGTTTTGTCGCCTTTACTATGGACACTGGTCATTGATGAATTACTCGAGGGTCTGAACGACTTGGGTTTCAGGACCTATGGATACGCCGATGATCTTGTCATTTCCGTTGTGGGTTGGGATGACAGGACCATCTCCGAGCGTATGCAACAGGCTCTGAACTTCACTCTTTCGTGGTGCCGGGAAAAGGGGTTGTCTGTCAATCCGTCGAAGACAATCCTGGTACCATTCACGAGAAGGAGAAAACTTAACCTGTCTATGCCGGTCGTTGAGGGCCGTAACGGTTGGCTTCTCTAGCAGTGTTAAGTATCTTGGAGTGACTCTTGATAGCTCCCTCACCTGGAACGAACATCTTGACCACGTCTCCAAGAAGGCCACCAGGGCATATTAGGCCTGCCAGAGGCTTTTCGGGAGAACATGGGGCCTAAGGCCACAAATGCTCTACTGGTCGTTCAATACTATTGTTAAACCGATGATCACCTATGCTGCCCTTGCATGGTGGCCAAAAGTTGAACAGAGTAAGGCAAGGGAGGCTCTTAAGAGAATCTACCGTCTTGCGTGTGTTGGCATTACAGGGGCCGGCGGAACTTGCCCGACGGATGCCTTGGGGGTTATGCTGGGGATCCCGCCATTGCATATTTCTGTAATGGAGGTTGCCAGTATGGGTTCCTCTAGACTAAGTGAATTCGGTGGCATGAGGGGAGGCGACCTAAGGGGTCACATGAGGATCGCGCGAATCCTAATAGATGACCCAATTTCTAAGGTTGCGGACAAAGTGTCACCGGAGTGGATCTTTGATAGATATTTTGATGTGTTATTGTTTGACAGAGACATGTGGACCAATCAATCCTGGGAACCGGAAGATGGTTCTCAGGTGTGGTTCACTGATGGCTCTAAGCAGCCGAATGGGAACACGGGTGCGGGTGTCTTCGGACCAGGCTTCCAGCGTGCCTTACCTATGGGTAAATATCCGTTCATTTTTCAGGCGGATATTTGGGCCATTTGTGTCTGTGCATTGGAATGCCTGCGAAGGGGAACTCGCAGATCTCGCATCTACATTCTTTCTGACAGTCAGGCTGCACTGAGGGCCTTAATGTCCTATAAGGTGTCGTCCGGGTTGGTCATGGAATGCATTCAGACTCTCAATAGGCTCGGTAGAGGCAACTCTCTAACCTTGGGGTGGATTCCTGGTCATGAGGGGCATGAGGGCAACGAGAGGGCAGATTGTCTTGCCAACCGCGGGGCCCGAAAGCCCTTTATTGGTCCTGAACCATTCTGTGGAATACCTGCGGGGTATGTTAGGGAAAGGCTCAGGGCATGGAGAGAGTCTGAATTCTCTAGTTACTGGGAAAACTCTCCTGGTCAGCGGCAGGCTAAAAGATTGATCTCTTTTTCCAGTAGGGGGTCGAGGCGACTCTTGTCGCTTGAAAGGGGGGGTTTGAGGACCCTGGCGTCGTACTTAACTGGACACTGTAATCTCAGATACCATCTGCACAAGAAGGGTCAATCGGACACGGATTTGTGTAGGTTTTGCGAGATGGTGTCTGAGACCTCGGAGCATGTTCTCTGCGAATGTCCCAGGCTTTGTGATAGGAGACTTAGGTTTCTGGGTGATCGCTTCATTTCGCCTTCCGACATCACGAACATTTTGCCTAATAGGATAATTGGCTTTATAGGTAGCTTGAATCTGTAGGTAATCTTAGGCAGCACAAAAGACCTACATTGGTCGCGGTGCATAGTGCCTTCTGATCTAATCTAATCTAATCTTCCCCTAAATGCAAATTTTGTATTGTCAATCGGCATAGAAAATCGCGTAAATTTTTTTTTGTTCCTATCAACTTCTGTGTTCTCCTGGACACATATATCCAAATTTGATAAAGATCGTACGAGCCGATCTATGAGCAGGCATTAATGGGTTAAGAAACTTATGTAAAATATTACGGAGAACATTTCTGTAGAATATGTTAACCCTCTAACTCCTCAAGGAAAGAGTTTTTTTTTGTCCTTCTTTTAAAAAAGAGCAAAAAACCCTATTAAAATGTTCCGCAAAAACATTCGCCGTGAAATTTTACTTTAAGTCCCTGAATACACCAAAACGGAAAATTCAACCGGAATGTCAGAAATGAAGAATTTTATATTAAAGTACCCCAAAAATTTAGCATGATATAAGTTTTTACATTTTACATAAGTTTGCTTAACACACAATATACTTTAAACGTAAGCTTTACTCGATTTTCTATGCCGATTGACAATACAAAATTTGCATTTAGGGGAAACTTTACCTCCCCCTAAAATTAAACCCAGTGTCTTTTTTTTTGCCTCTTCTATCAAAATTAATTGGTCGGAGCTTGTAATTTTACATAATTGATTTTTTGATTTTGTTGTACAGTATTATATAATGAAATTTTTTGCCGCAAATAAATACAAATTTTATATATTTTTACAACAACAAAGATTTTTGACTACCTTTAAAGTGTTAAAATTGAGTTTTGCATCGTCATTACATAAAACATACAAAACTTTTAAAAATTGTATTGACACTTATTATTTTTTCAATTATATTTAACAAAATGAAAAAGTGCATGAATTTTGTTATAATTTTCCGCTTAAAATTTATATTTTGTAGAAAAAAGCAAAAAGTCAAAAAAAACGGCTAACATTTTCTGAAAATGGCTAAAATTATGGTTAATGGCTAAATCCAAACTTTTCCGGCTAAGCGAGCTCAAAAATGGCTAAATTGGCAACACTGATTATTATAAAGCGCTGCGTCGAACTTCATATCATCACAAGCGTTCTTTGATGAAAACTTTCATATTTTTTACCAAATTTGTTAAAATGTCTAACAATGTTTTTGCTTATCCCATAAAAAAAAAATTGGAAATTTTAATTACGCTATTTTGCACTTTGTGCTGAAGATATAAAATTAGTTTAATAAACTTCTGTTGAATGTGAATTTTAAATTGAAACTATATTTTCGGATGTAATTGAGTTACACAAAATTTTAAAACGATATCTTCATTAGGGCTGGTCGATTTAAAAATTGCTCAACGTACGAGGAAAATCGTATTCTAGGGATCAAAATAAGAAACTTTGCCGAAGGAACCATACCTCTAAAATGAATTCTGATGTCTAAACTTTTCACCCGTAGATTTGTACATTTTGCTATAAAAACACGGCTAAAAAGGCCCTCCTTCAACTTAAATTTTAACCCCTTAACGGTCACCTAGAATGATGATTTATGCATTAATCTACTAGCGCGTCTCCCGGAGAAGAAGTAGCTCCCATAATCTTTTAGAGATTCCTCATACTTTCTAAAATATCAAAGTGGGCTTTTTCAACATTTGACCCTAATCATCATTTATAATTTTTCTATTTAAAATCTCAGCACAAATTTTAATTCATTATTCTGAAATTTATAAAACTCCGAATTTAGAAATTATATTGTGATTAACTATTTTATATTCAGAAAGTTTAAGTGGAATGCTCAATAATGCTAAAATCTTAATTTGAATTTGAATATACAAATGAAAATTTTTTTTAAAGGATTAGAATTTTCTACATTTCAAAAAGAAAACTTTATTTCATTTGAAATTTTCTTTATTTCAACTGAAATGGTAAATAAATATAACAAACGCATTTGTAGATGGAAAGCTGTTGCAAGTTTTACGTTTATCCATATGATTATATTTTACAATATTTACATATTATATGCGAAAGAAAAGATTATAATGTTTTTTAAAATTTTATTTATATTTAAAATAATATATAGATCATATTATATCATATTATATAAAATTAGATGCAATCTCATAGCATAACGTATAATTTAAAGGAATTTTATAAATACAAAATTCCGACCAAACTGTATCAAATTGTATCAAATCCCTTCAAATTGTATCTAAATTAATCTAATATGATACAATTAGATGCGATTTGATACAATTTAATCGGACCGTTATATAATTGATTATGGGTTCATATTAACTATGGTAAAACTAAATAAAACTCCATATCATTATATATATTTTTTTGTTAATGGGGTTTTCAATATTTCGATACTTTGTGAATATAGTGTAAATTTTGTTTATTATTTTGGTTAACAGTAAATATAACATATTATCATTTTATATATAAATACATATATTATACCCATACAAACTTATATACACAATTTTAAATACCACAAAGGTATAAACTTGATTAATTGGCTTATACAAATTCATATTTAAAACAAAAGTCATCTTGACTTGCATTAAAGTATTTTACAGAAAAAACAACGAACACACGAGACGAATAAAACTTAAATCGAACCGTATGATATAGAAAAAAAACCAAAGTTTACAGTGATTTACATAATTAAGCCTTTCAAAGGCAACCCAATTTAAGCAAGTTAAGAAACTAATCAACCCCAAAAAGTTTCCAATATAAATATTGTTGATATGTGGATTTAAACTTGAATGTTTTTATTTAACTCTTTCAGGAAATGTATTTAAACTAGTTGTTTGTACCCGGTATTGCCTGGGACTCAAATACTTTAAAAACTATACAAATTAAAAGAAGACTTACGGCTTGTTTTTACAATACGTGTATAATTTCAGACGAACGTGTGGCACCCGAACCAATACGTAAGGAAATGAGTTTTTTTAACTCCTTCGTCTGACTTACGTTTAAGTACGTAAATCTTTATGTTATGTCAAACGGTAGAGATTGCCATGATATTGCTTTTCGGTTTTTGTTAGCTTTTTTCAAAAATATATTTATTTTGTGCAGAAAACAATAAAAGTGGTGAGAAAAATTTGTATAAAAAAACAAAAACGACAACTCTTACGTTTTCACTCAATTCAAAGTGACATTTGCGATACAGAACCCCAAAATGAACTTCTTCACTCATTTACACGAATTTTTTGAGTGACACGTCTTACAAAAACAAGCCGTTAAAATTGATACCGATTTTATCTCAGCTGCCGACGCGATTCCGACCGTCGCCACCTCACATATTACAGTGTGCCCCGTTTTTATAATATTGTCAAAATGCTTAAGGCATAACAAAATACAAGGCGAGCTTTTTATAATTTTAACGGAATCTGATAAAAAATAAAAATTAGCTTAGGGAACATCGAAACTGGACTCTATAAATTTTATAATTTGTCAAATTTAAGCGATATCTGTTGAAGAGTAATAATTTATATTGCAAAAATCCGTAGTGGACCATGCATTTATAAATTTAAAAACACACTAAGGATGTTTTGTAGGTAAAGACAACAGGAATCGTAGTCAAAAACAAATAAAATTTCAATTGAAGAAAGGACGACTAACATTCAACTAACATTTGTCATTTGTTTTTACTTTTCAAAAAATTACTAACAATTGTAGTAAAAATTAAACACTTATGTGTATATTAACATTTATTTTTTATTTTAAATAGCTAAAAAAAACGACTGCAAAAAATTAATGTAAATTCATAAAACAGTAATTTTATGTGGTTTGTTTTTTTAAAGAACCACAAGGTTAGTAAAAAATTAAATTTGTTCTACAAATGACTGACATTTACATTTGAAATAAAGAAACTGTATTACAACACAAACAACTACAAATTTTTAAAGCTGAAGTTTCTTGAGTGCAGTTGGCCTTTACATGGGAGCTTTCGATGATAAGTAGTTGGTGACCTCGTCGAAGGTGTAAAAATTATTAGTGCTAAATTTGAATGATATCCAAAAGAAAATAAAAATTTGTTTAGCAAACACTATACTGTACTAATATCAGTTGTTTCAGAAAAAAACGACTTGATCAATAAAAAGTTGTATGGCAACTTTGCCCATGGTAAAGGGATATTGTACATAGAAACAATTATCAACCTAATATATCTAATAAAAGATTTGATTTGAATTAAATTTCTTTTCTAAACAAATATTTAATTGAATCAATGTATGAGTTTTCTATCACTTATATGTATCGCTGCTCCCACCTTCGGTGTTCCCATAGCACTTAACCCTACCGAAGTAAAATAATGAATCAGGGCTATGAAACAAAAAGCTTCAATAAATTCGCCAACTCTACATCAGGTGGCGAGCAACAACTGTTCTAAGACTTATCATCTCGCGCAATTAGAGTGTTGTCATGTTTAAAGCCCTTCATCTTTCATCACCTTTCATCTCTCCACTATCCCCTTTCCAAAGAAAGCAACACATTAATTAATAGGAAGAATTTCCTGAGTGTTGCTTCTCTTAAAAAAAAAAAAAATGCATTTGAAGTTTACAAGTAAAACAAGCACACACACAAACATACAAAATAGACGCAGTAGCATTAACAAAAACACACATACCAACGTATCGTTCACACACTTTTTTTGTGAGTATCATATTTTTTTCTGTAGGTTTTTTCTTTTCATTTTCTGTAAAAGTTTTAATTGATATTATCATTGCCGTGATAGGTGCTAAATCAATTAAAATATTAATTGATTCAATAAATTTTTTATTTGACACCAGTTTATACAAAAATTTAGAGAATTCTGTTTGAAAAATGAAAATGAGTATAACAAACACCTAAAGCATATATAAAAATTAAAAAAAAATTGGGCATAAAGTTGGCCGTGGTCGATAACAATATATGGCGACATTGCATGGGCTATGAGTATCATGTGAAATAAATTCGAGAGAAATCAGTTTAAAAACAAAACAAATTTAGAGATGTAAACATAAAATTTTTCAATAAAAAAAGTGTGCGTAAAAGTAGGCGTGGTCAATGTGTGAAAAAAAGTTTTACCTAAAGTGAAAACTGCATTAAAAAATATAAAAAAGGTTGGAGTAAAAGTAGGCGTGAAACAGGTATAGGACGGTATGTGACGATCTTGTCTGATGAAAGGTATGTGACGATCTTGTCTGGTGTTTAAGGATCACTTGCCCAGGTTTTGAGCAAGTTCCAGTGAGAAAAATATGTTTTTTCTAAAGAAGAATTATGAATTCACAAAATAAAAATAAAGTGTGTGTGTAAAAGTAGGCATGGCCAATAAAAATTATATGGTGAACTTGTCTGAAACTCACGCGAAATCGTTTGGAAAACAAAAATTTCATTAGAAAATATCAAGTTCATATTTTTATATAAAGAGTGGATGTAAAAGTCGGTAAAAAAGGTATATGTCTACCTTCCTTGGATGGTATACTTGCCAACTATGAGAGAAATTCGTTAAAAAATAAAAATTTCTGTACCGAACAAACAAGCAGTATATTCATTTTATATACATAGATTTAAAAGGTTTGTTTTTTTCAAAACCAATAAAGAATTTTTTAATATTATTTTTATTTTTAGGTTTAGCATGAAATCTTACGTTTAAAATTTCCCAGCAAATCTGTCTAATTTAATCTACTTATTTCTATTTTTTTTTTGACCAATTTTGACTATAAATGTCTTTTATACAAACTCAACTTAATTTCCTGTCTGTTAAAAAAGACGACCCAAATAAAAATTTATAGTGAGTTGAATTAAACAAAAAGGACACAAAAAAAGGAACATGAGCCTATCTTTAAGTCTGTTGTTTTTGTTAACTTAAACGTATGTATATCTAAGTTAAAATCGTTTTGTTTTTTTTTTTTTTTTTGTTATTCTTAAGATATTTTACTTGATGTTAAAAGTCTGGCCTTTTGGTCATATATTTTATTTACCTTAAATATGTAGAAAAAAGAATCACACACACATAAAAAATCTTAACGTAGATAAAATAAAGTGTATAGCAGAGAGTTTATAAACCTTTTTTTTCATAAAAGCTATGTGTGAGATAGAGGGAGGTGGGTGATGGGAGCTATATGTATGTATGCAATTGGAGTGAGTTTGTGTTGTACTATGAGTGATTAACCCTATAAAGTACAATATTTTTAAACTTGCAATAAATCATTTTTAAAAATGTTAAGTTCACTTCTATCATCTTTTATTTTATTCTTCTTAGTTTTAAACGAGCTTAAGATCATTTAATTATTAATTATTTATTTCCATTATTTCGTGTTCACATTGAGTGACTTCTTCAGGGAACAAATATTACAATTTGAAAAATAAAATATGCAATTATTATAGTCCTTCAGTTCAGAAAAAAAAAAATTTTATAATATATTTTATTGATCCGTTTCATTTAAAGGGGAATAAATAAAAAGGAATTTTAGTCCTTTTATTTTCACTAGAACTAATCCTGAGTATAGGTTTATTTTAACTGCAAATATACGTGCACCCCGGTAGGCTAGTTGGTAGCGTGCTGGCTTATCAGTGCAGGGGTCGTGGGTTCGATTCCCACCAGAGGCACTGGTCTGTTTTCGCTACAACGCACCGAAGGCCATATTAG
The DNA here is from genome assembly GCA_021234595.1 of Delia radicum. Classification (NCBI taxonomy): domain Eukaryota; kingdom Metazoa; phylum Arthropoda; class Insecta; order Diptera; family Anthomyiidae; genus Delia; species Delia radicum. Next base: position 198,834,737 of record CM037852.1, read on the forward strand.
CTAGTGCTCGGTTAGGGTAATAGTATATAATTTGTAATTATATGATTATTAATTAATAAAAAAAAAAAAAAAAACTGCAAATATGTAAAAATCGTTATTATTTTTCGATGTTTTTTCGACTTATACATGGAATTTGTTCATGTTTGGTAAAAACTAAAAATTATTAAAGTGCACCAGCATTGAAATAAATATTTAACTAAAAAGCACTTGTTTCAAGGTGAACTTGAAAATCATTTCAACGTACATTTATGATAGTATTCTGAAAAATTTCAACTGTTGCACTTATTCACTACATAGAGTACCAATTTTGAGTGTTAAGCTTTAATAAAGTTTAATTTAGCTTTTTTAGTTCTGAATAGAAATATTGCACTAACACAACTTTAATTGACTTAACAAATTATCTGAAAATTTGTTATTGACGTTTCAAGGTACGCCACTCCATTTCTCTTTGCATTTATTTAAATTTTGGAATTAGAGTCATGGTAAACATTAGCGCAAGGCTAAATAAAACACTACATGATAATTTTTTTGAAATTTGCAAAATGCACCAATATTTATGGACCGTTTCAGTGTATACTTGTTTCACGGTACACCTCTTTCCCCTACATTAGTGGGTATCAACAGTGGGTTTCCACACTACTCAGTGTCGCTCAATCTGCTCTATTTTTATTTGTTTGTAAACTCGCACCGAGCAAATGAAAACATGTTGCAAAAACTTTAAACTTTAAAGCTTAAATTAATTTTTATCATGTTTTTAAATAATAATTGAATAAGTTTTTTAATTATTTAAAATATTAATTATAAAATCAGCAAATATAAAATTAAAATATAAGCAAAAAAAATAAAATTTATTGCTTTAAGCAACATTTTTTTTAACAACATGTTGCAATAATTGTTTAGTGCAAAAACAATGTTTTCATTTGCTTAGTCCCGGTTCACACACGGCAATTTTACTTGCGCAAGTCTTGAGTTTATAGAAGAAGGAGGAAAAGAGAATGGAAGGGGGTACAGACTTGCCCGTACTAAATTCCGTTTTGTTTTGTCATCCGTAATTTTCAACACGAAGTTGGCTGCAGGTTGATATACGAAAATTGCTTGAAACAAACTTTTCCTGTGTGAACACAAAGTTCAAAGGAGAATTGAAGAAAACTTGCGCAAGTAAAGTTGCCGTGTGTGAACCGGGACTTACCCGAGTTAGATATTTTTTTGTTGCTGAGAGGCTTGGTAAGTGTGAACTCTCTATTTGCATATACTCTTTGATATCAACAATATAAAATTATCTTTTAAAGAAATGTTTAGAAAATTAGTTGTATATACTAGTCTGTCCATTCTTTTGACTGTATATTTTTCGCCTGGTCCATATAGAAGAGGTTGTTATAAATACACAGCACGGCTGCGTTTGCTTATTTATTTATGCTACAGATGAGGTTGCTTTTAAGTTAAGCACTTGGAAATTATGTAATTTGGTAAGTCAGCCTAGCGGCCATGTTAGTAGTTCATGTAAATAATAACTTTTAAATATAATCAGAGCTTCAAAGATTGAATTCTATTTTCGTTGAATTCGTTGTTTAAATACAAACGAAAAACAAAGCAAACAATACAAAAACATAAAAAATGTAAAGCACGGCCAAAGGGACATGTCCCGGACGATACGCAGGATATGTCCCAAGTTGGTGGTGACACTTCCGTGATCGAACTTTTTATATGAAAGGGACATATCACTTTAACATGGCGTTGTCATTGGGGTGACGTATTTGCACATTTCGGGCACCTGGTGCGTGTTAGCTGATATGTCTAAAAATAGATTTTTAAATTGATAAAAAAAATTATAAATTTAAAAAAATCTTTTGTGAATTGCTGTCAGGGAGCTCGATCCCACAACGGGCTTGTTAAGTTGTATATCTCCATTTCATCGGTCAGGGGACCAGTTCATTGGATATAATTGACATTATTTAATCAAAAGGCAAATTAAACTAGTTCCTATATATGTCTTATTTTAACCAGTCCTGGGATATATTCTTTAAGTGCAATTGAGTCCTTATTGCCCGTAGGTACACTACAATAACCAAAATATAGTTGAAGTGCAGTGCTGCCCGTAAATACAAAATTTAAAAAATGAAGAAGTGAAAAAACAGTTCGGCAATAGGTCCAGGTTTAACCAGTCCTGGGATATATATTACTCACTATAACTAAAAACTGGAAGTCTTTGAAATCGTTTGGTTGTTTATTAAAAATCTGTTCGTTTTTAAAAACATTGCGAATATAAAATAAGACTGACAGTGCTTGTTAAGTGGTATATCTGCTTTTCATCGTTCAGGGGATCAGTTCATTAAATATTTTATTTTTATTTGTTTTTTTATTTTATTAATTAATAATCATAAATTTACAAATTATATACTATTACCCTAACCCAGAACTAGCTATTATGGCCTTCGACACGTTCTAGCGAAAACAGAAAAGTGCCTCTGTTGGGAATCGAATCCACAACCCCTGCACTGATAAGCCAGCACGCTACCAACTAGCCTACCGGGGCGCACTCATTAAATATAATAATTAAATCATTTAACCCACATCAATGGCAAACTTCACTAGTTCCAAAATATGCCTATTTTGACCAATCCCGGGATATGTTCTTTAATGGCAATTGACTCCTCTTTGCCGTAGTGTATTTAAAAAAAAGGTATTAAAAAAAGTATTTAAAAAAAAGTCTTTTACTTTTGAAAGGAAAAAAATATACTTTCACTACCCAGCAAATAATAACCGCAATTTGGTAGGCAATAACTACATTTGTATGCTTCTAAAATAGCTTTTCAACGCCTTGCATACAATAAACCATTTAGGGACGGCATTCTGATGTGCTTCCATAAATACTTTCTTTGAAGCAGTGAATAATGCTTACAATGAAGCAGTAAAGATTACATCCCATGAAGCATTAATGTTGGTAACGCTTTTTATTGCCTACGAAGGCATGCATTTATTGCTTTTTAGAGCACATGAAAGAAGCGCTTTTCACCTGCTTAAAAGATACTTAAAAAGTGAGACATCGCGAACAAAAATCGTGCGTTCTAGCATTGTTTAGGAAGCGCTCGGTAATTAAATGATGCCTTCCAAAACTGCTTCTGGGTAAGCACTACTTTTTTTTTTGTATGAACATTTTTATAATTATAAGATTTCTTTATTAAGCTATCTTGTGTTCAAAATTTTAAAAACCTTTTTTTAAATTATATAATTTACTACTTATTTAATTTAAAAACAGGTTTTATCAAGTTTTAAATAAACAAGTTATTGAATTTCCTGTCATAACAAGTTTTGGATTTGCAGTTTTACTAATTTTTAGTAAATCAAATAAATTTGTTTATTAAATCAATGTAGTGGTTTATGGACTCAAGTAAACATTAAAAATATGTTTAAAGATTTGTTTATCAAAAACATGTTGTTGAATTTTATTTTAAGGTATTGCAATAATGATAAACATAATATGTTTTAGTGAAATATATAAGATATTGATTTCACTTGTATTTTAAACAAAATCCGACCGAACAATTCTGTAAGAAAATGTTTTAAACAAATTGTTTCATTTTAGGGTCGATGGTATGCGATTTTGATACTCAGATCTAAGTAAAAGTCCGACGAATTTACTTTTTGGCTGACAAACTTTTGGCAAAATCGGTATTCAGTTCGCTTTCCAGCTTTCGTTGTTTTCCCCTAAATTTGAAATTCACGGTCGTAATAAATGGGTTCAACAAACATTTTTCCATACAGAGAGAATTTGGTTGGACGAAAAAAGAGAGTAACTTTTCAGTAAGTCTATTAAACTATTCTTTACAATATAAACGAATTATTTTTTAATTAATAATAAGTTTTCTTATTTTTATGAAACCAGGTTTTTAAAACTTCTTTATTGGTTGTGAGAAAACTTACATAAATTAAGTTATATTTCTTCATAGAATTTTATGAAAACTTGCATTAAACTAGCAATAGACGAATTCCAGTGCAATTTCATTAATGCAAACATTCTTTAATAACAAGCAGATAATTCTCTCAGTGCAATATCGAAACTTTTCTATAATTCATGAAACTGATCTGTCGGATACTACACTCAGAGAATTCTCTGCATGATATTACTGAAATTTCTGGACACCGTCCATTGAAACGTTTATTAAAACTGATATACACCCAGCGTACAAGTGAAATCCAAAAAGACTAGAAAATGTACATTAAACCTTCTGAAATCATAGCTATATGAGGGTGTTTTTCATTGCAAGGAAGCCTCTTTCTGAGCGTTCTTTTATGACTAATAAAAGACCCTTTAATATTTCAATTATTGAAAATTTAAGAATTTTCATTTGGGATTCTTTTATGATTAATTTTTGGGTTATTTACGAGTGTTGGAAAATTTTTTTTAACATGCTCATCAATAAGAGTATTGTATTCCACATATTTAAAATTATTTATCTAAAAAACATTTTGTATTTTGTTTTTTGCCAGAATTTAGCAATAAAAAACTCCTGAAGAAATTGGAAATAAGCCAAAGAAACGTCGAGTGAAAAATGAAATAAATTGTTTTTTATTTTAATTTAATTATCAGACAATTGACCAAATTAGCCCAAAGGAAATACCTTACAAACAAATTATAAACAAAATAAAATTGGTTACAAAAAACAACAAAAATCTAAAGAGTCAATTATGTTTCATTTCTCACGCAGAGCTCCAAAAATTATCACTTTTTAGAGTTTTTTATGATACATAAATTTCCAGTATTGGCAGGGCAAGTTTTCATAAAATTTTATGATAAATGTCATTTTATTTATTAAAAGTTTCATCCACTTAATAAAAAAGTTTATTTAAAAAATTTTAAGAAAATTTTCGTTAACATTGTGAAGAAAAGTTTCATGAATTTATTGAAATTATACATTATTTTTTGTCCACTAAAATTCTCTCTGTGTATAAGCTTAACAAATACAAGAAGCATGCCCATTATTATAATTATAGAATAAAGACCAAATATTCTTGACATATGCCAAAAAAAATATATTTTGAAGTAAACAGTTCTTATCAAAAAATGGCACGTCATTGCTTTTCTCACTACAAGTAATGACACCAGCTTACTTTCTGCATTACTTGAACACAAATAATAATTACTTATTTTTATCATTATTGTAAATATAAAGTAATGACCTCAACATTTTTTAAAAATCTGGTTTTAGACTCATTATTTTTTAAACTCTAGTACGAACATATATAACTAATGATTTTTAATTTTTTGTAAGCTAGAAAATAATGACATTTAGTGCAAGCAAACCATTTTTCTTTCTATTTATCAAGTATATCATGACGAGATAGTTCAGATGGTACATCGCTTGACTGACAACCTGCATTACAAGGTTCGAATCCCGTGTATGCACATTTTATTTAAAAAAAAAAAACAATTTCAATAATCAAATTAGGTTTTTTTGAACATTTACTTTAAGACTCATTATCTATCTGCTTTCTACACTGGGATTATATTGATTTCAGGTAGGATTTTGTTTCGTGAATTTGCGTGAGTAAAATTTGAATTTACTCAAGAGAGCGTGGGTGTAAGTAGTAACAAATGCTCCTGAGTGATTGAGCGTGAGTAGATTTTTTCTCTCGTCAACGTGAATGAGTGTCAAAATAAACTCACGTACTCATCTCTGCTCAAAATAGTTCGACCTAAGAGTGCAATCAATAAGTAAGTTTGTTAAATCATATACTCATAGAAAAAACCTGTAAAAGAGCAAAAAAAATTACTAAAATTAGCTGAAAATGACGTCACAGAAAAAACTGCTAAAATTAACTGATTTTTTTTTCCTAAATGTTGTAGCAAATACCAAAATAAAACTGTTGAACTTACTAATACTAAGTTATATTTAATCTAAATTTCAGTTAATTGAAAGTAACAAAATCTGGTAGTAAATCAATATTTCAAATTACAGAGGTATAGCCAAGTTAAGTGCAATTCCTAAATTATTTGAGAAACTTGTTACGGAATTGTTGTCTCATCAAGTATCTTCCATATTATCACCAAAACAACATGGTTTCAGAAAATCCCGATCTACAGTTACTAACCTACTTGAGTTTTCTTCTTTCGTAATTGATGGTTTCACTAAAGGAAAACAAACTGATGCTGTATATACAGACTTTAGTAAAGCATTTGACAGAGTGAACCACGACCTCTTGCTTTTCAAACTAGATCTTTTGGGGTTTAGTTTCTCACTTCTAAATTGGATCGAATCGTATTTGAAAAAACCTAATACAATATGTCAAATTTCGTAACTGTGACTCTAAATCTATAAATGTTCCATCAGGCGTCCCGCAAGGTAGCCATCTCGGTTCATTGTTGTTTACACTTTTTATTAATGATCTCCCAAACGCTATAAAATATTGCCAAACTTTAATGTATGCAGATGATGTGAAAATATTCCTTTCATTCAATAATCTAAACGATCAAGCTTTACTCCAGTACGATATTTTAAATTTTACTACTTGGTGTGAAGACAACTTAATGGATCTTAATACTGGAAAATATAAATATATGATTTTTTCAAGATCAAATCCTACTAACGGCTGTTACTTAATGAACAACGAATTGTTGCATTTGGTGCAAACATTTAATGATCTCGGTATATTACTAGACAAGCAATTGGATTTCAGATGTCATGTTTCAACTACTATAAATAAAGCCATGGGCGTGCTTGGATTTATTAAACGTTGGTCAAAAGAATTTTCCGATCCTTACACTACAAAGCATCTTTTTACAACATTAGTCAGACCCATTCTAGAATATTGATCAATTATTTGGGATCCTTCTTATAAAACTCGTACTCAATCTCTTGAATCTGTGCAAAAACAATTTTTGTTATTTTGTCTACGTGGTCTCGGATGGGATTATAATAATTTGCCTTCCTATACTAGTCGGCTTGCACTTATAAAACTACCTACTCTTAAAAGCAGACGACAAATGCTCAATGTAACATTTCTCCTAAAATTGATAAACGGTGCTATGGATTCCGAATATCTTTTGAGCAAAGTTAATTTACATATTCCAGTTTATTCAACAATTTACGTCTATCTGCTTTTCGAACAAATTACACCAACGCTGAACCTTTTCGAAGAATTTGCGATGAGTTTAATCAACTATATTTTGTAGTAGACTTCAATAAAAGTATGGATGCTGTTAAACGTGATATAATTCTCCATCTTAATGAACTGTAGAATAATATGAAATAGTTTTTTCTTTTAAATAGTCTGTAAGGTTTAGGTCTGTAGACTGAAATAAATAAATAAAATAAAAATAAATAATCTGCTAAATTCGAAAAAATATTTACTAAATAAATAAATACCCATCAATAAATACTCATCGATTGAATTCAGTGATTAAATAAATCGAAGGATACAAAATTATTGAATTCTATAGAAATTAAATCGAATTACACCAATTGAAATTTCATTCGATTTGTAAAATTGTGATTTTAGAATTTAATCATTCCATAGCCAGAATTGAAAAAACGAATGAAGAATTTAAGTTTTTAAAGCTCTGAATATAATACTCGTACACATTTCATCATAATAAAAAAAAACATTTTTATACTCATATACTTACACTAGATATATACAAAACGTCTTTGTATAGACGTTACCTTTATTAAAATGAACAAGTATAACAAGAGTATCTCCTAAGAATGTTTGAAAATATTTTATAAATTTACTTCTACTAACTAAAAAATATGTATATATTATATACTAATACACTCCTTGGATTTGTTTTTGGTCTTCTTAACAATTTCAGAAAATATTTCCAGAAAATGTTGGTTTAAACTACACAAATATGTACAAAAAGATTTAGTTAAAATCACAAAATGTTTTATGGTTTAAATAAAATGCATACACGTAGAGAATTATCTGCATGATATTAATGAAGCACTGAAGTTACAGTGGAACTTGTGCAACTTTTCGTTAAACTAATGCCAGTTTTCATATAATTTTAGGGTCGATTGATCCAAAGTGACAAATCTGTGATATATGATTTGGGGGCACGTCACGAAACTGGTGAAACCAAAATTGTGGTGCAACAAAAACACATTCACTGGTTGTTACCAGCTATATCATGTAACTGGAGAAAAAGTAACATGACATCAAAGTGTACTGAAGCAACTAGGGCCGTTCAGTTGAAGTTATTACTGGTCATTGAACTGGCTCAAAACCGTTAGCAGTTTATGAAAACATGGCAATTAGTGAACTGAGAACTGAACACGGAACTGTGATTTCTCTCCAAACGTCGCGATCTTAAACTTAGTTTTTTGTGGGTATAGACAAAATAAGCTAATTATAAAATTGATTTTTGTTGTGCCTTTTTAAGGCTTTTTTGAACAGGGGGTAAGACACACTGTTTTGGAAAAGTGCAGTGATTGGTTCCGTACGGGCTATTTAGCAACTCGTGCATAATATGACCTACGCTGAATAAAATAATATGTGACTAGTTATCCTTCAAAAATTTGCTCTCCAGTTCTAAGATACGTACACCTACACCAGTCATGTGATAATTTTTTTTCCCCCTGGTTCTGTTGCATATCACATAAATCCTAAAATGGTCATACTTTGACACTACCTACTTCTAACTTGTCCCGTAGTATATTCATTTCAGTCTGTATGGTGATAGGTTACCTTGGTCAAGTTATTCGATACATCACACAGTGCTCCACAGGTAGCGAATTGTCACCTCCTATGACAAGCCCATGTTAAAAGTACCGCTCACTTTCATATAACAGATCCGAAACTAGAACAGGTTCATACACACAAAGTTCTAGTCACATGACAATACCAGTGACTGGTCCATTTCCCGCAGGGTAGTTTCATACACCCAATGAAGAAGTTTTATCGAAAACTAGTTTCATAAAAAGTATAAAGCTTTTCATTAATTAAAAAAAATTTTCGTTCACTTTATGGAAAAAGTTTCATTAGTTGTCCGATAAAAAAAAAGTTATATATCAAATATTTAATCATATTCCATTTGATATACACCCCGAAAACAGTCTGAGTTGTAGCCACCGCATTTGTTGCGAATCGAATTCTGGGGGTTACGACAACAATAATATTATAGTTTAATATTTTTAGTATTGAATTCTAATATTCAGTTGTGTCATTCAATATTATATTCCACATAAATTCCAAAATTTTATTGAAATTAGAAAACTTTGTTTTTCAAGTATTGAACTGTGGTACTCAGATTAATAGCCAGACTCATTACACCGCAATCACTTTCGATTTAATTAATTTCATTTGCTTTTTTTAACATTTTATTTTAATTAAAAACAAACTTTATGTGTTTGTCTTTTCCGGGACTTGGCACTCATAAATATTGGGTGATAAATTGAATTTAAATATTTTGTTAGAAAAACAAACATAGTCTAAAATTCGTTTGCCAGCACCAATCACTAGTTGCGTCTATAATCAATGCAATCCACAATACGGTTGGATCTACGGAATCTCTAATTTAATGTCATATTTGGTTTCGAAACTCGTACTTGCAGTAACCTCTTTTGATTATCGCCATTTTTTTTTTTTAAATATTTTGAAAGCTTGTGCCAATTTTACTGTATTTCCACTAAATAAATAGTTGCTTCTACTGTACACAATTACTAACCGAATTTTATTGTTGAAGTTGATTGGAATTACCAATAATTGGATAACTGGATTGCTTTTTAGTTCCTTTTCTCTCTTTGTAATTTCTAATGACGTAATTTTGCTGTAGTAATAAACGGTTGGTAATTCCGAATAAAATAACGTCCTATCAAATAGAGTTTAATGCTTTTGACCGAATTCCAACCAATAATTTTTCTGGGTGTACATTTTATTTTTTTTTATATATTTCTTAAATCGACAAACTAATTGGATCTGATTAGATATGTACTTTTTGGTGGACCAAATAAAATATTTTGATATTTAATTAAATCCCATGAAATATATAATCTCGAGTCGGTTTTTCTAAAAACTTATATTTTCGAATATCTAATAAAGCGGGTTTTTGTTGTCGAATAACGGGTTTTTTTCTTAACTACTAAATCCCAAGAAATATATAATCTCGATTTGTTAAAAGTTAAAATTTTCGAATAAAGCGGTTTTTTGTTGTCGAATAACGGACTTTTTCTTAACTATTTTTCAGTTTCATTATATTAGAAACCGTAAATTTACAAAATTCATTGCTAAAAACGGTATATTCTGAAAAACTTTCAATAAAACAGTTTTTGATTATAGTAGGGCATGCAAGATAGATCCATTTTTACTTAAAAATTACTCATATAAAAGACTTAAAAAACTTTCATAACCTCAAAAATTATTATTTTTCTGTGTAATTTTTGAGTTGCTGAAATGTTAGTATTCTGTCATTTTATATTGGTCTATAATTACAAATAAAAAACAATTTTTTTTTTGTTGACATTTTTAAACAATTTTTTTTATTAAAGATTTTTTGTTTGAAATCTGTTTTATTTGTTTTATCTCCTTATAAATAAATGTTTTTTGAAAATCATCGAAAAAGTTTTCTCATGGTAAATTAAAATGAATACTAATATTTCAATTAAAAAACTAAAATTATTCAAATTTATAAAATAAAATCTGTTTTTGAGTGAACATAATTGTATAACATTTAAAAACCGATTAACCGCTTTTTTAAATTACATTAGCCAAAACCTGTTTTTTTTGCAAATTTTAGCTATTTGGAAAACCCGAAAAACGGTTTTCGAAAAATGTCGAATAATTGATCACCCTAGTGCATATATAATTATATATAACAACACATAATTAGATGTTGTGGGCATGGAAAATATTATCCAATTAAAAAACAAAAAATTATATGGGGCGTCATCAAATTATATTAAATTATATATAAATTAGATATGCGATGAGATCAAATTAAATCCGAAAAATGAAACCATATAATTGTATCTAAAATTCGATTTAATTTGATGCAATTAAATATAAAATCAAAAAAGATATATGTTGCGAGGCTTAACTTTTTTATTTAGTTTTCTCTAAAAGAACATAGCAAATACTTTTGCGCAAGTGCGCGCCGGCAGAAGCTAGTGTCGTTTCTGTTAAAAAGCATAAACATTAATAAAGTTATTCAAATCAGAAATCTCAACTCCGGAATTATATAATTATATTTAAAACAACTCAGATTTTTTTTTTCATATGAAACCACATATAATTAAATGTGGCTTTGTAATGAACCATATATAATTATTTATGAATTCAGTTAAAAAAAAACAATGCTTTTTACCTCATATATTTCTATAACATTTATACAAAAATGTTTTTAATGTTAGTTCACATGAATTTATATATACTTTATGTTGAATTATATACAAGCGAATATTAAACTCTATAATGTATATATAGGAATATATAAATAGGTATAATTTTATATACGACAGCATTAAAAAATATGTCGCTATATATACACCATATAAAAATTTGTGTAACAACACCAAGCTATATATAATTAGATAATAATATTTAACCATTAACATATAAATCTATATGACTATATAAATTTATACATTGAAACAGTTAATTGTATAAAATTATATCTGAATAAATATAAACTTTGTACTTGGGTAACGATATTTGATCATATGTAATCATATCCTACACTTAATTGCTTATCTTGTGTCATATAACATTTCTTAATTATATATTTTATTATTTGATATGATATATCATTAAAACTTCAGATATATTATACAAGTGGCACCACATATAATCAAATCTTATATCACACAAAAGAATATTTTTTGTAAGACAGTATATATTATTATATCTTAAATTATATAGCTTATATGTCGCCATTTATAATTACATATTATTTAATATATAAGAATGTATTTCTATATATGACAATGCATTTATCATATCTTATTATGTATTGCATATACGCTTAATATCTTATTTTATAAAAGTCAAAACATAATACATAGTAGGGTGGAGTGAAAATGGTCAAATTTTTTTTTTTAATTTTTTTAAATCTCCTGTAGTGTTAATCGATGACCCTATAGAACAACTTAATTCAAGCCAAATATCAAAGCTTTACGGCTTTATTTAGAGGGTGCGCACGAAGAGTGAAGTTTGAAAAAAATATACAAGGTACTCGTAATACTACTACTTTTTAAGGTGTAGTTAAGTACCATTAAAAAATCTCTATTTCCCCCAATGTTGTCATTTTAGTTCTTTTCTGGCTAGATCTAGGGATTATATTTCATCTAGATATTATAAAATCGCTAGTTTGCATCTAGTCGGAAGATTTCGCTATTTTTTATTCTTCTATGCAGTTTTTTAGCCATTTTTTTCCTACTCATTTATTTTTATTTCTCTGTATTTTTTATCTTGGCGTTTTTTAAGTTTTATCATTTTTATATGCACTTTTTTTTGTAGTACAAAAACTACAATAATGTGCTAATTTATAAACAAAAAACCAAACCGTCTCAGAATCGGAGGAAGATGATATTTGCCTGAATGAGAGGACAAGAAAATCTCAAAATGAAGAAAAATCAAAAGAAAATAAACAGATGAGACATAAGTTCCATAATCTTGCTTTAGCATGTGACAGGACCGGAGTTTCAGATCGATCTGCAGCATTTATTGCTAACGCAGCAATGCTTGATTTAAACGTTATAGGTGCCGACAACTCATCAAGCGTAATAGACCAAAGTAAACAACGTTGAGAGAGAAAAATGTGCGCAAAAGCTATACTCTATTGGTTGCGAAACAATTTTGACGTCCATTTGTTTTGACGGTCGTAAAGACAAAACTTTAGTTACGACAACCAATGAAAATGGTTCACATAGGAATACTATTACTCAAGAACATATCTCTATACTCGGGGAACTTCTGCTTTAAAATATGTAGTTGTTTGGGTTGTAATATAGTTTCGTTATTTTTAATGTAAATGTCAGTCATTTGTAGAACAAATTAAATTTTTTACTAACCTTGTAGTTCATTTAAAAAACAAACCACACCAAATGACTGTTTTATGATTTTACATTAATTTTTTACAGTTGTTTTTGTTTATTTAAAAAAATTAATGTTTGTTTATTTTTTTACTAAAATGTGGTTTATTTTTACTACAGTTGTGGTTAATTTTTTGAAAAGTAAAAAACAAATGACAATGTTAGTTGAATTTAATGAAATGTAAGTCGTCCTTTCTTTAAGTGAAATTTCATTCGTTTTTTAACTACATTTGCAGTGGTCTTTACCTACATAGTATTCTAAGTGTATGATATCTGACCCCAATTCTGAGTGTATAGGCCATTTATTGATAGATTCAGGAAACGCAGCTAATATTCAGAAGAATATTGTTGGCTTTATGGAAGAAAAGTTTAAATTTCATTCATCTTTGGTGGCAATCGAATGTGATGGAAAAGCTGTCAATACGGGACATAAAAATGGAGTTATTGCGTTACTAGAAAAACATTTGAAACGACCTTTACAATGGTTTGTGTGTTTATTGCACGCAAATGAATTACCACTACACCATTTATTTTTAAGTCTCTATGGAACGACCACAGGCCCTAATAGCTTTTCCGGTGTTATAGGGTAAAAACTCGTCAAGTGCCTTGATTTTAAACCAGAAGCTTTCGAAGCGATTCTAACAGAATTGCCGGATGTTAATATTAATTTGTTAAGCACTGATCAGAAATACCTATATGAAATATGTTCCGCCATTTCGGCTGGTTTAGTATCACCAAGTTTAGCTAGTAGAGACCCATGAAAATGAGCACTCTATAGATGGTTAACTTGCTCCAATATGATTCTTCGTTTGTATATTGGTACGGCTAAACCACCAGATAACCTAAAGAAACTACCACTTTATGCACGAACATGGTTTGACATAAAGTCAAGGCCATCTTGTAAACACGGTCCAGTTCATGTTTTCAACATGGTTAAAAGAAGTTTATATTTAAGAGATTACCATAAAAGTATTGTTTTAAAAGCTAAGAAAAAAAATCATATTTCGCACACCCAGAAAATATGTTGTTGGCTATGCTACAAGATGATGTGTTACAAATAAGAGAATTGGCTCTTCGAAGAGTGTTAGAAGACAGAAAAGGAACTACCACAGAGAAGGTTCGCGAATTCTGTCTTCCAGAGCTTCAAGTAAATTCGACAAAATTTGGAAGACACAGAACTACCAATGACCATGAAATATACTAATACAGAAATTTTAAAGTTGATGTCTTTGCAAAACAACTTTCTTGAATTTAAAAGTTTCATTGTCAAACTCAAAGTTTCATGTGTCAAGCTAGTCACTGAAGCTTCAATTTCTATCTGTGGTTTCATTCGCTCCAGGATAAAAGCAAGACAAGATATACCATTTTTTGAGACCAAATCTCAATTTTTTTTTTATTTATTTTTTGTTGTTTAATAATATTTATTTATATTAAATGTGCTTATGTTAGTAAATAAAAGACTGCAACAATTTGAATTAACTTTATATAAAACAATTTTAAACCAAATTACTTTTATTCAATAAGTAGTCTAATTCAAAAAATTAAAGTTCTCTGCGCCACCTCAAGACCTTGACCTAGAGAGCTAATTTTTTTTTTCAGTATGTTTTAGACTATGGAGCATCGATTCATAGTACAGGAGAAACAAAATTTGAAAAAAAAAATTCACCCCACCATAATACATAGTATGTCGTTATATAAGGTGGCGCAAAAATAACCTTCCGATGTTTTTTTTTTATTATGTATTTATTATGTATAGCATTTTCTGATAGGAGGATTACTTTTGCGCCACCTTATATATGTATATTACCATACGTGGTAACATGTGCATATAAGAAACATATAATATTATATACATAGCTATGACTGACAGCATATTTAATCTCATATTATAATATATTTTACGATGAGTATATATTAGGCCGGGTCGATTTGTATGGAGGCAAAAAAAACCGCTCAACGTTCAAGGAAAATCGTATTCTAGGGATCAAAATAAGAAACTTTGCCGAAGGAACCATACCTCTAAAACGAATTCTGATGTCCCGACTTTTGACCCGTAGGGTCAAATTTTGAAAAATCGTACTTTGACCCATTTAGAGCGCCCCAATCGAATCCAACCCAATCGAATATAATTTATACATTAATCTGCTAGAGCGTCTTCCGTAGAAGAAATGGAGACCCTAATCTTGGAAAGGCTCCTCCTACTTTCGGAAATATCTCTATCCCGAGATTTGCACATTTTGCTATAAAAACACGACTAAAAAAGCCCTCTTTCAACTTAAATTTTAACCCCTTAACGGTCACCTAGAATGATGTTTTATGCACTAGTCTGCTAGCGTGTCTCCCGGACAAGAAGTAGCTCCCATAATCTTGGAAAGACTCCTCCTACTTTCTGAAATATCTCTATCCCGAGGCACATTTTGCTATAAAAACACGACTAAAAAGGCCCTCTTTCAACTTAAAGTTTAAACCCCTTAACGGTCACCTAGAATGATGTTTTATGCATTAATCTGCTAGCGTGTCTCCCGGAGAAGAAGTAGTTCCCATAATCTTGGAGAGATTCCTCCTACTTTCTGAAATATCAAAGTGGGCTTTTTCAAAATTTTACCCTACGGGTCAAAAGTCAGAACATCAGAATTCGTTTTAGAGGTATGCTTCCTTCGGCAAAGTTTCTTATTTAGAATACGATTTTCCTTGAACGTTGAACGATTTTTAAATCGACCCGCCCTAGTATATATATATATATATATATATATATATTTTACTCGGGTTATTGAAAATTTCCACTTAAATTCTTAAAAAAGCTTTTTAACAAGTAAACAACACAATTTTGTTATTAATTGTTTTATAGTGACAAATTTAAAGATTAAAAACTAAAAAAAAATTAATAGTGTTAGTTTATCATTTCAAATCTAATCTCAAACAAATGACAGCCTATTGAAACATTAATGTTTGAAATATATAAAATGTGTCAGTATTAAAGGGGTTTTGTTTGTATTTTTAGTTTCTCTGGTTTTTTTTTTAGCACTGACATTATTCATAAAATAAATTGCTAAACATTATCAGAGACTTAAATTAAAATCCCTCTGAACTAAACTGTTTTGGTATAAATATTCATTTGAATAAACACACACATACTCATGCAAATATAGCGCGCAATAAATTTCATAGAAAAACATTGAAAATTCTATACATAAAAATTGCTTTGCCCCAGCCATTTTTAATGGTTGTGCAATAGATACAAAAAATTATATGGAACAAAATAAATTCATAGAAATGTTTAATGTCTAAAATGTTTTCAAATGAATAAAATTAATTAATTTTTTGCTACCAGAAAAAGTTAAAGTTAAAAGTTCCAATATAATCATATATATTCATATATATTCATATATATATGGCTCTAATGAGTCGAATGGGAACACGGGTGCGGGCGTCTTTGGACCAGGCTTCCAGCGTGCTTTACCTATGGGAAAATATCCGTCCATTTTTCAGGCGGAGATTTGGGCCATCTGTGTCTGTGCAGAGGAATGCCTGCGAAGGGGAACTCGCAGATCTCGCATCTACATTTTTTCTGACAGTCAGGCTGCACCGAGGGCCTTTATGGCTTATAAGGTGTCGTCCTGGTTGGTCATGGAATGCATTCAGACTCTCAATAGGCTCGGTAGGGGCAACTCTCTAACCTTGGGGTGGATTCCTGGACACGAGCGGCATGAGGGCAACGAGAAGGCAGACCTTGCCAACCGCGGGGCCCGAAGGCCCTTTATTGGTCCTGAACCATTCTGTGGAATACCTGCGGGGTATGTTAGGGAAAGGCTCAGGGCATGGAGAGAGTCTGAATTCTCTGGTTACTGGGAAAATTCTCCTGGTCAGCGCCAGGCTAAAAGATTGATCTCTTTTTCCAGTAGGGGGTCGAGGCGACTCTTGTCGCTTGAAAGAGAGGGTTTGACGACCCTGGCGTCGTACTTAACTGGACACTGTAATCTCAGATACCATCTGCACAGGAGGGTCAATCGGACACTGATATGTGTAGGTTTTGTGAGATGGTGTCTGAGACCTCGGAGCATGTTCTCTGCGAATGTCCCAGGCTTTGTGATAGGAGACTTAGGTTTCTAGGTGATCGCTTCATTTCGCCTACCGACATCGCGAAAATTTTGCCTAATAGGATAATTGGCTTTATATGTAGCTTGAATCTGTAGGTAACTTTAGGCAGCACAAAAGACCTACATTGGTCGCGGTGCATAGTGCCTTCTGATCTAATCTAATCTATATATATGTGTGCACACTTTAGGGACAAGGTCAAAATTGTCCCCGAAATATGCGATGTATCGAACCAACTGTACTCATCTTATACGCTAGATGTAAGAAAAGGGCACGAAAAACCTTGCGGACAGTCCCCAAAGTAAGCAAATGTCCCTAATCTATGCGGTGGAACGAATAAATGTCTCTAGAGTATGCGCTGTATATACATATATTTATATATATATTTATATATATTTATATGTATTTATATATATTTATATATATTTATATATATTATATAAATTTATATATATTTATATATATTTATATATATTTATATATATTTATACATATTTATATATATTTATATATATAATATGCGGTGTTCCGAACCAACTGTTCCTCATCTTATACGCTAGATGTATGAAAAGGCGCGAAAAACTTTGCGGACAGTCCCCAAAGTCGCAAATGTCCCTAAACTATGCGGGGGAACGAATAAATGTCCCTAGAGTGTGCGCTGTGCATACACATATTATATATATTTATATATAATATATTTATATATATTTATATATAATATATTTATATATATTTATATATATAAATATATATATATGCACAGCGCATACTTTAGGGACACGGCCAAAATTGTCCCCGAAATATGCGGTGTATCGAACCAACTGTCCTCATCTTATACGCTAAGACTAAGACGCGAAAACTTTGCGGACAGTCCACAAAGTAAGCAAAATTTGATTCGAAAAAATTGTTAACTTATTTAATTAAATTAAATAAAATATGACCCAATTTGATGTAAATTCATAGTATCATACATATATATTTATATATAATTATATATGGAAGTACATAATATCTAATAAATAGCTTTATCAAGTACTTCGAGTAAAAAAAGTTTATACAAAATTATATGTGAGCAGATAGATTCCTCACATACAATGTGATATATTATGATAGGAAAAATTGTTCTATTAAGTTGTATCACTCATTTAGTTACATCTAATTTAATTAAAATTTATTCAATTTTATACTGGTTTTGTTCCGATCTGATTACATCCACAAATATATAAAATCCAAATATCTTTACAAGTTTGATATAATTTTTATTAAAGAAAAAAATAATATTTTTCGGCCTTTAATTGTGTAATGAAAATGAAAATTCTTAAAGTTTGAGGTCAAACTCTATATTTCTTTATTAGGATATTGTCCTAACAAATAATCTATCGAGTTTTTGTTTTCAATATATTAATTTACCACTTTCAGAAATGTGTTAGATAGATCTATTTCTGAAAGTGGTCAATCAATAAATTGAAAACAAAAACTATATAGATTATAAAAAATAAAAATCATATAATATAATATTAACTAAAAAATAAAATTCGTTAAAAAAATAGTTTTGAATACTATTTAAGCATTTAGTAATTCGCTTTACACCCGATGTATATTTTTTTTCAGTCTACAAATATTCAGCAAAAATTTTGTTAACATTTACCAAGGGTTTTTTATTTTTTAATTCACTAAGTGTTAGCAATAGTTTAGCAGAAGTTACTAAATTTTTTTGCTAAAAAAAGATTTTGCTGACATTAGTAATTTGTTTGCAAGCAACCTCCTGGCTAAAATTTTGCTGACTCAGCAAAAGTTTTTGCCGACTTTACTAACTTTTTCTTTTAGTGTAGCCATATTCATTAATGGTTTTACTAGCTTTAGAGTTTAATTTTCATATTTCAATTGTCTGAACTTTTCTCTATATGCTATATGGTAATTTTGGAGAAAAAATCATAGAAATAAAAAAGTTACGGCTTGTTAAGCAAAGTCCTTGCCCTATATATTACATGACCAATATTTACACAGAAAAAAATAAAAAGTGGTTTCAATTAAAAAAATTATTGAATCAATTAATATTTTAATTGATTTTGCACCTATCACGGAAATGATAATATCAATTAAAACTTTTATTGAAAATTAAAAAGGAAAAAAGTTATAAATAACTTCTACAAAAAAAAAATATATTACTCAAAAAAAATGTGTGTGAAAGATACGTTGGTATGTGTGTTTTTGTTAATGCTGCGTCTGTTTGTATGTTTGTGTGTGTCTGCTTGTTTTGTTTGTAAACTTCAAATGTATTTGGTACTGAAAATTTTCTATTTAAGCATACAGTGTATGAAAAGATAACTTGAGAATTACGTCTAAGATTAAATATGTATTTATATATTTAAAAGCCAATTAAAATAATAATTGATTCAATTAAATATTTGTTCAGAAACAAATTTAATTCAAATCAAATCCTTAATTAGATATTTTAGGTTGATCATTTTTCTGTGTACTTTAAATGCTTTTTTCTCAAAACATGATATTGAGATATTGTATTTTTTTATTATTAATTTCTGAGTTTGCGATTTTAATGCAAATCAAAAATTTGAAAAGGTGGCAAGGTTGTGGACTAAAGAATTTATTCGTGTGTGAAACAAAATTTAAATTTGTTTTCTAAAAGAGGGTCTATAATGAAATGGGTTGCCATTTTAGTGCGAATTTAAATTTTAATTTTTGGAATAATATTTAATATTGGGTTTTTCTATTGCAAAAATAATTTTTTCCATAAACCATTTATTTATTTTTTTATAATTGCTTAAATATTGTTGTTTTATTGATTTCTAAAGCTTGTAAACCTCTAAACCGTAAAAAAATCACGAGTTTTTGAAAATTTGAAAAAATGAATATGGGGATTTGGTGTGGGCTTCATTGAGTATGTGGGTAAAAAAAAATTATTAAAAAAAAAATAAATGTTTGTTCATTTTTTACTAACATGTGGTCCGTTTTTACTACAATTGTTAGTAATTTGTTGAACATTAAAAAACAAATGACAATGATAGTTGAATTTACTGAAATGTAAGTCGTCGTAAGTGAAATTTCATTTGTTTTTAACAACGTTGTTCTTTAAGTACATAGTATTCTGAGTGTATGTATTTTCTAAATTTTTGAAAAAAAAACAACAATCGAAAACGAACGACAATGCATTTAAAACAAAAAGAACTACATTCATTGAAAAAAGCTTCATATATATGAAACTGTTTCATAAATTGTTTGTCTTCATTTATTCATCATATTTATGAAGTTTTCACAGATATGATGAAGAGTTTCATAACACTATATGTAAAATGATTCATAAACTTTTATAAATTTCAGTTGAAACGGAAATTCTTAACATCAAATTAATGTGTTGTATACAAAATGAAAATTCTTAACTTAATTTGCTATTTCGGAATTTAAATTTAAAATTCTGAGTTTAATTAATGTATTCTGAATCAGAGTTGCAAAAAAATTGGGGTTTAAAAATTGCATTTATTGTGTTTGCACGCCACCAAACAAAATTTTTCATTTCATAAAAAACTATTTACTTCGTCATATTAATAAATCGTCTTATAACATGTATGAAATATTTAATGAAAATCTATGAAACTTCTACATATTTATGAAACATTTAATTATAATAAAGAAGCTTGTCTTCAACTTTTATGAAACAGCATCATCCTATTTAGTAAGTGTTACATTGAACTAAAATTAAAGTAGTTTTTAATCATATTTATGAAGTTTTTCATGAATATGATTTGATAAATTTTCTAATGAATATGCAAATAAAACAACCCAGAATAAATCCGGAAGCGGTAAAATTGACAAACGCTTCTGTGTGGCTTCTCTTCTGTGTCTTCTACTGCTGCCTAAGATTAATAGCTTTGAGTAGTGCTTCAGAATAAGCAATAGCGGTTTGTTTACCACACAAAATTTAGTTGTTAAAATCAGTGAATTCATGCCTTTATTCAGAGTTGTAAAATAAGCGCATTTGGATATCGAAAGAGTGCTCTCAAGCTAGCGATCTCAAACAAACATCATGCTTTATATCACCTATATTCCAAGTGCTTATCAGTTCTCTTTCCCTGCCGAAACTACTTACAAGCAAGCAGTGTTTCTCTTGCTGGAATTGTATTGTCTATCATTAAAATGATAGAAAATACTACTGAAAGGCTTATTGTAAAAACTATATAAGCCACATTTATTTTTAGTTTGTTTTCGCCTTTAGGTTAAAAAACTGCAATCATTATGACTTCTGCAGGATGTTTATACTCTGGCTACTTGCAATAAGAGTTTCAGTCAGACATCTATCAAATATTAATCAATGGATGCCTCGAAAACAACAAAAATCCATACAACAGTAAATGTAGCTTATCAAGTTTTTGCAATAAGCCCTTCAATTCTTTTTGAAAAGTAACAAATAAAATCTAATATGACACTATCATATTATATTTTGAATTTGAGGTCGAACAATATTTTTACTAAATATAGGAAAATGTATAAAGTCAATAAAAAAAAAATAAAACATTTTTGAATTATTTAATCCTATTTCATTATATGACAAAGGCCAACATTTGAAAGAGAGTATAGCAGCAGCCACAAAAACACAAAATAAGCTCCATAGAAGAAACAAGATTTTAATTAGTTGCACAATTTATAATTAATTTTTATGCATTAATTATGTATGACTAAGCTTTTAAAATTCATACTTTGTGTATGAATAATATAGGAAAGTGTGGTAATGATGGCTTATTTGGCTACACACAGAGAAATAAAGTGCCAACTGAAGTTAAAAGTATATACTAATGGTAATAACTTATAAATTTAGTTAGTATAACTATATTTACAATGGATATTTTGGTTGTTGGAACTAACGTTTTGTTGAATTGAACGAACTTTGTTGTGAAAACTAATGTTAAGTTGTGCCAACTGTCTTAAAATCGAAGTAAATGAATTTGAGTCGTAGTAACTGAGTTTCAGTTGGCAAATAGCTAAATTTTTCTCTGTGTGCATATATGGGTTATAGATAAATACATATACAAAGTTATGGTTATTTTTTAACATACATATACATTGGACGAAATAATTATAAGTTCATCCATGAATTTTTTTTTCCCGAAATATTTGCAATATTTCAAAGTTTTTGTTTTGCGGCCAAATATTTAAATTTTAAACTAGGGAAACAAAATTATCAACGTTGGAAAAATGTTGGTAAAACCATGAAATAAGTGTTGTAAAAATTGATTTTTCAAAATAATAATAAAAACGTTTTTTAAAGTTTTGTTATTTTTTTGTTTTTATATACATCGACATTTTTTCTATGTTATTTTTAATTTATAAAGAGCTTCCAACCTCCGTATATTTGCAAAAATAAAGCAAATCAAACATATTAGCTAGTTTGATACTAGTATTTCTGATTGTGTTCATTTGATTAATTTGAAGTACAATTTTGGTGTACAGCATTATTTTCTAAAACAAATTATGCAATTTATTCAAAACAGTCATAAATCGATGTTTTTACTACACCAGTTAAAGAATATGTTCAAATATGTTCATATATGATTACATATACGGGTAAATATGGACATATATTTTTTGTATATGAGAATATATGAAAGTGTATGTGATGTCATATATACAAACGGTATTCATATATGGAGGTATATTCGATTACATATTTCCAAAAACCGTGTCATATATATGTGTGGACAAATATAATTCAAAACTTTTTTTTATTAAGTTTCGTAGTTGTTATCTATTTACATAACGTTTTTGTTAAAAGTTGTAAAAAATTATGGATAAGATTTTAAAAGTTGCAAATGTTATCCAAACTTTTTTCTAAACGAATTTTAAATACGGATTTTAAATAAATTAATTTCTTAATCCAATTCATATGGACTCTGATTCATATATTGATTTTTATATACCTAAATTTCATTTAAATTGAAGTGTGTTAGTAGAGAATCCACACAGAAAGCTATTAATTATATTTTACAATTGAAGGGCTTATTGTAAAAACTTGATAAGCCACATTAAATTTTAGTTTGTTTTTGTTTTTTAAAGGTTAAAGAGATGCAGAATATATGACTTTTGCAGGATTTTTTATACTGTAGGTACTTCCAATAAGTGTTTAAGCAAGACTTTTATTAAATATTAATCAATGGATGTCTAGAAAACATCGAAAAACCATAAAAAAAATAAATGTGGCTTATCATGTTTTTACAATAAGCCATTCAATTATATAAAAAAAACAATACCAAAAGCTTCGATTTTCTAAAAATCAGCATAATTTTCATACATCTAAATATTCAACAAAAATATACAAAATCGGAACAATCGCAAAACTATTAAATTGTGTTAACATTTTTGCAAGATTCGAATTGAACTTAATTCAGCATCTTGTTGTTAATTCATCACCGTCTTTTGTTGTTAATTTTAAGCTATATTCAACTTAATCATATAAATTAAAAATTTTAGCTACATAAAAAAAAAAAAAAAAAAAAAATTAAAAAAATTTTGTCGTCCAAACTTTAACGAATTCGGTGCGGCAAATTTTTTAGCGAAGACGAAAAGTAATATACTTTTTTTATATTTTTCCAAGGCACACGTCGATCTTATAACTATTTCACCCACTGTATATGCAGCAATATATATATACAGTAGAGGTCAAAACATTTGGAACTGATATCGCATTTGTTGTTTTCATTGATTTATTTTCTTCAAACCACACTTAGTTACTAAAATTTACATTGTTTTATGTTAAACAAATAAAAAAAATTAATTCCGTTAAATTAAAACCACAAAAAAATTAATAATAATAGATGTATTCAAAATGCAGGTGTTCAAAACATTTGCAACTCTCATTATTCTTACTCTTAACGAAACAATTTATAGTAACAATGCTAGGATATAACGGTAATCGCATTCCTTTTTAATATAAGATTCAGGCCGTTACATTTTTTAAACAAATTTATTATAATTATTGTTCTTTAATAGTTGTAATAAGATGGTTGGAAGCATAAACATCGTAGGAATAATTTTTGTAAAAAATGGAAGGAAATAAATACAATTCTAAATTTAAATCAAAAGTTTTAAATGATTTTCAAAATGGACTTTACCAAAAAGAAATTTCTATAAAGTACTCCGTTCCAAAATCAGCGATTTGCAGCACTGTTAATAGTGGTAACATCCACACAACACATAAAGGTGTAAGAGCCCGTATTACAACTGTAAGAGCAGATCGTTAAATCAAGAATTTTTTTACGAAATATCCTAAAGCAGTTCCCAGAGAAGCTAAAACTGAACTTTTAATAGATGCCAGTCTGCCCACCATTAAAAGAAGAGCCCGAGAATACGGTCTTAGAAGTTATAGATGTAAAACAAAACCGTTTGTGTCGGAAAAAAACCGAAAAGCTCGGCTTGACTTTGCACGCACTCATTTGAACTGGACTCAACAGCAATGGAAAAATGTATTGTGGTCAGATGAGTCTAAATTCAACCTCCGGGAATCAGATTGATGAGCCAATGTTCGAAGACCACGAGGCGAAAAGTTTAATCCCAGATACCCAACCGCCACAGTGAAGCACGGAGGTGGAAACATTATGGTGTGGGGGTGTTTTTCAGGAAATGGGATTGGCCCAAGTCACTGCATTACTAGCACTATGACGGCCACAATCTATAGAGATCTTTGAGTTCAGTTATGCTTCCGTATGCTGAATGGGAAATGCCACTCTCATGGACCTTCCAGTACGACAACGACCTGTTAATTACTTTAAGAGTTGCAAATGTTTTGAACACTGCACTATCGACTTATTTTGTTAAAATTACTTTTTTTTTTATTTTTGAGAAGTTATTAATAATTTTTTTGTATTTGTAAAATAATATGCTATAACTGAATTTAATAAAAAAAAACAAAAACTTATACCACAAATCTTTTTGATCAAAAAAATTATAATTACCTAAACCATGATTTCAGTTGCAATGTTTTGAACACCACTGCATATTTTTTTTAATTTTCTTAAATACTTAATCACTTTATGGTTAAAATAAAAAAAAAAAATTCAATAATAATTGTATAATAATTGTATAATAACCTACCTTTGTTCTTCCTCTGCTGAAGCCTCCATCATCATGAGGGCGTGGTCGTTGACCCGGCTGTAAATGATGTAAAAAAAGAACAAAAAACGAACGATTGACAAGTGTTAGTTTAATAAACAATAATTTGTAATTTTAGCATTTAATATACATAAATAATAAGTACATATTTCATCATTATTAAAATACTCTATAAAATAACAAACAGAAAAAAAAACACAAAATTAAGTATATTTTATTATGGTGATTAATATACAATTAACTTTATATAAACTATAAATAATACAGATAAAAAAAGTTGATTAAAATTGTTGTTTTATGTATGAATGAACTAAATGTTTGAATAATTGGTTCTTTTTTGTATTTGAAGGTTAAAGTGTTAAAGTTTTCAGCTAATTTTAAAACTACTTAACTGCGGAGTCAAAATAAAAAACCTTCCCTGGCTGCGTTGAAGTAAAAAAATACATGTTGCTCTTACATACATACGTAAAGTGGACGTTTATACACGTCTTACGCAACAGGATAGAGTTTTGATAAAATGTAAATATACGTGTTGTGCAGCGGAGAGGTTAAAAATTGTAATCATCTTGAACAATGAATTTGTATGAAATGTTACAGGACTGATATGATTATATGGGGGAACAACAAGCTTCTCAGAGCTAAAAAATTTTTTTTTTTTAATCAAAATTGAAATAATTCGAAAAATTCGAACAATTTTAAAAATTTTAAAAATTGAAATAATTTTAAAAATTCAAATAATTTAAATTGTACTTAGCATATTGTACATAGCAAAAATTCTTTAAAAATAGTGTATTTTTTTTATATATTTGAGATATAAACACGTTTAATTAAAAATATTTCAGTTTTTAATGAATATTTGCGATTTACAATATTCCACTAATATTTTCTCCAAAACACGACGATAGAAAATATGTGGCCTTTTTACTACTTCCCAGCAAAAAATTTTCAAAAAGGTAATCGGTTTTGTAATCAGGAACTTTGGTTAGAATGCCTTCCCAACATGATTACCAACCTGATTCTTTTAACAGGGCGTGAGACTGAAAAGAATTGATTCTTTAGATTTGATTATATTTTTCTTTACAAGAACCAGTTACCTTATTTTTTTCAGAACTATGTACTTCGTTTGTTAAAAAAAGAAGGAGTTCTTTTATTAAAACTGTAAGTATTTTTGTTAAGAAGCACTTCTTTTATTACAAAACTAAGTATTTTTGGCTAAAATATTAATGAGCATTTTTTTAATTATAATAATTTCTCATTTCTTATTGGGTAACTAGTTCTAATAAGAGTTTTTATAACAAAATGGTAATTGGTTACAAATAGAACTAAAATTATCACAAATATAAGTTACAAATAGTTTGTTAGTTCGTAAAAGAACTAATTATATTTAAAAAACCATTATGTGTTCGCTTTCTTACTTTAAGAATTGGTTACACAACTGTTTCCTTTTTTTACTGACTCATTGCAATGTGTTTGGTAATGCAGTTCAGAAATTTGGCAATCAGAAACGTAAGCGATTATATCGCAATGCCTTGTTTTGGTAATGTGTTTTTTTTCCTGGGTTTGTTATAATAAAAAAAGTCTTTTTAAATAGACTATCACTAGACAATTTTTTGTATTGCTGTAAATGTCTGGATTCCCGGTTAAAAATCAACATATATACATACATTTATAAACATGTATGAACTCATTCATGTTCTTATATGCAGTGATTCGAGGTCATACATGTCCATATACCACCATATAGGATTCATATATGTTCATAAGAGTTCATATGCGATCATATATATAAATATTACATAAATTTTCGTTAATGTGCACATTAGGGTGGTCTTACGTTGTATGCGCGAAAATAAAAATGAGATTTTGACTGTACCCCTTAAAATATTTGTTAGGGTGTCAAAATACGCCACGGAA
The DNA here is from genome assembly GCA_021234595.1 of Delia radicum. NCBI lineage: Eukaryota > Metazoa > Arthropoda > Insecta > Diptera > Anthomyiidae > Delia > Delia radicum. The sequence continues at coordinate 198,861,889 of CM037852.1, forward strand.
AAAATTAGAGTTCTAGCATAACGGGAAGATGTCCCGCATCGCCCTTGAAAATCGGGCCCCTTGGAAAAATGGGCATAATTTAAAAAAAAAAATTAAAAATATAAAATATAAAAAATATAAATTTCTTTAATTTATAAAATGTTTTTTTAAACTATTCAGTCTCTGAAGTAGTTAAATTAATTGAAATCCCATTGCTAATGTGCTCCTAATATATTTAAAAAATCGTTAGACATATATTTCAAATGAAAAAAATGTGAAAAGAAACACAACGAAACATAAGAAATCTGGGCCAGTTGATGTCAGCACACCAATAGCAGGATAGGAATATCACAAACTTTTAGAGCATGGGTGTGCATTTTATTAAAAATTTATGTTTTTTGCGTCTGACATTCACAATCATAATTCTTTGTCAAAAGTACCTCCAAGTCAAAAAGGCATTCCTAAAATTTTAAACACAATTAAAATTTTTTTTTATAAAAATCATGGTAGTTATGTATCTAGAGTGAATCGCCACAAAGGACTTAATCGATAAAGTGGAAAAAAGTAAAAAAAGTTCATTCCTGGCAGGTACAGCGCCAGTTTTATCCAAACACTTTTCGCTTTGCGACAACTAAAGGACTGTATCAATTCTGCCAAAACGTGCATTAAGTAAAAGATTTTAATGAGCTTAATACTAAATCGAAATGACATCAACAAATTTCAGGACTTTAAATTTTTTAATGCTGCAACCAAAATTTTCATGACATCAAAAAGCATCGATTTATAAAATTTTGAATTTTACGAATTTAAAAGTATTTAATATGGGTTTCTGCAAAACGCTAACCCTAAACCCAATTAAATATCATAGCATAGGCAAAAAAAATCTGTATTTCCCAAAATATAAGCGATTTTTTTTCTAAGTTCAAATATATGACCAAACATTTTTGTATGTGTATTTTTATAGGTTTTTGGTACAGTAATATATATTTTTATAAAATATATTATTTACTAAAAATGATTTCCCGAAAATATGTAACCCTAAATGCAAATTAATATCATTAAACCGTCACAAAATGGGTGTTTTTCAAATCAATCGCGGTTTTCTGTTTAAGTTACAACATATGACAAACAAAATTATTTGAGTGTATTTTGATAGCTTTTGCTTTTGTAATACACATTTTGAAATGGAAATATAATAAAATCCATTAAATTGATGTAGCTTTAATAAAATTCAAGCAAAATTATAATTTTAATGTTATTTGCTTTAAACTTAACTTTTAATCCGTTAAGATTAATAACACTGTACAACACAAAAAAAAAATTACAAGGTCCGACCTATAAATTTTGATAGAGGAGACAAAATAAAAGACACGTGTATCGGCGTTTTGCAAGTTTACATCTGGGTTTCACTTTAGGGGGAGGTAAAGTTTCCCCCAAATGCAAATTTTTGTATTGTCAATCGGCATAGAAAATCGAGTAAAGTTTACTTTTAAATTTATGTAAAATGTTACATAGAACATTTTTGTAGAATATGTTAACCCTCTAACTCCTCAAGGTTAGGGTCTTTTTTGTCCTTCTTTTAAAAAAGAGCAAAAAACACCATTAAAACAGGGAGTAAAGTGGTTAAAATGCTAAAATTTTACAATAAGTCCCAGAATACACCAAAATTAAACATTTTTGTAGAATATGTTAACCCTCTAGCTCCTCAAGGTAAGGGTAGTTTTTGTCCTTCTTTTAAAAAAGAGGAAAAAACACCTATAAAATAGGGATTTAAGGGGTTAAAATGTTAAAATTTTACTATAAGTCCCTGAATACACCAAAATCAAACATTTTTGTAGAATATGTTAACCCTCTAACTTCTCAAAGTAAGGGTGTTTTTTGTCCTTCATTTAAAAAAGAGCAAAAAACACCTTTAAAAGCGGGATTTAAGGGGTTAAAATGTTCTGCAAAAATATTCGCCGTGAAATTTTATTATCAGTCCCTGAATACACCATTATAATTAACGCGGATGGATTAAGCAATCTTAAACATCGGCACATGTATATTGTATTATTTTGTAAACTAGTGTCATTTAAACTTAAACAAACCTATAAATTCTTAGATATTAAATCAAATAAAACTGTTATTTAAAAGCTGTTAAAAGTCTAAAAATAATCTCCTGTGTTTGCTTTAAATCTATTTTATTTCATTACTTGAAAAAAAAAAATAAATTGAGAATGCAATTTTTCGTGGTATTACAATGGAAAAAATCGGAAAAAAATAGAATCCATTCGACTTCCATTCTGAAATTTACAGGGAAAATTAAGGTTATATTAAGCTTAAGAAAATATTTATTTCAGATTTTTCGACTTGTTCAAAGATGGAGGAAAACAGAAATTAAGTAAAAAAAAACAAATTTTAAAAATAAAAAAAGTAAATTAAACATAAATATCAAATACTTATAAATTAAGGTACTAAACTTGAAAATCCATTGACTAGTTTCAGAAAAACATCAATTTAAAAGTTGTCATGTCGGATAACTTTTCATGCGCCCCGGTAGGCTAGTTGGTAGCGTGCTGGCCTATCAGTGCGGGGGTCGTGGGTTCGATTCCCACCAGAGGCACTGGTCTGTTTTCGCTACAACGCACCGAAGGCCATATTAGCTAGTGCTCGGTTAGGGTAATATTATGTAATTTGTAATTATATGATTATTAATTAATAAAATAAATAAAAAAAATAAAAACTTTTCACGATTTTCAAATGCCCATAACCTTTAGAAAAAAAATTTTTAATTTTTTTCTGGAAACACGGGTAAAATATTTTTTAATATTTTTTAATGGTCTTACATGCAATGACTCACGTACACAAAACGTTATTAATTGCAAAAAAAAAAAAAAAAAAACTAAAAATATGTTGCCTTAAAGTGGTGAAAATTTTTGAACTTCCTCGTAGATAAATTTAAATTATCTTACTTTAGCGGTTTGAACTGCCCATTGAAAGGGTGACTTTTCCCCTTCTCAAACTCAAGTTTTACCACGTTTCTGGTGAAAAAGACGAATTTAAATACCAGACTTAAATTTTCTAGCTTCAGAGGTATTGCCAGGTTTTTGGAATTTTCAAAAATTTCTTCTAAGCGGATATCTACGCAGGATTGAAAATCCAAATACCAAATTTCAAGATCCTTTCCTAAGCGGATTGACCGTCAAGGGGGGACAATTTCCCACTATTTGTATGTTTAAGCAAAGAAAAAGTCCACCATATTATAAAAATATCCGTTTTTGGGTTATATATATTTGATATGCTTTATTGTAATTTAAATAAAAATTCAAAGTTTAAACTTAACTAGCGGAAAAGATTATTTTTTAAAGTACTCGGCTATAAAATTGGAATATTCTTTAAGCAATATAAATTTACACACAATTGTGTACATTGTGCAGGCAGTGATTGATAAAGACCTCAATTTGCCACACTCATTGTAGTGAAGCTCGTGGTTTAAAAGTGAGACTACTGGTCAAAACCAGTAGAAGGATGCAGGTTCGATTCCCGGTAGCTGCACATTGGGGTTTTTTTACAGCTAAGTTAACCAAAATAATTTAAGACGAACAATCAGGATATCAGTTTTATTACAATATACAAATATATAGCCCATATAAATTATTGCCTACATAGCGCATATAATCGGAACAGGGTGTCTAATAAAGATAAATTAATTTATAACGTTTTCAGCTAAGATACAAATAATCAGCCCACCTATGAAATTTTATCTAGAAAATTTTAATATCTTGTTTTTAAAATAGTTTGTTCAGGTTATATAATTTTTAAATTTTATTTAAAACCTTTATTTAGTTTACTTTAATTTCATACATTTTTTTTTTTTTTTTAATAAATTTAGCATCAATTGTTAAATTTTTCACTATACTTCAGAGCTTTTTTGTCCCTTTTTTTAATTTTCCTTTAATAAAAAAATCGACTAACAATATAAGCTTAAAATCACAAAACAACGTAAAAACTATATCTAAAAGGATATTTGAACAAAATCATGTTGTGGTGACTTTTGATACTTGTAATCATTTATTCAACAAGGACTATCACAAACTAAAACGAAAAAGAAAAAACGGCAAAAAAGAAAATTGAAGTTAAGCTTTAGTTATATATATATTGTATTTCCTGTTGGCTAAAAGAGATGAATGGAATATTAAACAAAACATTTTACTGGCCATTGATAATAAAGTTCACACAATGTTTTATAAATCTATTATTTTTTTTTCTAATAAATCTCTTTGTGTAGATTTTTTGTTCCATCAAATAATGTTTTGTTGTAAAGAGTTTGTTGTTTGCTTTTCTAAAGCCAATAGCTAAGATTATTAGAAATGAATAAATACACTTAAAAAGTTTGGTTAAAACAAAATTGAAACTCCATTCTAATAAACTTTAGCAGAAAACATCACGTATAAGTAATATTGGATGTGAGAAACTTCAAAAATGTTCGACACTTTAAGTCAATTTATTTAAATAAACGTATTTGTATGACATACTAGCTGACCAGGCAAACGTTGTTTTGCCTTCAAATTTTAATTGTAATTACTTCTTTAAATCAAGAAATTTCTTTTACGCAAATAAATAATTAAAAAAAATAAATTCACATTAGTAAATCATTTTAAAATTTGTAATTTCATGGGAAGCCCAACGCCTCTTTGTCCTTCTATTGACTTTATTTGCTGAAGTATAAAAAATGAATAGCTGAAAACAACTGCCATAACAACTGCGACGTCACGTATCACCGGTGCATTAAAGCGCCGCTCATGCTCACCAGCCGCTGTCTGGTCAGCTCTTATCACAACCGTAAATTCATCTGTCGGCATCTGGTCTAGGGCTGTTTTGAATAGAGGGATGAGGCTGTTGTGTTCGTGTAACATAGCTTGAAGATTAACATAGGTTTTTTGTAAATATTAACATAGGTTTTTGTAAATATCTTCGGAACTACATAACCGATATAAGAATTTGATATCTCGTTTTGAGAAACATGACAACGGCTTTCAAAAAAAAAAAAAAGAAATTATTAAATAACCTTGCAAAAAGTCTTGAATGTGATGATTTCTTTTAATGTTTATTTGTTTTTTGCTTTTCGCACCACGCCCATTTATCCCATTCTGCCCATTTTCAGTTCGACTACTAATATTTGTAATTGACGGACTCGTACAAAATTTGAAGGCTATATAGCTAATATAGAACCCTAGATATTTAATATTAATATTAATTTTGTATATGAGCTAAATAATCACTTTGCATGGGAGCTGCCACGCCCACTGGTATGAACCCGCCCAATTTTCCCATGACTATTCATAATATAATCAACGTGCACAAATTTCTAAGACTCTGGCTATTATAGAACTGTAGATATATGATATTAAATATTTACTTTGTATGGGAGCTGACACGCCCACTGGTCCGATCACGCCCATTTTTCACATGACTATTCACATTAACAAATAATCAACGTGCACAAATTTCTAAGACTATGGCTATTATAGTACTGTAGATATATGATATTAAATATTTACTTTGTATGGGAGCTGCCACTCCCACTGGTCCGATCCCGCCCATTTTTTTCCTGATTATTCAAATCAGTAACAGATGGGATACTGCAATGTTTCAAAACTCTTGCTATCACAATAGTCAAGATATATGATGTTATTCAATTTATGTGGGAGGGGCCACGCCCACTTGAAATATATATAGCCGAAAACCTAATTTGGACTATAACCTTTCAAATGAAACCGGTTTTGGCCAAATCGGTTGGATAGTTCTATAGAGGACAAACATACAAACATTGTATTTTATATATATAGATTATTTTTATGTTTCCGCTCATAACTTAAAAAAAAAAAAAAAATTCCGGAACGATATATAGCCTATGTCCATCCTGGAGGACCAAATTAAATATTGGTAAAATAAATTTAGAAATCGTATGATTAGTTACGGAGATTACTTTCTACAAACAAACATACAAACATTACCTCTTTATAATATTAGTATAGAGTATAGATATACCTTTTTGTATATGTGTTAGCCGATGTTTAAGCATCCATCCGCGCATACATTTATCTTTAATGGCTCAAATATCAAAATATATTGAAATTTCAGTTTTTATTGGGATTTAATTGAAGTTGTATAAATTTATAGAACTCATTGTGTTTATCACATTTAAAATATATATTATACACCGCCTAAAACTATAAAAAATACACAGTTTTGTCATATATTTAAACTTAGCCAAAAACCGCGATTATTTTGGAAAAAATGCATTTTTTTTTTGCCGGTTTTATAATATTTAATTGCGTTTAGGTTCCTCATTTGAAAAAAAATCATATTAAATACTTTTAAATTCGCAAAATTTAAAATTGTATATATGTTTGTTTTTAACCCATTACATGGTCTGGTCCGTTATAGCGGACGTTACAAAATCTACTTTGAAGCTAACTAAAAAAAAAAAAAAATCTAATCTAGTTAGCCTTGACTTTTGAAGAATGTCAACAAAACATAAAAAAGTCAATCAGTTGCAATTTTTGTGTGGTGAAGTGTTTTGTTTTGCAAAAATATGGAACATTTTTTAAGAAAAAGCTTAAGGTCTCATGGCAGGCGAGTAAAAATATTTCTTTTTTTACTGACATGACTGTCTAAGTTAAGTTATTATTTACTAAAACTATATTATTATATTATTTATTTATCAAAACAAAAGTTTTAAAATTGTTATTGTCTATGAGCAATTGAGGATTTTGAGCAGCGTCCGTTTAAACGGACATTGCCCAGTGGGGACATTAAATTGTATAAAATTAGACCCATTATATTCCACCTCAACGAAGTGTTTTTAAAGCATGGTGGGCTCGATGAAAGTCTTTCCATAGACGAAAGCATGATTCCATACTACGGGAAGCACTATGCTAAACAGTATATACGTGGAAAACCAATCCGCTTTGGGTTTAAAAATTGGGCCCTGAATTCTAGCAACGGATATATGTACCAATTTGAAATATATATGGGCAAAACCGCAGAAACTTGTGTTCTTGGTTTCGGTGTTGGTGGGGACAAAGTGGTGGATTTATTGCAAAAAGCCAATGTGCCTCATAACCAAGGATTTAAGGTAAGCAAGCTAGATTTTAAAGATCAACCCTATATTTTTTAAAGTTTTTTTACTAGGTCTATATTGATAATTATTTTACGTCGGTAAAATTACTTCGTCACCTGTCCGCATTGGGAATTTGTGTAACTGGGACAATAAGAGAAGGTCGCACGGAAAAATGTCCACTGACGTATGCGGCTGCAATGAAAAAAGAAGCGCGTGATTCAATAGATTACCAATTTTCAAGTAATGGTAACATTATCTTAGAACGGTGGAAAGACAACAATGTTGTAACCATTGGCACAAATTTTGACCTAAATGAAAATGGTAGCTGCAAAAGGTACGTTAGAGGACAGGTAGCCATACAGGTTGCACAGCCTAAAGCTATTCAACATTATATTCAGGGCATGGGTGGTGTGGATAAAATTGATCAAATGGTGGCTGTTTATCGATCTCGCATACGTCAAAAAAAAATGGTGGTGGCCAATTTTTTCATATTTGATGGATGTATCCGTGGTCAATGCATGGCTATAAATGAAAAAGAATCGTCCCAATGATAAAAATTGTGCAAATTTATTAGTATTCCGACGTTATGTTGCAAGATTTCTACTAGAATCGTATGGGACCCTATCTTTGAGAAAGGCGCGCCAATAAATTGTTGATGATTCTCGATATGATGGTAGAAACCACATAGTCGAATACACAGAAACTGACAAGAGATGTGCTTTTTGTGGAAAAAAAATCAAAATTTATATGCAACAAGTGTAGTAAAGGGCTTCACCCCAAAGAATGTTTTAAAGCATATCATACACCATCTTAAGTTTTCTGGTGGCAAGGTCCGTTTAAACGGACGGTCCCCAAAACCTATTTAAAAAAAAAAATTAATAAATAACATCATAAATCATCTATTTACATTGTATTATTTCTAAAAACGTAAAAAAGAACATTTAAAATAAACACCAGGGGGCTTTACTACTTAATGGGTTAAGGTTATAATTTTGTTAGCACTATAAAATTTAATATCCCTAACATTTGCTGATGCCTTTTCAATTTAATTAAAATCCTTAATTTAATGTACGTTTTTGGTACAACTGATACAGCGCTTTAGTTGTCACAAGGCGAAATGTGTTTGGAAAAAACTAATTAAGTCCGTCTTGATGTTCGTAAGTCATGTTTTTTTTTATAGAAATAATCCGAAAAACAATAATTCAGTTTCGCAAATTTTCCGTTTAAAAATTTCAAAATGCAGCTTTGACTCGGAGGTGCATTTTACTAAGAAGTTCATGCAATACGTTTAAGAATTTCATATGGAAATGAGAATGCCAAAAGCAAAAAATGTAATGTTCGTATCCCATTAGTGGTGCGTAAACATCAACTTGTTATACCTAAAACAGTATACAATTCAATTCCATTAAACAGTGTACACATCCTATAGAAAAAACTTTGAAAGTTCAAAAATCGTTAAATTGAGGATTCATTTGTAAGCCACCATACAAGTTTTTACAAAGCAACGATACGGAAATTGTTATTTTAGTAAATGCAATTCACAAGTCGTGTGACTCGGGTTTGCATTGATTTGGATCTAAATTGGATCTGAAAATTAAAAACTATGAGAAAAAAAATTTTAAATAATGAAAACTTTTTGTAAGTTTCAAGTCTTTTTTAAATTTTCGACTTTTAAAGGGCTATCAATGCTTTAGGTCCCAGCAAAACCACACACTACCTAATAAGTAATGCATCGCCATAGGGCTCCACGCATTACAATACACCTTACATCACTGATGAATTTTACAGGCGATGAGCCTAAACGTGATGGGTGGACTCAGTACCTTGTAGGGGCCTCATTACCTTGGTTACATGGTAGGAAAAAGTAATGGATCTATAAAAAAAATATTAGAAATATTTTTTAAATTAAATAATAACATGGTCACCCAGGGATTCGAACCTGGCGTCTATGGTTGTTAACAATTAATAAGCAGAGAACTCTTATCAGCTGGGCCATCGATACTTATAAAAGACCTTATCTGAATAAATTTGAGTATGTTAAAGAAATAAATTAATTAGCCGAGAACTCTACCAACTGAGCTACCAATACATATAATATGTGATTGCTTAAAATGTCAATGAATCGTTGTGCTCGTGTTTTCGTTCGTGATATCTAAAGTATATACGGGTGTTTTTTATAGAGGTATAGAACTTTGAAATGGAATAAAATAAAGATGAATTTTTTAAATTGACATGAAATTTACTTTATTCGAAAGATAATCTTCTGGCATTATAATTTAAATACCACTTCTGGCATATGACCACTAGGGTGTCCCATTCAAAAAAAATTTTGGGGATCATTCTTAATTTGAATACTCATAAGGCTAAGAATTTTTGAGAATTTTTTCAGATTTTTCGGACGTAGTTTAGAGGTCGCGCAAATCGATTTTTACCAAAAATCGAGCTTTTTGGGCTTTTTTTAATTTGGTTGAAAATTGGTAAAAAATCTATATTTCTTCAGCTTCTGAGTCAATATTCTTAAAGAAAATTTTCCGATCTTTAATTTTATGTGCATAAATAATAAGTTTCGGAAATGATTTTGCACATTTTGTCAATTTAATAACGGTTTTTCGTAAATTTTAAACAAATATGGAAAAGAATGCTTTATAACTTTTAAAATTTGTATAAAGAGTAAAAAAACAAATGATGCAATTTAATAGATTATTAAGTTTTAAATTAATTAGCAAAAAAAAAAAAATGAATTTTCTCTCACCGTTCTCGAGTTATACCCTTTTAAAGCTTTGTACACATTGTATGAAATGTATAATACTATAAGGTGTGAACTAGGTTTGCATTGGTTTAAACTTTAAATAATTGGATTTAGAAAACGTTTTTACAAATAAAATAATAGTTACTTACCACTCATACACAACAATTATATTAAAACAAAGAAAAATAGATTTATTATAAATCATTAATTAGAGTTCTTGCGATGCTGCTCTACCCCCTGCAGTAAACTCTGAAAGTCTGTTTCAGAAGTTGTGATATTGATATAACTAACTATAAATAACTATTAGCCAAGGCCACACCACGTTCTGCGACATCATTTACAACTTACAATTGTTGAACTTTGTGTTTTGCTTCCTGAATTGATTTGTTGTTTTCCCATTTTTCTGGATCCGTTTGTAAAAAATCAGTAGAAATGTTGCAGGCTTCAAAAAAAGTTAGGCTGGCTTTTGTAATAAAACACTGAATTTGTATATTTTCAATCATGTCTTCTGTTAAATTTCCTTTTACTAATTCGTTGTTATTACTTGGTTCATTTAGGTTTCTAAGCATTAAACGCAAAGTTTTGGTATCTATACGTTCATCAAAAAACGATAAGGCAGCCAACTTCTCGGAAAGGTACCACTGATGACCCAGAAAGGTTTTCAGAGTCTCGCGTGCAAATTTTTCATTAAATCGTTTGTAATTATACAATTGTTTCAAAAGTCTAAGGTCATTGAGAGGAGCGTATCGGGGACATTGGCATAGGTACCAATTTAATTCATCTGTCTGCCAAAAATAGGGTTGTAGTTCCCCCAAATCCAATAAATCATGAATTTTAGTTCGAGCCATATCAGTGCCACCTAGTGATAACGGCTTTTTGGCTACTTTTTTTGCTGTCCACAACTTGACAACACTTAAAACTAAGCTTTGACATACAATAAATAAATTTTCAAATCTCATAATCTAAAGTTTACAACAAATCGGATGCCCAAATCTTATAGTACTAAAAATGTCATACAATGGGTGCAAAGCTTTAAAAGGGCATAACTCGAGAAAGATAAGAGAAAATTATATTGTTTTTTCTGCTAATTTATTTAAAACTTCATAATCTTTTAAACTGCATCATTAGTTTTTTTAGTCTTCATACAAATTTTAAAAGTTATAAAGCATTCTTTTTCATATTTGTTGAAAATTTACAAAAACTGTTATATAATGTATCAAAATGTGTAAAATCCCTGCCGAAACTTATTACTTATGCACATAAAATTAAAGATCGGAAAATTTGCTTTAAGAATATTTACTCAGAAGCCGAAAAATTATCGATTTTTTAGCAATTTTCAAGAATAATTCAATAAAAGCCCAAAAAGCTCGATTTTTGGTACAAAATCGGTTTGCGCGACCTCTAAACCACTTCCGAAAAATCTGATAAAATTCTCAAAAATACTTTACCGTATGAGTATCCAAATTAGGAAAGATCTTCCGAGAAAATCCAAATTTTTATTTTTTTTGGGACAACCTAATGACCACGGCTGGCTCAGATGTAGTCTAATCTGGAGGTATAGTTTCGATGACTTTTTCCAACATTTGTGGCCGTATATTGGCAATAACAAGGCGAATGTTGTCCTTCAAGTGGTCAATAGTTTCGGGGTTATAGGCGTAGACTAGCGGCTTTACATATCCCCACAGAAAATAGTCCAGCGACGTTATAGTGCACGATCGGGGAGGCCAATTCACGGGTCCGAAACATTTTTTCTGGATGTGAACGGTGTCTCAATATACACTTGAGGACTATCATCACTCCAAATACGACAGTTTTGTTTATTGACGTATCCATTTAACCAAAAGTGAGCTTCATCGCTAAACAAAATTCGCAAAATTCTCGTATTTCGAACAGAAACCATGATTTTGAAAATAAATTTGCACAATTTGGAAACGTTGTTCAGGCGTCAGTCTACACATGTTGAAATGCAAACCCAAACTAAACATAAATCACTTGACAGCTGACAAAATGGCCGCCAGTAAAAAAGTGTTGCCAATTAAATTTCTATACCTATATAAAAAACACCCTTTACCTTACTATAATGCTTACAACAAATCACAAGTAATGTGTCTATGGATTTTCAAAATTACGCTTTAGTTATTACTTTACGTTTATAATTTATGAATTATGTAATTTATGCTCGGAAAGTCATTATTTTATGTTTTGAAATAATGTAGAAGGTAATAAAGTATGATTATAATGTAAGCTATGAATGTTCATCATCGGTAACTTACTACATTATGTCTCAAAATAAGGTAAGGAGAAGACATTACAATGTAATGCATTATATTACCAACTATTGGTAACTCATTTCTTTATAAAGGGTCCGCCATCTCACCGTTTTTTTTTCAACTAGTGCTTATTTCGCTTAGCTCATGTCTGATTTGACAGATAATTAGTTTTATCCTTCCGCTGAACGAATATGGTTGTGTATACGCTTGAACAAAGCTGGGAAATATTGCGACATTACTTTGAAAATCATGGTAATGTTGCAGAATGTGTGCGAAAATTGCGTACGGCGATCAATGGGGTCAATGGCGATCGTTATCGGGCCATGTTGAACGAATTTTTGTTCACAAAAATTGAAGAGGAGGATATTGGCAACATTTGGTTTCAACAGGACGGCGCTACGTGCCACACAGCCGAAGCTACACTCGATGTTTTGCGCCCCTGTTTTTAAAGATCGCATTATCAAAAAAAAATTGGACCGATCGTGTAGGCTACTGCATGGCCAGCCGAGGCAGCCATTTGAATGAATTATTTTCCATTATTAAGGATTGTACTTTCAAATAAAAAAATAAATTTGAGAAAATATTCAGTAGTTTTTTTTTATAGAATTTTTCAAAAAAAAAAGTTATTTGGCGGACCCTTTATTACGAAATAATGCAGAAGGTACGGAGTATATATTGCAAAGTAATTCATTATGTAACCCATTATCGGTAAGACACTACTTTTTGTTGGAAAATGATGATAAATGTTAGGAGTATACATTACAAGGTAATGCATTACTTTATCGCACCGATTACCAAAGATTTCCTGTCCATCGGTTCTCTAAACTTAAAATCTTTTAGACATAAAATGCATCTAAAATCAGTTTCAGAAGCTGTCGAAAATATATGAAATTGCTCATATATTTGATGCAAAGAATTGTTGTTAAAACAAAATTGATTTTTAAATCCAGGATGTTAAAATTTCACTTACATTTAATTGAAAAGAAACATTCCTTTTCCAAAGCTTTCAAAAATTTCAAATTGAAATCATACATATTGAAATAATTGGAAATTTTCTACGAAAAATAAATTTTGAAATTGAAAGTTTTTTGCTTGTGTACAAGCCAAATGTTTCCCATAATCATTTTGTAGTAAAAAAAACCCATAGAAACAAAAATATGAAATATTGTTTGTGTTTTCATATTTGTTGGCCAAAGGGACAAATATATATACTTCTTGTATGTATTTGAAACAGAAACATCATTTACAATTTTACATAACCATTTCAACTATTTTTGAAACCAAACAACGCAATTTGTTTCTATGTAAGTTAAAACTTCGAATATAAAAACTATAGTGGGGTAAAGAGATGAAAATTACACAAGAAAACCAACAAATTTTTTAGCCCGGAGCCAAAGGAATACATTTTTGAGGCTTGCTATGCGTTGAATTCAAATCAGACTTCAAGTTGTCGAGATATCGTGACATAAATATTTTAAAACTACGAGTTTTCACTACATTCCCAGCTAAACTTTGCTAATGGGTGCGATAAAGTAATACATTACCTCGTAATGTATACTCTTTTCATATATCATTATTTTTCAACAAAAAGTAATGCTTTACCGATAATAGGTTACATAATACATTACTTTGTAATGAATACTTCTTTCCATCAGTATTATTTGGAAATATAAAGTAGTGAGTTAGCAATAGTTGGTTACATAATGCATTGCATTGTAATGCATACTCCTTACCTATAACATTGATTTGAAACATAAAGTAATAAGTTACCGATAGTTCAGCACTTATGGATAATAAATCATAATTTTTTTTTTTTTTTTAAAGAGAAGCAACACTCAGGAAATTCTTCCTATTTATTTATGTGTTGCTTTCTTGGAAATGGGATAGTGGAGAGATGAAAGGTGGCGAAAGATGAAGGGCTTCAAACATGGCAACACTGTAATTGCGCGAGATGATAAGTCTTAGAACAGTTGTTGCTCGCCACCTGAGTTTGCGAATTTATTGAAGCTTTTTCTTTTATAGCCCTGATTTATTATTTTACTTCGGCGCGTTTAAGTGCTATGGGAACACCGAATGTGGGCGCAGCGATACATATAAGTGATAGAAAGCTCATACATATTATTTTTCTAAGTTGATGTTGTCGTCACCGGAAATCGAACCCGTGACCATCTGTGTAAGAATACCTTTAATTTGATAACCAATTGTGCATAATGTCTTTGGAATTAATGTTAAAGACAACAACATAAAATGAAACTTTAGCCACTTTAGACACCAACTTTTTAGCCCTTAAACGTAATCTAGGTACGATAAATAATTGCCCACAGAGAAAAATTTGTTCATTAGTAGAACCCTTTATAAAATATAAAAATTAAATCAAAATCTGAAAGAAGGCATTCTGTAAATTTCGTAGGTGGTCTTTTTTGGTCCAAAGTAAAAACATTAACCCTATATGGACCAAGTTTCATAAAACAATTATTGGTATCAAGTGGGGCAGTTTTTTATCAATTTAAAAGCTCTGCACTCTTTTAGTCATAATAACATCACGTTTAATGTTTTTTTTTTTTGTCCAAAATTAATAGATTAGCTTATTCAAATTCAAGTGCTATTTTTAGAAAATTATGAAAACTTTGATAAAAAACATTAAATTTTAGTAAATTTCTTATAAAATAATCAATTTTCATATAATGTCCTGAAAAGGAGTCGCTTTACGCACAAACACGGTTTATAATTTTTTCAATATTTTTTTTTATTAAAATTTTGGATTTAATTCGACCTTTTTCTTAAAATGTTGCTTCTCCAAATAATCAAGCTCGACGTCTGAATTGTTTCTAATAGGAACTTTACAACTTTGAATTTAATTTGTGAACGCACTGTTTCACTGATCATCTAACTGTTACTTTCCTTTTTTTCAGTAAACTCAACATTTTCATCATAGTATAGTAAACGAACTAGTAGACAAGCAATAACAAGTTAATGCAAAACTTTGAGTCTACATATTCATTGTGTGATGGTGCAGTGTCAGTGAGACAGCGGGTTGGTCGAAGTGCTGAAAATATCGCAACCGTTCAGGCGTCCGTTGCACACAATCCAAATCAGACGATTCCGCTGCGTTCTCAAGAACTGGGCATCGCCAAGACCACTTTATGGCGAATTTTGCGTCAGGATCTTTGTTTACACCCATACAAGATCAATCTGCCTCAAGAATTGGAGCCGATGGCAGATGGAAATGTCTCAAATGGTTTGCGTTTTATTTAATAAAAAGTTGTCAAGTCCTTACTAAAAAAACCCTTTATTTATATAAAAATTCCTTAATCAAGCCAATGTTTCGAATAGCGTCGCTATGCTTGTTTACTCGTCGTGCTTTTAATAAAGACGACGAGTAAACAAGCATAGCTTAAGTTTATTTCAGTGTTTTGTCTGTCAACATTAAATATCCTCCCGGAAGATGAATAGCGACGCTATTCGAAATATTGGCTTAATGAAGGAATTTTTATATAATTAAAATACTTTAAAAACAATTCAGACCTCGAGCTTGATTATTTGGAAAACCAAATTTTTTTTTTATTTCAACAACTATGTATTATAAAAATTTTAAAAATATTTAAAATTAATAAAAAACACGTTTTTGCAAATTCACTTTGATTGCAATTTGAAGTGGGTTAGTGATATCCGATGACGTCAGAGTTCCACATCTGAATAATTTTGAGTATATTAAATATTCTTCAAAACGTTTAATAAAAATAAACTTTTTTTACAAATGTGCCATTTTTGGCAGACA
Source organism: Delia radicum (assembly GCA_021234595.1). Classification (NCBI taxonomy): domain Eukaryota; kingdom Metazoa; phylum Arthropoda; class Insecta; order Diptera; family Anthomyiidae; genus Delia; species Delia radicum. Next base: position 198,877,770 of record CM037852.1, read on the forward strand.
TTTATTTGGCATAGGCTAACGTTTTGCAAAAAAATATCGATTTTCTTCCCTTTAGAGCCATTTGCAATAAAACTTGAAAATGTATTTTTAAGGGACACCATAAAAAAACACTTTCAAGAAGTAAATAACATGAAATAAGAAAAACTGTTGAATCTCATTGATTTTGAAATAAATCAAAACAATTTACGCTACATTGTAATCAATCTTCTAAATATTTATTTTAAGAAATTTTTTGTTTTTCTTAACTAACGGCTAAATTCTTTGTAAATGTATTAGTGGGAGTATATATAAATGTATGCTTGTGTTTGTAAGTATGTTTTAATGTTATTTTGTTTTTTTTTGTTATTATTATCATCTTATGTTAGAAGTTTTTTTGTTTTTTTTTTGTTTTTCGAAATGAAGTAAATAAAAGATCGATTTATACTTTAAGTACTTTTTGCTAATTCTTATTTTGTTTTCAACTTTTATCAGGCAAAGAATACACAGTATCCGTATACAGAAATATTGGATTAAGGAATAATTAAGTTCTTGATTTTTTTTTTAATAAAATTGAATTTTAGAACTCTTTTACTAGATGTCGAATATGGAGTTAAAGAAATACTTTGACAGGTAATAAGTAAATTGAATGGAATGTTTTAATAAACGGATTGTTTTATTTAAGACACATTTAAAACATCGCAGATATATCCGAGTGTAGAAAAGCATTACCAAATTTTCTTTAGATCACTACTTTATATTTGAAGTAATGATAAAAATAAGCAGTTTCGGGTAAGGCTTTATTTTTTGCATTGACATAATGAGAAAATTAACTAGTTACACACAGAGAAAAAATTAGCTATTTTCCAACTGAAATTCGGTTACTACTCAAATTCGGTTATTGTGAATTTCAGACGGTTGGCACAACTTAGCACTAGTTTTCACAACGAAGTTCGGTTAATTCAAGTGAATTTTAGTTGCAACACCCAAAATATTCATAAATCTAATATAAATATAGTTGTACTAATTTAATTTATAAGTTGTTACTTTTAATATACACTTTTCAATTCAGTTGGCACTTTCTTTCTCTCTGTGTATAAATATGTCATTATATATATGTTTTAAAGTAAGGCAGAGAGTAAGCTGGTATAGTTACTAGTTGTAGTAATGATATGTCATTACTGCTTCCACACTGGGATGTGTTTTTGTTACATAGTTTATTCGAACAAAAGATAACTTCAAAACTGAATCAAAAAATTAAAACGATTTTTTTTAGAAAATTTTAGTTATTGTGCACGATATTATTGCAAATAAAAGTTTTAAAAAAAAAAATCTTATTTCGGAGTTGTTTAACTTAACAAGGACACGTCATAGATCCGCTATACATTTTTCTACCAAACTTTGCAGATATATATACACACTGCTGGAAGGTTCGCCTGAATCGTGGCCCAATGGGTAAAATTGGACCTGTTTTGAGCAAATTCGTTAAGGTTTAACAAAAAAAAGTTGGAAATAAATCTGCTATTTTTTACTACGCTGACAGAGTTCTATAAAATATCAGAAAGGGGCATGCTAAGCCGACTGTCCCGCTACAAGAAAAAGTATATCAATAGTAGCATCAATGGCAAGCTTACAGTATTTGTTGTCCTATACGAGGAGAGAGAGACATTTAACAACTTTTACTATTATTCCATAAAGTGTGCGAAAGACGGGTGGTTAGATATTGTAAAATTTTGGGTCTGCTTTTAGTAAATTACTTAAAACATTTCTATTATATTTGGAAAATTCTAGAAATTTGTCTATGGACTTGTAATAATCAATGCATAAAAATACGAAATTATTGTCAAAACTAAAAAAAATTCGTAAGATAAACAAAAATCTTTGTTTATTTCACAAAAACTTGGTTATTTTGACATTTTTTCGTAATTTTACGCATGGATTATTATCAGTGTATCAGTGCCCTGCAAAAAATACTGCTTTCCCAGAAACAGCTCTGGAAGCCATTTTTTAATTACCGAGCGCATTCAAAGCAAATCTAGAAGGCAAGATTTTTGTTCGTAATTTAAAAAGTGAAAAAGCGCTTCTTGCATGAGCTCTAAGAAGCAACAAATTCAAACCTTCGTAGAAAATGAAAAGCGCATTCAATAATGCTTTTTTGTATGCGTTATTTACTGCTTCAAAAGAATGAATTTCTAAAAGCACAACAAATGCCTTTCTTAATTGCTTTATTGTATCCAAGGCGGTTAAGCGCTATTTTGGAAGCATACAAATTGTAATTACTGCCCTATGGGGAATGGGACCGGTTCTGCGTGTGCCACAGGATCGGTCCCTTCGTGCCAGAGACCAGTCCTCTGCTAAAACCCTACCCTATGTAAACAACTGGCAACTTTAACATTGGCTTGTCATAGGAGGGGGTCATTTGTCCTGATTTAAACCAAATAGTGGCATGCCACAGGACTAACCAAAGATGGACATACCACAAGACTGTCGCAAAAGGCCCATGTCGCATAAAATATACGAAAACTAAACAGCTTCCAATAAGTAAAATTCTGGCCAACTGGCTTTTTCTTGTTAATAATCATTCTGGTTAAGTTGTATGTCCTCCCTTTACTAGTCACAGAATTGGTAAGTTTAGGACAGTTGACACTGCTTAACCCACTTCAGTATTAAATTATACCAGTCCTGTGATAAGTCCTACCTTAACCAGTTACTTTCAGGATAGTTGACTCTTCATTCCCCATAGGGTGCTTACCAAAGCGATGTTATTTTTTGCTAAGTAGACTTTCGTAAAAAGATAACGAGCCAACAGAATAAAGATCCCTCACATTTTTAAAACTAAAAAGAGCTTTTTAAAAATAAAGGCTCCTTTTCAAAATATAAAACTAGCATTCTGATAACTTAAGCTCTTTTCAAATAAGTTTGTTAGATCTCTTGGTCTTTTTCCAAAAAAAAAAAATATAAATTTAATACTTAGAATACAAAAAAAAAATCGTAAAAATTTAAATACATTATTTTCAATAACAATTGGGCATTTTCTACAAGATTATTTAATACACGATTTTCAATTGCATATCTAAAATAAAAAATTCTACTTCATCATGTCTCGTTGTATTTGTAATCTAAATATGAAATATTTAAGATCTTTATTGTAATTGTATTTTTATAAATTTATCTACACTATGTCCAGTTGTAATTCTAATGTAGCCTGTGGGTTTCCATACTGCTCAGTGTCGCTCAATCTGCTCTCTTTTTATTTGTTCGTAAACTCGCACCGCGCAAATGAAAACATTTTGTTGAAATTTAAAAGTTTAAGTTAATCTTCATCATGTTTTTAAATAATAATTTAATAGAATTTTTAATTATTTCAAATATTAATGATAAAATTAGCAAAATAAAATTAAAATATATTAATATTTAATAGACAATAACAAAATATAAGTTGTAAGCAACAATTGTTTATCAACATGTTGCAATCAATTGTTAATGTAAAAAATATGCTTTCATTTGCTTGCGAGAGTTCGATATTTTGTTGCTGAGAGGCGTAGGAAGTGTAGACACTCTATTTGTATATACTCAGATGTAGCTCACAATATGTTAAAAAAACAAATAAACATTTTAAAACTGTGTGTTAAAACTGACAATTGTATTACGAAAGCTAAGTAAAGTCCTTTGTTTAAAACACCATTTCGTTTACACAATTTCCAATGATGTTTTTTTTAGAGTTTTAAAAGTAAGTAAAAAAAGTGTCTACTTCATTTACATTTTATAATCATAAATTTTCAAAAATGTTAAGACACCATTTCCAAAATATTGCTGAATACTAAGAAGAAAAAATAAACACAATAAAGCCATTTGCAATGCAAGTTAACTAATTAATTCCCAAATTTGTTTTGCACGGTCATTTTATTTATAGAATTAGCAAAAGAAAACCTCATTTAATTTAACAAATGCAAAGATATTAAAGATACTCCAATTATTTTACGAACATTATTAGCTACACCATTTCAAGTTGGCCAACTTTGCTTCACAATTTAACACTTAAATAATCGTCCACTCAGGGAACTTCTTTAAAAATATGTAGTTATTTGGATTGTAATACAGTTTATTTATTTTTAACAAAAATTTCAGTCATTTGTAAACCAAATTAAATTAACCTTGTAGTTTATTTAAAAAAACAAACCACAACAAATGACTGTTTTATGATTTCACATTAATTTTTTCAGTCGTTTTTTGTTATTTAAGTAAAAAAAAAGGAAATGTTTGTGTATTTTTTGCTAACGATTGTTCGTAATTTTTTGAACGGTAAAAACAAATGACAAATGTTAGTGGAATTTAATGAAATGTTAGTCATCCTTTCTTCAAGTGAAATTTAATTTGTTTTTGACTGCAATTGCTGTCGTCTTTAACTACTTAATATCGGCAGTGTAGTTACACAATTTTTAACTTGATGTTAAAAACTAAAAATTATAAAACCAATATATACTTAAAATACATCAATTGTTCCAATAGCATTGCTGAAATTAGTGGAATATTTTTGACTGCACCATTTCCAGTTGCATTTATAAAACTAAATTTACAATTTTTACTACACTATTATCAATTGTCAATTGCATTTATAAATCGAAAAAATATAACTACAAATATTATTAATATCAATATTAATTAAAAACTTTAAAATTTTATTTTTCTGAATTTAACTACATTAGGTTTAGTTGCAATTTTATTGTATCTAAACAACTAAAATAAAACAAATCAAATACAATTCTTTTAAACTGCGTGTGATTTCTAATAATATCAGAAATTGACGGAACTAAATTAGAAATGGTATAGTTTAATTTTGTTTTCCAAATGTAGTTGCAAATTGGTTGGATAAATTCGATTATTCAATTTCGGAAGTATTTTTTGAAATGTTATTTGAAAATGGTGTATCTAAGTTCTCTATTTTAGCATAAAGCTTTCTTACCTTGTTAAAAAGGTCTTCTGAAAATCATACAACTGAAATTTTTGGAAATACAATTAACAATTAGACACACTCATAGAAAATTAGTTAAAAATGACCTTGCAGAAAAAAGTTATCAGATTTTTGACTAAATATTAGTAATATAAGAATAGCAAAATTAAGTCATTCGAATTAACAAATATGTAGCTATATTTGAGTTAATATGAATTAACAAAATAATCTGCTAAAATCAGCAAAACCATTTACTAAATATTAGTAAAAAAAAAAATTCCAATACAAATCCGAATATTACACTTTGTGTTTGCTATTTTGAGTCTACAAATATTTAGTACAAGTTTCTGTTAAATTCACAGAATAAAATGCTATTTTCAATGAACTAAAATTCACAGGGAATACAACTCAAATTTTGTAAAGTTAACAGATTTGTTTCTTCTATTTTTTTTTTTATTAATATTTATCAAACAAATCTTCTAAATTTAGCAGTTTTTTCTGCTAGGTCTTTTATAACTAATTTTTGTAGCTTTTTTTTACAGGTTTATATCTATGAGTGCAGTAGAAAATGAAATGGTGTTCAAAAGTTCGTTTTCAGGTGTTTAAATTTAACTGGAAATCGTTTACAAAAGTTGATTTGTTTAATTTCAAAAATATCTTTTAATTCCCTAAAAAAAAAACTTGTAAATGGTTAGCTAAGGTTGATTATAAGATTTCATTGCAAAGTATTTGACTACAGCTGGAAACAGTGTTGTCAAAAATTTATAGATAAAATTTTAAATTCACAGAAATTGATTAGAGGTTATTAACTCTAATAATCTCTAATAAATAGTGTAGTTGATTTTTATTTTAACATGAAGTTTTCGTGTTTCTTTTTAATAATTCAACTGCAAATGGTGTAAAAAATATTAAAATACAATTGCAAAATTTATATCATCTAGTTGGAAAGGGAGTCGTTATAATTTTTTATATATGTATTTTCTTTCTCCAAGTTTTAATGTGTTTTATTTTTAGTGCAACTGGAAAGATTGTATATAGGTTAATTTACAATATATCTTTAAATGGTGTAGAAAATGTATTAAATTATATTGGAAATAGTGTTGCTACGTTTTATTGTCTATATATTTTAAATCTTATTGGAAAAGGGATACCTTGGCTTATTTAACTTTAAAATGTTCTCCAATATACTTGTAAAAGTTCTTATCGAATTTGACCATCAGTTTTCTTTCATAATGTTTGGAATATAATTGGAAACGGTGTAATTAACTTATTTCTAAATATGATCAGAAATTAAAGGACTTATATTAGAAATGGTGTAGTTAAATTAGTTTAAGAAATAGTGTAGATAACTTATATGATCCAATTTTGGAATTATTTTTTCATTATTTAATTTTCTTTACTAAAGAGGTTCATTTAAAAACGGTTTAGCTAAAAAATGTTCGAAATACAATTTAAAATTTTCGCAACTAAAATAAATATGGTGTTTATAATATTTTTGTCTATTTTTTAAATGTAACTAGAAATGGTGAATATTAGTATATAAACTTTTTTTTTTTTTATTAACTACTAATCATATAATTACATATTATACACTATTACCCTAACCGTGCACTACCTACTATGTCCTTCGGCACGTTGTATCGAAAACAGACCAGTGCCTCTGGTGGGACTCGAACCCATGACCCCCCGCACTGATAAGCCAGCACGCTACCAACTAGCCTACCGGGCCGCACAGTATATAATCTTAATTTAAAAGTACTTGCATAATTTTCTGAAAATCAAAACTTGTAAATGGTGTAATTAAGTTTAATCATAAAGTTACCTTGCCTTGTTATTGTACATTGTATTGTATACACGGTGTTGTTAAACATTTCGGAATGAAATTTGAAATTTTCGAAATTAAATTTAAAATTATAAAATTGGTTAATCTAAGGAAATCGTGTATATAAATAAAATTTACTTAATTTTAGAAACTCAATGAAGTAAAACTTGTAAATGGTTGTAGTTGAGATTTATATTAATACTAGCTGACCCGGCACACGTTGCTTTGCCTTCAAATTTTAATTGTAATTAAATCTTTAAAATCAAGAACAATTTTTGAACAACATTATTAAATAACCTTGCAAAAAGTCTTGAATGTGATAATTATTTTAATGCTTATTTGGCGTTTGGTACCACGCCCATTTATCCCATTCAGCCCATTTTCAGTTCGACTACTTATATTTGTAACTGATGGACTCGTACAAAAATTTGAAGGCTATATAGCTAATATAGAACCCTAGATATTTAATATTAATATTAATTTTGTATATGAGCTAATAATCACTTTGTATGGGATCTGCCACGCCCACTGGTATGATCCCGCCCAATTTTCCCATGACTAATCATATTATAATCAATGTGCACAAATTTCTAAGACTCTGACTATTATAGAACTGTAGATATGTGATATTAAATATTTACTTTGTATGGGAGCTGACACACCCACTGGTCCGATCACGCCCAATTTTCCCATGACTATTCACATTTACAAATAATCAGAGTGTACAAATTTCTAAGACTATGTCTATTATAGTACTGTAGATATATGATATTAAATATTTACTTTGTATGGGAGCTGACACGCCCACTGGTCCGATCACGCCCATTTTTCCCATGACTATTGACATTAACAAATAATCAACGTGCACAAATTTCTAAGACTATGGCTATTATATTACTGTAGATATATGATATTAAATATTTACTTTGTATGGGAGCAGACACGCCCACTGGTCCGATCACGACCATTTTTAACATTACTATTCACATTAACAAATAATCAACGTGCACAAATTTCTAAGACTATGGCTATTATAGAACTGTAGATATATGATATTAAATATTTACTTGTATGGGAGCTGACATGCCCACTGCTCCGATCACGCCCATTTTTAGATGTGGCCGATTCTCAGACCTACTAAATATGCTCACAAAATTTCATGAGAATCGGTCAAGCCGTTTCAGAGGAGTACGGGAACGAACATTGTGACACGAGAATTTTATATATACGATTAAATTTCCATGTTAAGCTTTCATAATATAATGGAAATGGAAATTCATGAAGTCTAATTCCGAAAGGGTGTCGTTATATTGTTTCTATTTAGTAAAAATAAAATAAAAGTGGATATGGTGTATTTTCCTTCTTTGAAATGGTGGTCATTAATAACTATTGATTTTGTGTAAGAGAAACTTTAAAATTAGTGTAATTAAATTTATATTTCAGTTATATAAGTTTTTTGTTTTTATATACATCTATTTTTTCAATTCGAAAATAATTTCAATATATCAGTTGAGAGCGAGCTGTGTCTGCAGCTCGATTTCATAAAGCTCAACTTAATTTTGATTACGAGCTACTCAATTTAAAAAGCTCTATCAAATTTCGATTTAAAAAAGCTCTATTAATTCTTTCTACTAGCATTTTGATTTTGAAAAGCTCTGTATATATTTTTGTTACGAGCCTTTTAATTTGAGCAGCTCGATTAATTTTGGCTTGCGAGTTTTGTTGAATAATATGCATGTGTTTGGCTCGCTCGCGAGTTTTTTCCATCCCTGATTATTACATTAAAAATTCACAACTACACTGATAGAAAAAACGTCATAACCCTAATGTATTTTGACATCAGTTCTATGACAAATGTCTTCGTTTTTGACCCCATGACACTTGTCATCACGGTGATGTCAGCCTTAACATCACTTAACCATATTGTCATCAGGGTCGGAAAATTAAATTGTGTCATCAATTGGATGAGACATCGGCATCACATAAATGACGAATCGGAGTCAATTTAATAAAAAAAAAAATGTCATCATTGCGATGACAGATAATTAGTTTTATCCTTCCGCTGAACGAATATGGTTGTGTATACGCTTGAAAAACTCTGGGAAATATTGCGACATTACTTTGAAAATCATGGTAATGTTGCAGAATGTGTGCGAAAATGAATGATGCCGATTTTGCCAAAAAAAATCATCTTTTCAGATGAAGCTCATTTTGATCTTGGCGGGTAAGTAAACAAGCAAAATTGTCGCATTTGGGGCACAGAAAACCTGCACGCATACATTGAAAATCCGATACACCCCAAAACGCTGTCACTGTTTGGTGCATATTTTGGTCCAGAGGCATAATTGGGCCATAGTTGGACCGATCGATGCATGGCCAGCCGAGGCAAGCCATTTGAATGAAATTATTTTCCATTATTAACCGGAAGGATTGTATTTTCAAATAAAAAAAGAAATTTGAGAAAATATTTAGTAGTTTTTTTTTATAGCATTTTCAAAAAAAAAAAGTTATTTGGCGGACCCTTTATAATGAGTACATGTCATCAATATGAATGTTATATATTGTATAAAGTGCTTCTTGCTTTGACAACGATTGTACATCAATGTGATGTATCTTATGCAAGTTTTAGAAATGCGTCTAAAAAACAAAAAATAAGGAATAAAACATTAACATTTTTACTAAAAACACACTTTACAAACATTTTAACGTTATTTAGTTTTATTCTTTATTCGTACTTTTATTGTTATTAATTCACAAAATGTGGCATCGAATTGATGTCACTGTTGTCATAGCACGGATGACGCGTAATATATGACAAAATTATATGATAACGTTCGTCATTAAATTGATGTCACTTATTGCATCATTGATGTCTTTGTAATAACATTGATGTCACAATTCTGATGTTAGGGCATCATCAATAAGAAGATACATTTTTCTATCAGTGTAGGTCTGATTTTTTTATAAATTTACATTTTTCTATATTCTCCATAAAAGATATATTGATGCAGTCACATATCAGTAATATTTAATTCGTCCCACTTTTTATGAAACGGTTTCATTTGAATTTAGTGTCTGACCGAAGACTTCGGCGAGAAAATGCTTTTTGTCGGTACTCGGTATTCTAAAGCATTATGGAAAAATTTGGCAAAGGGATAAATGTTTATTAAGCTTATACAGATGCGTTTGTGAGTGTCAAATTTAAAGAAAAGTCCGTAGTTTAGCATCGAATTCAATAATCGGGGCCAAATCGGAAAAACTTATCAACTTTACAGCTAGACTTCGGCCTTTTCTTCACATGTTTTAATCAAAATCAAATTAAAACGCTTAAAAAATATGTTTTCAATATCAAAATTTTCCACGTTGTCTCCATCTACCAAACAAAAAACCGACCAAATATCGTTTTTGGACGAAGCCTTCGGTAGGACACTATTTAGAATATATAACTCCCTGGTTAACATTTGTTCATATTTTTTGCATATTTACTGGAAAAAGTTAATATAATATTGCCTTTAAATAGATAAATGATGTTAAGAAATATTTTTGGTTTGCCGCCAGGCAATAATTTATTTACGAAATTTTTAAAATATTAATTAAAGTAGAATATTATAAAATAAGGTAATTCTGCATTCCAAAGGGCAACAAATATCTAACAACTAACTAATCACTAGAGTTGATACATTAATATGAATTTAAAAGGAATGAGTTACATTTTTTTTTTCTGTATGAAACATGAAACATGAAATTATGAAATGTTTATGAATGAAAAAAATCGTGTTTATAGGCGTGTGGAATCTTTCAGAAAATTTTTGTTACAGCCAGATTTAATTTAGGAAAGTACGAGTGCATGTTATTTTTATTTTTTATATTTTTGGGATAGGGTACAAATTGTATAGTTTTAGCATCTACAACGCCTGATTCTATCAGATTGAGATAAGCAGTTGATATTAACTAAACAAGCCATTTAGGGAATAGTATTGTCTTTTTCGTAACTACAACACTAAACCACATACCTGTTCTTCGTAACGGCAGAGATTAACAGATTTTGTTAACATTGAGCATTCATTGATAGCGGAAAACTGAATTGAATAAAAAATAATAAAATTCGGTTACAAAAGGTCTTTACAAAAATATTTTAAAAAAATTTGCGATAGATAGCCAAATTTCAATCAAATAATTTGTGACAATATAAGTTTTGTTATGACAATATAATTTGTCTCAAGTTGTCTCAACAAGAATTCGGTATCAGCCACTGAAAAATCCATTATTACATATTAATGAACCAATCGATTTGATATAAATATAGTTTACAAGCACGCATCTGTTTTCTGAGTGTATTTTAACAAATGCACTGTGGGGATGTATTTCAAAATTTTTGGAAATAATTTGTCCTTTGATCCGATTGCTATGAAATTTGGAAAAGGCATAAGCAACGTAAGATCGAGCTTAAGTTTTAATTTTGAACATTCCAAACTCTAAAATAGGGAAATTTTTGCATATCAAATTCAAATGGCTCGCCATATTTGGTTTCTAAACCGATTTTCAAAAAAACTAACATGTTTGTAATCTACTAATTGAGACCAACAAAAAACATGCTCACACGTGTGGGCTATTTCTAATAGTTCCCATTTCAAAATGTGAAGTTCCAAATTTGGTCCTCTAGGTTCAAGTTTTTTGAGAATAGAGAGACGAAATCGCTGCCAAAATATCAGTATTAAACTAAATAAATTCTTGATTAAATAAAAAAAAAAAAAAAATAATGCAATATCTGTGGAACAAGATACTGCTATTTTGGAGTAGATACCATGTTGGACTATCTACAACCGCTTGGATGCGTGCATAATTGTTAACTGCGGGTTAAAATTGATATTTGCGGTAAAAATGTGTCAACTTTAGAAACAAATCTAATATTTTTTTAACGCAACTCGCTTTTATATAAAAAGACCTTTCAGAATAGTATGTACACTTTATATCTTTAGAAAGAAAATATGAATCTTTTTTTTATTTTATCAAGAATCGATTTAGTTAAATAACCCACATTTTAAAAAAGAAATTGGCCTCGATTTCTTTCCGCTATTCGCAAAAAACTGGACCGGAGTCGGAATAAATTTGGAATTTCTCATTTTCAAATAGGAATAACTCGGGTACTGTTAGAGATAACACAGACATGTAAACTTATTTTTTGTTAGTCTCTACTATGAGATTAAAAATTTGTTCATTTTTTGGAAATCGGAATAGAAACCAAAAATATGGATCACTCAGAATTTTATATGCAAAAAGTTGCCTATTTTGGGTGGTCATATTACCGCCCCGGGTATCTAGAAGGTTCAAAATCAAAACTTAAGCTCGATATTACGTCACTTATTGCTGTTCTAAATCTCATTGCAATCGGACTACTAAATAATAAATGGCCAAAATATTTCCAAACATTTTGTGATATATCCCACTGTGCAATGGGCAAATGGTATATTTATAGGAATTTAAAGTCAGAAGGCTTTCCAAATTCAATTTTTCAATGGAAATTAAAACATTTATGTTTCAGACTTATTAATAACGGTTTAATCTGACCAAATCAGTCAGAATCTAAATATATTAATTTTAAATTTAAGTGATAACAATTTTAATTTACTTTAAATATTTGTCTGATTTACACGGTGCTGCAAAAAACAAAAAATCGCACTCACTTTTCAAGTGACCGTTTTGAGAAATTGCAATATACCCTCAAATGTTCGAGATGACTGTATTTTAGCGAATGGCGCAATTATTAATTTTTTAACCGTTTTTTTTTTTAGTTTTTAAACGATATTTAAAATTACATGATTTTGTATAAATATATATACTTTCTTTATATTATTATTATAAATACATATATATGAATTAAAATATAAAAATGTTCACTTTTTCAACTTCTTCGACGGTTTCTTTCAAATCTTCTTTTGAAACAAAAATATCCTTAAAGTTAGTGTTTGTTTTGGTTTTACCTTCTCAACATTACGGTTAAGATTGTAGAACAAACCTTAAATAAATGTTTAACGACTTTCAAGATATACGCTTTTTTGTGATTTTGAGAAAAGAAAATATTATATTTGCTTTTTAAGAGTTAGTACTAATTTAACCCTCTTCCTTAAAGCCTAAAATAAAAATTAAAGGCATACCCATTGCAGGAACGATAGCGTTATCCTGTCTATTTTTCATAAAATTTGTCTTATTTTTATAAAATATGTCTTATTTTTCATAAAATATGTCCTATTTTTCAAAAATAAATAAAGGAGCATTTTTAAACCCTCCATCCCATAGTGCGGAAGGTATATTCACTTTGTCAAATGTTTGTAATTCTTTTAAAAAAATTCTGGGACCCCATAAACTATATATATTCTTGACCAGCATGAATAGAGAAGTCGATATAAAATACTTCGACAATAAATTTGTTTGTAACATATATAAATCTAGCATTATAATTTGATTCCAAAACTTTTTAATACAATGTAATAGTTTAAAAAAAAATAATTATTTTATGTTTTCTGAAAATTAAACGTATTTCGGACTTCTGAACAAAACTATTAATTGTGTCCATAGATGATGGATTTGATGGCTCTTTATAAAAATATAATCAGAAAAAATAGATACATTATATTTAGAAAGAAAGATTAAATAGAATAACAATCTGGTACAGCATCTTCAACAATTAAGGCAAGCCATTGGGAGCATGTTGATTCGAAAAAAATCTAATAAGTCCAATGAAATTACCGTGGGAGTTAATGTTATCTTATGGCGTTTTCTTTTCTGACAAAATTTCACATTTTTTTGTGCTTTGCCATCAAATTTCCTTTTTTGTATTCTTTCATGTTGGCTGAGATTCGAACCGGGACTGCCATAAAAATATTTCATAAACACACATGTTTAAAGAAAGCAATATGTGATAAAATTGTGTCCTATTATGTTTGTAAAAATGAAGCATGTTATTGGGGCGAGGGTGAAATGTTTGAAATGTTTGCACTTTAAAATGCAAATTTTTTTCCAGAAAAGAAAACACCATTAAATGATGCATCTAGACATTGTTATCTAACAGAGATCTTACAAGGGAGGACGTGAAACCGAACTTCGGATATGTTGTAAAGGAGCAACAAAAAAAAAAAAAGAGACAAATATTTTTTTAGCTGCGTTTAAGGGTTAAAAAGTAGGGTTACAAATTTACAGAATTACTTTTTCTTATTAAAGGCGGTTAAGCGCTATTTTGGAAGCATACAAATGTTGTTACTGCTTACCAAATCGAGAAAAGATTTTTATCTAAAACCGGAAATCTAAAATCGTGGAGCTAATGTCTTTTTGGCGAATGGGGCTAGATATGTTTTATAAAAGAGTACAATATTATGGATATAATAAATAAAATAAATTATTTTTTATTTCACCCTTTACTCAAATACAATTTTTTTTAAACGTTTATTACTAATTTACTAATTTTAGTCATTAAAAATTTCAATTCCTTAAAAATTCAAAAGGGATGAAACAAATACAGGCAATATTTTGGCATTTTATTATGCTAAAAAGGGAATGAATTCAATGAAAAATTTTTTAAATTGCTTTTACGTGATTAAAGAAACTGGATATTTTATTGCTATAAATGTAAGAAAACGAAGTAAAAATTTCAAGTCAAATGTTAATATTGAACTTGCTATTTAAATTCAACCTCTTTTCTAATTATATTAAAAAAATAATCGTGTACATTAAGTTATTTACCGTAAGTACGCAACATTTTTGTTAAATTTAACTGAAATAAAAAAATCCCTAACCGATTTTCTCATGCTTCTTTCACAGGTGGTCTGATATTAGATATTGGCAAAAAAAAAAATATATCCACAAAAATGAGTATAGGGTTTGAAATGACTATATTTCCGATTTCAGAAAAATAATCTGTAGAAAAATATAATGCGAGGGCAGATCAATAAGTCCGTGACTTTTTGAATGCACACAGTTTTTTGCAAAAAAAAAAATTATTTTTCTACATAATCTCCATTTAGCTCAATACACTTAGTCCAACGATTCTCCAATTTTTGTATCCCTTCCAATAATATAGGATTTTTCGAGGTCCATAAAATAGGCATTTGTTTGATCAATAACTTCATCGTTGGAGCTTAATCTCTTTCCACCAAGCCATTTCTTAGGTTTGGAATAGGAAATAGTCACTGGGGGCTAAATCCGGAGAACATGGCGGATGAGGTACCAATTCGTAGCCCAATTCATGCACCCGTGTATTATCTTGATGAAAAAGAACTTTTTTCTTTTAATAATATAATATAATAGTCGCCGTTTATTGTTTTTCGCTTTTGAAGTTAATCGATGTGGATTATTCCGCGTGCATCCCAAAAAACTGTTGCCATCACCTAATTGGCGGATAAACTTACCTTGGCCTTCTTCGGATCCGGGTCACCCGGAGAAACTCATTGTTTAGACTGCTGCTCGGTCTCCGGAGTGTTCAATGGATCCATGTTTGATCCACAGTTACAAAACGCTGTAAAAACTCATTCGAATTGCGGTTAAACAACTCCAAACAATCTTTTGAAGATGTCACACAGATTACGTTAATGATCAATTGAGAACAAACGCGGCACCCATCTTGCAGACAGCTTTATTAAACCCAACTGATTCTTTAAAAATCGAAACCACACTGCCATATGAAATGCCTATGGCATCAACAATCTTACGCACTTTTACTCCTTGCTCGGCCAACACCATATCGTGGATTTTTTCGACATTTTCGGGTTTATTGACTTCAATTGGCCGTCCAGAACGTTCAGTGTCATTTTTACTTGTGCGACCACAACGAAAGTCAGTAACCACTTTTTTTTACCATTGAAATCGATGGTGCAGAGTCCCCATAGTATTTATCACACGCTTTTCTTGGTTTGATTGACGTTTTTTTTTCGCAAAAATAATGTTTAATGAGCACTCGAAATTTACTTTTTTCCATTTTTAAAAAAATCCACGAGGTTGTATGTTTTGAACAGCTGTTTAAATGACGGAACTTTCTTAAAATTTTACTGTAGTCTATTAACAGGTGGTACTTGATGGGAACAGTATTGCATTTCATATAACTACAAGGTAAGTTCAAAAACTCACGGACTTATTGATCCGCCCTCGTAGTTGGAAGAACACATGCCTATACAATTTTAGATAAAGCATATATACTTTTCTTTCTTTCCTTCGAAATACCCCATCACATCAGGTTTTCGAAATATTTTAACATAAAGTTTAGAGGTCAGATTCTTATTCAGATTTATGAAAACTATATTCTGTCGTAGAGTTTTCAGTTCTCTAAAATTTCGTAGGACTATGTTGTTTACAGATTTTTTTTTTTAAAATAGTGTTCTCAAACCCTCTACTCATTTTTGCAAAGTTTTTTGTTTCAATACTAATTCTAGACCACCCGTGCGTGCTTCTTTACAGCCAACACAATTAGATTTGTTCTAAATGTTGCTGTTAAAAATGTATTGAAAATCATCCATTAAATAGTCCCCAGAGCGTACTTATTAATTGTGTCCTTATCTTTAAATACTGTTTTGTAGTTTTTTGTTTTAGGTTTCCCTTTCTTTTT
>CM037852.1:199597699-199634830 GCA_021234595.1 Delia radicum
TCGCCCACATGTCTGCTAAACTGAAAGCCCTTGACAATGAGGCTTCAAATCCAGGGTTAAAGATGAATATAAAGAAGAGTAAAGTCAAGCGGTGCAACACCCTTAACACCACTAAATTTAAAATACAGAATATTGAACTAGAAGAAGTTATTACATTCTGTTATCTTGGCAGCATACTAACAAAAACTGGCGGCTGCAGTGATGATATAGCTTTTCGAATCTCAAAGGCTAACCAGTCATTTGGTATCTTATGACCTGTATGGAAATCTACTACCATCACGAAACGTACTAAATTAGTATATTTAACTCCTGTGTAAAGTCAGTCCTCCAATACGGTTGCGAACCATGGAACACAACATGTCACAATATAAACGCGATCCAGTTATTCATAAACCACTGTCTGCGAAGGATATTTAAAAATATTTTGTCCAATACCATTTCCAATACGCAACTATGGGAGAAAACAAACCAACGCCCAATCCACATTGATATTCTTCATCGTAAATTGCGCTGGATTGGTCACACGCTCCGCAGACCACATAATGACACAACAAAAGCTGCTGTGGATTGGAATCCCCATGGAAATACACGAAGAGTTTGACGCCCATCTCACATCTGGAGACGGCAACTTGAGCTTGAAATTAATCAAAGCAGCCTAAACTGGAGAGAGATAAGACATCTCGCATCAAGAAGAACCGAATGGAACGATTTCGTTGTGGCCCTTTGTTCCTCTTAAGGAACCATTGGACATTATATATATATATATATATATATATATATATATATGTATGCACAGCGCATAGTTTAGGGACACGCCCAAAATTGTCGCCGGAATATGCGGTGTATGGAAAAAATTGTCCTCTGTAGTGTACTCCTTAAGCGTACACTGCATACCAACCACTTATATTGTTTCCCAACATACCGTCTCAAATACTGTAGAGTGAATGACATACATACCACCATGTAGCATCAAGTAACACTATGACTGCATTTTACACTCAGATATCTGATCACCGTATGTTGACGAAAAGAGAACAAAGCATAAGAATGAATAAGAATGAAAATAAATGAGTGATTCATAAAATCACTCAATACTAGACAATAAGTTAGACTTATAAGAATAGTATATAAGAACATGTAAATTGTTAAATAAAATTCAGACTTCAATTGGAAGTTCTTAAACAGACTAACAAGACGCCTCTTTATTTCTTTTGAATTACAAGGCGAACTGGCATTCGCCCCATGATATAGAAATATATTACATGGCGATCCTGCCACTTTTCAAGTGCTCCCCGTTAGAGCACTGAAAAGTAGAAGACCTGGAAAAAGGCACCTAACCCACTCCACGGTTAGAAGGGCTATACGGCCAAAGTATAGCCGAAGGAGGTTCCCTGTTAGCAAAAAACAGGAGGAGCAGAAAAAAAAAATCTCCACTTTTTTTAAGCAGCCATCACCAAAAGGATGCAGAACCAAGCTGAAAGCATCATCCAACACCAAGCTGGAAGCATCATCTCTGGGATATAAAATATTATTTTTTTTTTAAATCGGAGTGCTCCTTGATGAGCACCTAGTTGAACGGAGGCGACTTCGCCCATGTTCAAATATAAAACAATAGAAAATTTAAATTATAATATAATTTAAATTAAACGTAAACATATATTACATGGATAATAAAATTTTTCGAAATTTACCCTATAATGGGAAAAGAAAATAATAACATTGGTCCTAAACCAATAACGATTGAAGATTATATATTATTATATAACACCATTTTAACGCCTAAAAAAAAATTTTATATATGTAAATATAAATTTTCCATTGCATAAACAAAATTTTCAAAAAAAAAAAAAAACAAAATACTACTTAAATTCTGCTAAAAATATAGGGCAATATATATCCCTTAAAGTGCTTTAATAAATAAATTAAGAAATCAAATACAAAAATTTTAAACATGAATATTATTTTTATAATCTTAATTTATACTCTTGATATTTTTGTTAAGAAAAATGTATGAAAAATCTTTTTAAAAAAAAAAAAAATAATAACAATTTTAAATGATTTCTAGAAAAATAATATACTTATAACTGATTAACTTTGATCTTATACTTAGTATATAAATTTCAAAAAATATATATATTTTAACAAACCAAAATTTTAATAACAGTCGTATAAATGGAAGAACATCTAACAGAATTAAAAGACATACTAGCAAGTTTAAAGAAAAGTACAGGAAGGACATACTCAGAAAAAACTCTACAAGTAAAGCTAGAAACTATAGACAATATAAGAAAAGAATTTTTGACAGCACAAAGTGAAGAAAAAGACGAAAAAGAAATAGTAGCATTAAAGTTAGAATTTAATACCATTTATAGAAAAATCAAAGAATATTTAATACCAAATACTAAAAGTTTAGACACCAAAATGGCAGCATTTAGTTTAGAATTAACTTCTAAGGCACTCCCAATTTTTGCTGGAAATTATGAAGAACTAGAAAGTTTCCTAATAACAGCAGAACTCATCGAAAAGACTCTGACTGACGCAGCAAAAACAGATTTCTTGCAATATGTTTCTACCACGCCAAATTGACCTCAGGGGTAAGGACAGCGATAGGTAGTTACGCAAAACCAGACAATTTCAATACCTTAAAAACACTCTTAAAACAAAGATACAAGAATACGAAAACTATTCCAGAATTACAGTCAAAGTTAAACAACATATACCAAGGAAAACAATCAGTAAGTGCATATAAGGACAGAATCATTACCATTATAGACAATTTAAATAGATTGGGAATTGAGGAATTAAACACAGACGCATCAGAACCAGAGAAAAATGTTATTATTAGATTAAATGCTAAGCTAGCGTTAGATTCTTTCAAAAGGGGTATCAATGACAATTTAAAAACAGCCATATTTGCAGCTCGTCCTAAGACTTTACAAGACGCAGTAGAACTTGCGCTAGAAATAGAAAACGAACATAAGGTAAACACCAATTCAGTAATGCATATTCAAACACGTCAACCTAACAGACAACATAACAATAACAGATACAATAGTTTTTCAAATGGGAACAATAGTAACTTTAACAATAACAGATCCAATAGTTTTTCAAATGGGAACAACAGTAACTTTAACAATAACAGATCCAATAACTTTCAAATAGAAATAGTCATATTACCAATAAAGAACCCAATAATTTTTCAAACAACAACAATTACAACAATAATCGGCAAAGACCCGTTAATAACAATAACTACGATAGAAGAAATCAAACCAACACAAATAGAAGATACATACGTACAATAAATGATGAGGGAAACGAAGTGGGCTCGGAATACATAGATATTCCGGACAGCCAAAATTAAGAGTATATAAAGTTTGCAACAATAATACAAATTTCATAATCGCTAAATACAAAAATGAACAATTAACATTTCTTGTCGACACAGGTGCCGACATATCACTATGTCGTATTCGAACAAATCTTGAAGATGAACCAATTAATAAAGAGAACAAATGTAAATTAACAGGTATTACTACTGAAGAAATACACTCACTAGGGACAATTGGACTGGAACTTTCATTCACAGACCAGACATGCAAACACAAATTTCATCTTGTAGATGACAACTTCCCAATAGAACAGACGGAATAATAGGAAGGGACTTTTTTAAAAAAATATCTCTGTAAAATAGACTATGAAACTTTCACAATATCATTATTCATAAACAATACCACCATAACTATTCCATTGCAATCAAAAGCTCTTACGTCATTACAAATAAAATACCACCAAGAACAGAAATAATACAAGCATTAAAGCTAACCTTAGCGAAGATAGCATAATTTTTAATAATGAAATTAAACCAGGAGTATTTTTAAGTAATTCAATAGCACCTAGTAACGGCATGACCCACATAAAAATTTTAAACACAACAAACAAAGAAATAAACTTAAAAGGCATTAAACTCCAAACTGACTCACTTAAAAACTATGACATATTAGGTTACAATAAAGACAATAACCCCAAACGTTTTGAACAAATACTGAATGAACTACAATTAAATAATAATGACGACTATGCAAAAACAGAATTAATAAACATTTTTCGTAAATATCAAAATATTTTTCACCTTGAAATGAAAAATTAACAGTAAACAATTTTTATGACCAAACAATCACTACCTTAGACAATACACCAGTGTATATAAAAAACTACAGACTACCGCACTCACATACAAACATAATAAACGAACAAGTACAGCATATGCTGGATGACGACATAATAGAACCATCCGTTAGTCCATACAATGCTCCACTCCTTTTAGTACCAAAGAAAAATGTGGAAGATAAAAAGAAATGGAGACTTGTAGTAGACTTTAGAAAACTTAACGATAGAATTGTCAATGACAAATTTCCCCTAACTAGATTAGAGGATATTCTAGACAAACTTGGCAGAGCCAAATGGTTTTCTACACTTGACATGACTAGCTCATTCCATCAAATCGAGCTTAACAAAAATTCTAGACCGCTTACAGCCTTTTCGACCTCACAAGGTCATTACCAATTCAAAAGACTTCCCTTTCGGACTAAAAATTTCTTCAAACAGCTTTCAAAGAATGCTTACAATAGCACTCTCAGGACTAGAATCAGAAGCATTTCTCTATGTAGACGACATAATGTCTATGGATGTAGTTTAAATCACCACAACCAAAATTTAATAAAGGTATTAGACGACTACAAAAATATAATTTAAAACTTAATCCAAAGAAATGTTGTTTTCTAAGACCAGAAGTAGTTTACTTAGGACACTTGATTACAAAAGATGGTTGTAAAAACAGACCCATCTAAATATGAAATAATAAAGAATTATCCAATACCAACTAACGCTGACGAAGTAAGACGATTCGTTGCATTCTGCAACTATTACAGAAAATTATACCCAATTTTGCAGATATAGCCAAAGACCTAAATACATTACTAAAGAAATCAACAAAATTCATATGGACTGAACAATGCCAACACGCTTTTGAAGAGCTAAAAAACAAGTTAATGAATCCTCCAATTTTACAATACCCTGATTTTGAAAAACCATTCATTTTAACAACTGACGCTTCAAACTACGCGTTAGGTGCTGTATTATCACAAGGTGATATAGGCCAAGATTTACCTATTTCATACGCAAGTAAATCTTTACAAAAACATGACATAAATAAACCAATAATCGAAAAAGAACTTTTAGCAATCCATTGGAGTATTAATTTTTTTAGACCATACTTGTACGGACGTAAATTCATAGTAGTAACAGACCACAGACCATTAATCTCTCTGTTCTCACACAAAAATCCATCATCAAAAATGACAAGAATCAGACTAGATTTAAGCGACTACGATTTTACAATAATATATAAAAAAGGTAAAATAAATACCAATGCGGACGCATTGTCCAGAATTGAAATAAACTCGGACATACTAAAACAGATGATACCGTTAGAAAACGTCGATAAAGAAAAAAGAACATTAGTTATAACAAGGGCAATGAACAATAAAAAGCGCAATGAGGAAAACATAATAAAAAATAAAGAAAATGAGGAAAACAAGAATAAAAGACGTATAGAAAAGAACGACATGGAAAAATGTGATTCTCCGAAGCCTGATCAACTTCAAATATGGGAATGCATATCCGTTAATGATATAAAAAATATAAAGAAACTGCAGTTTAATACAATTGAGGAAATAAATGAAAAAGATATATTTATTGAAAATAATATTGTGCACATAGGTCGTAACGATAATTCATCAAAACTAGTTTTGACTAAGAAGAAATTACGTACCCAAATCATAAATAATACAAAGCTAGCAAGATACAGTGAAAATTCAGCGAAACTAGATTCGATACTGAAGAAACTGATATCAAAAATGAATAAAGAGAATATAAAAGAATTAGCACTTGCAAGTGAAGATAAAATATTTGAAAATTATAGTAAAAGGACTTGATAGAAGCATATGCAAAGATAAAAATTAATAACAAATATCCTCAACTAAAAATATTAATATACAATAAGCCCAAAAGAATCACAGAAGAAATTCTAAAATACAAACTAATCGACGAATTCCACAATGCCACACATGCAGGGCACTTGGGAATAAGAAAGACAATTATAAAACTAAAACAACGCTACATCTGGAAAAACATGAATAAGATGGTAAAGCAATTTGTGAAATATTGTGACAAATGCAACAAGAACAAGCAAACTAAACACATTAAGGAACCACTTACATTAACGAACACTCCAAGTAACAGTTTTGAAATAGTATCAATTGACACAGTAGGACCTCTTCGAATTTCGAATGAAAACAGATATATTTTGACCATGCAATGCGAACTAACAAAATTCGTTATTGCACACCCCATGGCGACAAAAGACGCACTAACAACCGCAAAAACAATAGTTGAACACCTAATTCTAAAATTTGGTAAATGCAAAGTACTGAAATCAGACAACGGTACAGAATTTGCAAACGAACTTTTGCGTAATATATGTTCACTACTTGAAATTAAACAGACCTTTTCGGCACCTTACCACCATGAGACAATTGGGTCATTAGAAAGAAATCATAGAGTCTTAAATGAATTCTTGCTAACATCAGCAACTGATTACGAATGGGATAAATGGATTCCATATTTTACTTTTGCCTACAACACGGCACCCCATAAAGACACTGGCTACACGCCATTTGAACTTGTATATGGAAGACTGCCATGTTTGCCATCTGAATTATATGACACAAAAGAAACAAAAATATATAATTACGATGATTATGCCATAGAGCTAAAACGTAAATTACAATATTCTTTGGACAGAGCTAAAGAATTAACAATTAGAACTAAAGAAAAAAGAATATTAGAAAGTAGATACAACAATAAATTAAATTTAAAGATAGGAGACTTAGTTTTAGTCAAAATAGGAAATAGGAAAAAGAATCAAAGTCCATATAAAGGACCTTACAAAATAATTAGGAATAATGGTGTAAATACAATAATAAATTACAATGGAAAAGAAAAAGAAATACATAATAATCAATTAAAACCCTATATAGCATTAAGAACTAATGAATAATCAAAAACTTATCATTAATAAAAACAAATTTATATAAGAAAACTACTATTAAAAACAAATATATATATGTCATACATTATTATAGATTATAAAATTAATCATAAGTTAACCAAAATATAGAAAAATTAGAAAAATCATTTTTATAATTTTTCTCTTAAGGGTAAGGGTGTAGTGTACTCCTTAAGCGTACACTGCATACCAACCACTTATATTGTTTCCCAACATACCGTCTCAAATACTGTAGAGTGAATGACATACATACCACCATGTAGCATCAAGTAACACTATGACTGCATTTTACACTCAGATATCTGATCACCGTATGTTGACGAAAAGAGAACAAAGCATAAGAATGAATAAGAATGAAAATAAATTGAGTGATTCATAAAATCACTCAATACTAGACAATAAGTTAGACTTATAAGAATAGTATATAAGAACATGTAAATTGTTAAATAAAATTCAGACTTCAATTGGAAGTTCTTAAACAGACTAACAAGACGCCTCTTTATTTCTTTTGAATTACAAGGCGAACTGGCATTCGCCCCATGATATAGAAATATATTACACCTCATCTAATATGGGGACAGTCCCCAAAGTAAGCAAATGTCCCTAAACTATGCGGGGGAACGAATAAATGTCTCTAGACTATGCGCTGTGCATATATATATATATATGTATGTATGCGTAGAGCATACTTTAGGGACATGGCCAAAATTGTGCCCGAAATATGCGGTGTATCGAAAAAATTGTCCTCATCTTAAACGCAAGATGTATGAAAAGGCGCGAAAACTTTGGGAACAGTCCCCAAAGTAAGCAAATGTCCGTAAACTATGCGGGGGAACGAATAAATGTCTCTAAACTATGCGC
This sequence comes from Delia radicum, assembly GCA_021234595.1. Lineage (NCBI taxonomy): Eukaryota > Metazoa > Arthropoda > Insecta > Diptera > Anthomyiidae > Delia > Delia radicum. Next base: position 199,605,690 of record CM037852.1, read on the forward strand.
TGTGCATACATATATATATATATATATATATATATATATATATGTATGCACACCGCATAGTCTAGAGACATTTATTCGTTCCCCCGCATAGTTTAGGGACATTTGCTTACTTTGGGGACTGTCCCCAAAGTTTTCGCGCCTTTCCATACATCTAGAGTTTAAGATGACTACAATTTTGTCTATACACCGCATATTTCGGCGACAATTTTGGGCGTGTCCCTAAAGTATGCGCTGTGCATACATATATATATATATATATGTATGCACAGCGCATAGTCTAGAGACATTTATTCATTCCCCCGCATAGTTTAGGGACATTTGCTTACTTTGGGGACTGTCCCCATAGTTTTCGCGCCTTTTCATACATCTAGCGTATTAGATGAGGACAATTTTTTCCATACACCGCATATTTCGGCGACAATTTTGGGCGTGTCCCTAAACTATGCGCTGTGCATACATATATATATATGTATGCACAGCACATAGTCTAGAAACATTTATTCGTTCCCCCGCATAGTTTAGGGACATTTGCTTACTTTGGGGACTGTCCCCAAAGTTTACGCGCCTTTTCATACATCTAGCGTTTAAGATGAGGACAATTTTTTCGATACACAGCATATTTCGGGTACAATTTTGGCCATGTCCCTAAAGTATGCGCTACGCATACATATATATATATATATATATATATATGTATGCACAGCGCATAGTCTAGAGACATTTATTCGTTGCCCCCGCATAGTTTAGGGACATTTGCTTACTTTGGGGACTGTCCCCAAAGTTTTCGCGCCTTTTCATACATCTAGCGTATTAGATGAGGACAATTTTTTCCATACACCGCATATTTCGGCGACAATTTTGGGCGTGTGCCTAAAGTATGCGCTGTACATACATGTATATATATATATATATATTCTTAATATAAACATGTAGAGATTTTCTGAATAAAAATTAAAAATTTTGTTTAAACTTTTTCCATTTCCACGATGTTTTTTTTTTTAATCTTCTTTAAAGACAAAAATATTCGTAAAGCAAGAGTTTTCTAGAGTAAAATGAGCTATCATTTGCTAAAATCAGTTTTTTTTTTTTACAAACTTAATGCATTGTGCTACACATAGACCACAGCGGGCTACAGAGCTACAAGACTACAAATGCCGTTCATTGCAATCGTCGCCGTCTGGTCAGCTACTTATTATTTTGGAACCGACAGCAACATAGTAAACAGCTGTTTTTTATACAAATGAATTTTTATTTCAGTAGTGCCAATTACATCTTTTTTTTTTGCTTTATTGAAATAGAACATCATGCATGGTTGTAGACACGTATATAAAGTTGACTTAAAAATGCAATTATTTATTTATAATACATTATTATAACGTAAAAATAAAATTATCTAACCCCTCTTGAATATTAATGCAATTATAGCATTTCATGTTGCGACGTTTTTTATGTTTAACAGTATAAAATATTTTTAACCACTAATTTTTTACATATTTTGTTTTATTGTCAACACGATTTTTGTTTTGTGGCCAACAAAAATAGAAATCATCCTAAGTTGACTACAGCGGCAAAAGTAGTCGGGTAGCCGTGTAGCTGTGTTGGTGCCAAAATAATCGTTTTCATATAAACGTGTGTATTTTATTTTTGACAGGCTGTAGTCATGTAGGTGCAGTCGTCTATGTGTTTATAGCATTAGTGCGAAGGAGTAAGGAACAGTGCAAAACAAACTTTTGTGTGTAAGTTAAATTTTCATTTTGTACAACCAAACTCTGTTATTAAATAAAAAGTGTTTTTTATAGAGGTATAGAACTTTGAAATGGAATAAAACAAAGGTTAATTTTTTTAATTGACATGAAATTTACTTTATTCGAAAGATAATCTTGTTGAAACCACAGCTCCTGCACTTTATGGTTGTTCAATTGATGAACGAAAATGTCAGTAAGCATGTCTCTATAGCGGTCACCTTTGACTGTAACATTCTGACCAGCATCGTTTTTAAAAAAGTACTGACCAATGATTCCACCAGCCCATGAAACACACCAGACATTCAGTTTTTCTGTATGTAAAGCTGTCTCAACATACACTTGAGGATTATCATCACTCCAAATATGGCAGTTTTGTTTATTTATTTCGAACAGAACCATGATTTTCAAAATAAATTTGCACAATTTGGATGCATTGTTCAGGCGTCAGTCTATTCATGACGAAATGCCAAACCAAACCAAACATAAATCACTTGACAGCTGACAAAATAGCCGACAGTTAAAAAAGTGTTACCAACTTAAGGTTCTATACCTGTATAAAAAACAACCTTTATATCATTTGAAAGATGTTTAAAATTAATTTCAGTTATTCTTTGTTGAATTTATCAAAAGTTATTCATCTTTGTGCTAAACGATTTTTTGAAACTTTGAGGCCCTTGTAGTCCTTTTTATGGAAAATTAGGACATTTTGGCCTTATGAGGCTTATTATCTTTTGGAACTTTTGCATTATAAATAGTTTTTTTAACTAAAAATACTAAATATAGGTAAATTTTACACATTTCGTCAACTTATTTGAGTTCGTCGCAAGTTCTTCCCATCGTCGTTGCTTCTATAAAAATAGCAATCGTTATTAAAAATAAGGAATTTTATAACATCTTCAAATTTAATTTAAAAATACACGTTGCATTATTGTCAAATTTTTTATTTGATTTAAGGTTTAAGAAGGTTAGCGATACTCGGTTAAGTTAGAATTCCATATCTGAAAAATTCTTAGTATGTTTAAGGCTTAAATAAAATAAAAAATAAATATTTTCAAAATTTAGCAAAATTTCTAAAAAATTCAAATTGAACCATTTTGGAACGAAATTCGACACGAGTGAACGTTTTTAAAAAAAATCAAAACTCGATTTCTTCCTTTTAAAAATATTTGCAATAATATCGGGGGGTGTATAAACAAAAATCGAAAAATCGTGTTTAAGGGACACAGTAATGTATAATGGTGTAAAAGCTTCATGGAATAATGTACACAAAAAAGTAAATATTCTACGTACTACTTACTAGTAACTGCATCATTGCATTAAAATGTTATTAAATAAAATGTTTAAAAAAGAAACAAAAAATGTGCATATATAATTAACTTTAGGCCATACAGTTGGTTGATGTTTATTGTTTGTTGGTATTTTGTTGTTTGTGTATAGTTTGTAGGATAATGATTGTAGGGAAAGTAATAATGTCGTTGAGGTGCACAGTATGTTGTTTCACACATATTTTGGAAATACTGGCTCATCGGATTGAAATGAAAATACACACAGTCATTGTCAACGTAATTCGAAGCTTTAATATTAAATAAGGACCATATATATCGATCAGTCGCTGATCAACTAAACTCCAAATTAAGGCGACTCGGATATTAAAAAATTTTGGGAGCTTTTCAATTTCATCTTAACCAACTGATTTTCAACAGCACTACAATTCTGCTTTTAACTGCCTACAACAAATATGTTTATTAGTATGGCAATGATTAACTATTGATTTCTGATCAAACCTGAGCGGATTATTATGCCACTAGGTCTAAAACTTACATTGTGAAAATTTAATTCAATTCGGATAGCTCAAAGTCAAACTAAAAGTTGGTAATTGTGACATTTCACTATGCTTAAATAAAAACAAGAGCAAGATACAGCTTAGCATGATTCGGCTAATTAAAAAATATTCTTTTTTAATTTTTAACGAGCTTACAACCTCCGTATATTTACAAAAATAAAGCAAATCAAACATATTAGCTAGGTTGATACTAGTATTTCGATCGGGCTAAAGATCTCATCAGAACCCGAAGTTTTAGAAAAGTTAGAGCATCCATAATAGGCAGAACTTTAACAAAAAACCTATTAATCATCAATTTTGCTCCATTCTTGTCTTTTTAGTAATTAAGCATGTGGCTAGGGTCTTTTCATAACAAGCATCATGACGTTACTAAACTTTGAAGACCAAAAATGTTCTATTTATATAAAAAAAATTTAGTTTTTACTCTGGCTCAAGTAATATTTTTTACAGTTTTGATAGTTTTTTGTTTTATATACATCGAGATTATTTGTATTCTATTGCAAAATAAAAAATATCTTTTTCACAAATTACAATAAAAAAAATGTTACGGATATCGGAAAACTTTATTCGATTCGGTTGAAACTTTGGACATAAAACATTGATATTGGTTGTAATATTGCTCACATCTGAAAAAATGTTGTTCCTAAAACTGAAGCAAAAAAGTTTTCATTTGCAAAAGTTATCATAATATCCTGTTTTTTTTCAGGCACATTAAATTAAAGAATTAAATTTTCAAAATAATGAAACACTAAAACTGTAAAAATGTATGTACCTTACAGTTTTAGTTTTTTATTATTTTGCACATTTTAGTGTTTTAATTTTTTAATTTAATGTACCTGCAAAAAGTCATTATATTACGATTCGATTTTTAATTATTTTACTTCCCTCTTTCCCGGGATTTTCCTTGCGGGATTCCGGCAATTTCAATTGTTATAATTACCTTGCTGGAATTATATGCTTAAAGTTTTAAAAGCTATAAAAGTAGCTGTGGAAAGGTTGAGTAGCCGTGAAATAAATACATTATCCTTATGTAAAGAAATTCCATCGATTCCATAAATTCATGGCGAAAAAATATTTCAAGTTATTCATCTACGTATTGATGAAAGGAGAGACAAAAAATTGTATACATTGGTAAAGTATTTAAAAGTACAGGATTTCCTCAACGACAATAATGAGAGTGAGGTAAGTTCTAAAAATAGAACTGTTGTGTTGTTGGAGTTGTACTTCTGAGATTATGTATGCAAGAATAATAAACCTAGTTTTATTCACAACAAAACTCGACCTGACGATAGATCAGTGCGCTAAACCGCTCTGTCTAACGTATGGTGCGAGTGCATGTGGCATTAGAAATCAGTTTATCTATACCACGGTCAGTGATTGCACAGAAAATTTCATATAGACGCAATCGAACAAATAAAAACATAACAAATATTACATTATTCAAAGTCTGATTCAGAAAATTGAAAATTTACAATGTGGTTATGATTTTTAGAAAATACACTCATTCTTCTCTACCACGCCTTTCACAATACTGAAAATTGTTTGTTTTCCTATGCTTCTAAGTGATCCGTAATTTAAATGCAGCTACTGATAACATTAATTTATGCTCTCAATCTAACTCCAATAAAACCTGCAAAATGTGGCATGAAAAAAGACCTCAAATTTGTTGAAGGAAGTGGCCAAAAAACTTAAAATATTGAAAAGGTGTTTACTGCACTTTTAACTGTTCGTCCAACTTCGGTGGAAAATGAACGAGTGTTTTCCGTAACAGGACAATTTGTTAATAAAATCAGAAATAGACTTTCAAACGAGTCAATAAATGGGTTGAGTGTATTTCCTGAGCTATTTCCTAAGCCGTCAAAATAAATTTTAGTTTAAGGTTTCTAAAATATTTTACATACTTTAAGAATAGAATTTTTATGCTTTTGTTTTCGATCTCATATTTTGAGTACCTATATTTTTTATATTCTATAATTAATTGAATTGTTATGTTTTTGATCTCATATCTAGAGAATAATACTTTTTCTTTATTAAAAGTTAAAAGTAAATCATCTAAGTTTCTACGTTAATTTTAAATTAAAATTTATTTTAATAGTTTTACTTTTTAAACAAGTAAATTAATGCTTTTTAATAAAAAGTTTCTTATTAAAACAAACTAAACTTACACGTGATTGATTACGAAGAAGAATGGAGCAAAATTAATGATTAATAGGTTTTTTGTTAAAGTTCTGCCTATTATGGAGGCTCTAGCTTTTCTAAAACTTCGGGTTCTGATGAGATCTTTAGCCAGACCGAAATACTAGTATCAACCTAGCTAATATGTTTGATTTGCTTTATTTTTGTATATATATGGCGGTTGAAAGCTCGTTATAAATTGAAAATAACATAAAAATAATCTCGATGTATATAAAAACAAAAAACTAATATGGAACGGGATCCCGGGAAATTTAAAAAAAATTCCCGCTCTCCTGGAAACGAAAAAGTGCGGATAAAAACCCTAATTTACGATAAGCTTTGCAAATGGAAACTTTTTTGCTTAAATTTCTTCAACAATATTTTTTAGATGTGGCCATATATTGTACCAAAACTATGACTCTGGGGTCAACTTGAAAAGCTATGCTGCCATACAAAATTTTTGAAAAATCACGAATATATAGTATATGCCGCTATATGCAAATACATATCTTTTTTCAAGATATTTCCCATTAATTGCCTCTTTTAAAAAAACTAACACTTATTCAGGTAAATTGTTAATTAAGCGTTCATATTCTCTTAAACTTTAAAAAACGGTAAAAACCTACAGAAAACGTGAAGCAGTAGTTTAAATATAAAGTTTTGTGTATGAAATATGAACACAGGTCTTGTTATTTAATTCCATCAAAAAAAAATCAGATTGCTTGCAAAAAAATTTTAAATGTAAAAAATTACATGCAAAACCGCCAAATTTTGAATACATTTTCCTCGAAATATGAATCGCTGATCACAAAATTAAGTATGCCATTGAAGTCAGCATGTCCGATATATATATAATTAATGATCAGATCTCTGTTAAATATTTTTTCTATGTTATGCAGTGTTATTTCCAAAATATTTTTGAAGCAACCCACTGTGCGTTATAGGACCATGTTTAATGATGATGGTGATGTAATGAATGATAATAATTGTAAAAATAATAACAATATTATATCCTTCATGTTAAGTGTCAGTATTTACATATATTTTACATTAATTCATATATTATTTAAGATGTTATAATCGCACTCTACGCATAAAGCTTTGTACGGTAATCAAAATGATGAAACATCACAATGAATATGATCTTTTCCGTTTGATTAAAGGCTGCATAAATAAATATAAATGTTTAAGCGAAGGTTATTATTTTAAATTTTATTTTTTTTTTAATATTGTTGCGTAAATGTAGTGCAATTCTTATTATAAAATTATTAATGTTGAACAATGCATTTATAGCGTAATTGGTTTAAAAAGTACTTAAATCAGTAAAATTGTTTTAAATTGAATTGAAATATATCTAAAATAATGCGTCATTAAATATTAACCATAAAACTTCTTTAAAATCGATTTGACATATTTTTAATACATTTTTTGTAACAACGCTGAATTTATCAAAGGTTTAAGTCACATTCATTTAATACAATACTCAAAATCTTTAGTGCATATTTTGAGTGTTAATTTTTTAAAACTATTGATAGCTAAGCTTTTAAAGCTTATTTATTGGTGTTTAGACTATTTTTTGCTGAAAAAAATGCTCATGTCTCTAATGCAGAGATCTTTAAAAAGTTTACTTGATTCCATAATTTTGTCTTGTCCTGATTTTTTTTTAATGACTGATATTTTGAAATAAGAAAAATTTAGGTAAAATGGACATAAAATTCCTATAATCACTTCACAAATTACGCGAAACTGAATGTTGGCGGTGCCCAAGTATCTCTAAAGTTTTTGTTTTTGTAAAATTGACCATTTCGTGAAATTCATCATATCTGAAAACTACACTAAAAAAATGTTAGTATTAAAATTAGTAAAACAGTTTTCAATCTCACTTTTATATTATTGTACTAATTTTTAGTATAAAGTTATTTTTTAGTAACATTTTTCGCTATTCCTATTTTACAATTAACTAATTTGTTTAACTAATTTTGGTTGCTAATTTAACTGATTTAATAATACCAACTTTTGAAACCCGATTTGCTAAAATTAGCGAAAGAAAAAGCTAATAAAATCTTGAACTTTATTTATGCACAATATTACTATACTCAGGAAAAAAAGTTTTATCATATTGATGAAAATGGTTCATAAATCCTTTGTCATCAATTTTTCATCATAAGAGAAATGTTCATCGTTACATAAAAAGTTTCATAAACTTTGTGAAAATAATTTTAATCAAGTTAAATAAATTTTATTCACTATTTTTTTGTATCTATATATATCCTTCGTCATCAATTTTTCATCATATTAACGAAGTTTTCATAAATACGACGAAGATTTTATAAAAGTAAAGAGAAATGTTCATCGTTACATAAAAAAGTTTCATAAACTTAATGAAAATAATTTTAATCAAGCTAAATAAATTTTATTCACTATTTTTGTATCTATATATATCACTAATATTTAGTACAAAATTAGTTGATTTTAGCAACGCGATTTCCATTAAGAGTTTACTAAAATCTTACTAAATTTAAGTAACGTTTACTAAATTGTTAATTACTTATCTTAAAAATTACAGTCACGTTTGCTAAAATTATCAACACGATCTGCTGGTCTAATATTAGCAAAAAAATCTGCAACTATTACAGATTTCTCTGTAACTTTTACAGACCTTTTTATTAAAATAAAATCTCTTTAAGAGTAACAGAAAAATGTGTAAATTTGAAGATTGAAAGATTTTCAGGTTTGCTAGTTTTAACAAAACGTACCTGTAATAATAAACTCAAAAAAATAAGTTAGTAAAAAAGTTAGTAAAACGTCTTGTAAATCGGTAAATTTTTGCTAAAATTATGTTTTCAGCTAAAATTTTAGTTATACTTTTTCAGGAATTAATTGTGTTGTACTAAAGTTTTACTAATATTTTACTAAAGTTTTACCAATTGTTTGTGCTGATAAGCATATTAATAGTGTCGACGATAACCAGATTGAAATAATTACGCAGAATGAATCAGATGTCGCGGCATGTTAAGATGTAGTAGTGACGAGGGAAATGATACTAAAGTGCAACTAGAGTGCAACTCTTGTAAGACATCAAATCAATCAAAGTAGATTTTTGTACCTTGTTTTTCATTCATAAAACAAAATTGCGGGTTAATAAAGATGAAATGTGTATTTCTAAACTAAATGTTTATAAAGATTAATAATCGAGTGTTTTAAAATTGAAAACAAATATAAAGACAGGTAGACTAAAGCGAAAGACAAAACAACTCATCTTAGGTATATTTTTATGGTTCCTTTTTCTTATTGCAAAAAGGGTTTGAATATGTAAAATTTTGTTATTTTTTCGTTTCGTTTCTATAATTATCTGCTGCATTTGCATTCCTTTAAAAGATAGCATCATTTAGACAACCATTGATGGAAGTAGTTGAAAGAAAGTTTTGTTTGTGTTCTATATAAGTATTTCTATTTTTTTTAAATACTCATGTCGTTAATGTGCGAGTATGAACATTTTTATAATTTCTAACGTAATCATATTATTTTTAAAAGAATTACAAAAGTATGTTTTATGATTTTCAGCAAATAAATTAACTAAGGTACAATTTTTCTACAAATTTTTTGAGTTATTTTCAGTCTGCCTTCAGCAAAAAATTTTATTAATTTTTAATAAGGGTTTTTTAATTTCTAATCCACTAAGGATGTTTTAATTTCTATACAACTAAGTGTTAGCAAAACTTTAGCTGAATCTACTGATTTTGTTGCTAAAAGTTAGCTCGCTGATTTTCAGCCAACGAGTTTGCTGACATTAGCATTGTTTTTTGCGAGCACCCTCCTGACTAAAATTTTGCTGACTCAGCAAAATTTTTTGCTAACTTTACTAACTTTTTTTTGAGTGTAGTTAAGTGAAAATAGTAAGCAACATTCGTAATCGTTACTGAAATTTTTTCTATAATAGAAATCGGTTTGATAAAATTGCCCATTCCGTTTACTAAATAACACTACCATGTTAAAAATCGACTTATATGGATCCATACATGATTCATGTGTTCATAAACCATTCCTATATGTTCATATGAGGAATCATAAATGTTTATCTGTGTGCATTAACGAAAATTGAGTTAATATTTACATATATAATCATGCATGTTTGTACATTACCGAACATGGTTTTATGTGTACATTAAGTTCAATTGAGATAAAATTTATATATATGATCACATATGAGAACACTTATGAACATATATGAATGCTATATGGTGGTATATGGTCATGTATATGACTCGAATCACTTCATATATAAGCATGAATGAGTTCATACATGTTCATAAGTAGATGTATTAATTTTTAACCGCGTAGTTAAACATTTTTAAAAAACTTTGTGTTTTAAACTTTAGACTATTTCTAGTTTTTTTAGGACTCCAAAAATTAAGAACAAAAATTTAAATATTTTCATTTTTAATTTGATATGTATTGATGATCTTTTAACGTTGCATTTCATTTTGAATAGTCAGGTTTGTGATCATAATTTGAATGTTACTACACTGCGTTGTAAAACTATAATTACACATTAATTTCACTACATTTCGTAAGTTACAAAAAGTAGCAGAGTTTAAAAGCCATAAATGTAAGACCAATGAAAAATAATCATTGTCTTGTTGGAAAATTAATTCTTCTTCCTTGCTATTTTGAATAAATTGCACCAATTTCTCTTATATTACATAGTATAGCGTCACATCAAACATTACGAATATGTAATCCAAATTTAAATCGGAGTAGAGGAATTCACGAAAATAAAAAATTTTATACAAAAAATTGTTCAAATTTGATCAAGTGGTTTTCATGTATTTACCTCTGTGGAAATTATTTTTTTAAATTTTTTTTTTTTTGGAATTTTTGAAAAACGCGAATATAAAAAAAATAAAAAATATTTTTTTTTAATTTCGATTGCACGTTCCTAATCTTTATTAAAATTAAGCACATTTTTTTTGTGCGCCCCGGTAGGCTAGTCGGTAGCGTGCTGGGTTATCAGAGCGGGAGTCGTGGGTTTGATTCCCACCAGAAGCACTGGTCTGTTTTCGTTACAACGCGCCGAAAGCCATATTAGCTAGTGCTCGGTTAGGGTAATAGTATATAATTTATAATTTTATGATTATTAATTAATAAAAAAAAAGCACATTTTTGAGAAATTTTTTCATACAAGATGTAAAAAAGTGCGAATTTTTCATACATCTTTTCCGAAAATTTTACCATTTTAACAAAAATGTGTAGTTTTACTTATAATTTTTGTAAAAACCGCGAATAATTAAAAAGCTTTTGAATTTTGATTTCTTATTGATTTTGTGCTCCTAAATGTAGACTAGATTGGAAAAGTTTGTTAAGGTACATTGAGTACTCTAAGAAAGTATTAAATTCAAAATCAACCCTAAATTTGTGAGAATTGCTTCTAGAGATAAATTACTAATACTTAAAAGTTAACTATTTCTGCGAGCTCTAAATGTTAGCTAATTCAGCTAAAACTTGGCCCATGGAGTTTTTAGACGTTAAGAAATAGGAAGTGGCCACCTTGTTTAGATCGCAAAATCGAACTTTCGTCTTATTTTTGGCCCACTCTAATAATACGGCGCTGTATTGTAAATGTTCATAAAAATAAATATGAAATGTAAATATATATATCGTTATATATGGTCATATATGTAATTATATATAATTATATCAAGCTATATTCGACTATTATTAAACTTTTTTCGTTGGGTGTTTATAAGTAACGATATACTTGCAAAATATGCATATAATGACCACTTGATGTAAAACATACAACTATTGAAATATACAAAAAAAATTGTATTCAAAAAAAAATAAATAAGCTTTTATGAATATTGCTTTTGTTGTTATTGTAGTTTACGTTAAAAGTTCTTATGTTGAGTGCGTGTGCGTAAATGTGTAAACATATGCAAATTATTAATAGATGTACAGCGAGGGTCAAAAGAATGTGTACAGGATTAATTAGTTATATGTAATTTTTGTGGGGTTCGGGTCGAAATCCTGTGTATAACAAAATCCTGTTTTACAAACTACTGCATTTCATAATACTGTTCTACAAAATACTATATAACGCAATACTGTTTTGCAAAATCCTGTTTTATTGGGCGGGCGAAAGTTTTTGTAAAAACACAGCAAAAAAGCGCGCGCTGTTTTGCTTTATTTTTACAAAAACTTTCACTGTAATAATTAAGTAAAATTTATTTCAATTTATATATGATTATTAAAATAAAACATAACAAAACCAAACGACAATTCTAATGTAATCAACATATATTAATAACAGCTGATCTCATTGCCGATGTTATCAGTTCACCTGTGTTGTTATCATAAGCAAATGTTTTGATATTGCAAGCAGCATTAAACGTGTTGTTTGTTATACACAGGATTTCGACCCGAACCCGTTTTTAATTTTAATTTTTGAAAATTCTATACATTTGTTGAAGTTATTTTCAAAAAAAATAAATTTCGTTAACCAGCATTTTTACTTCACATTATTGTAAAATCCAGTATTTTGTAAAACAGTTTTATGAAACACAGTATTTTGTAAAACAGTATTATGAAAAGCAGGATTTTTAAATTTTTTTGACCAGTATTTTGTCTAAACAGTATTTTGCATATAAGTATCCCATTTTTGTGATTATAACATTTTTATTATTTTATATTTTAAAAATGATGGAATAAAAGCTTCTTTCAATAGACTAACGTAAAAAGCCAGCTTGTACACTTTCTTTTAACACTCACTGTATATATCAGCCTATAGAATACATAAACGCATTAAAAAAAAACTGAAAATCCTTCAATTCATGATGTAATTTTTATTATGTAAAAAGCATACAATAAAATTATTTTTTTTTTTTTTGCTTTATTGTATGTGTAGTTAAAAAAATAAAAATAATATAATAGGGAGGTTGCCATTTTGTTGGAATTGGATTTACAATAAATCCCGAATGGTTGTCATTTGTTTTTTTTTTTTTTTTTGTGTTTAACATTTATAAAAAGTACTAATAAATATGGGTCAGATTTTGTTTTCTAATTATCTGTATGTATTAGTGTGTATTACCATGTAAATATACAACAATTTGTTAAATTAATATTTCTTACATACATATTAGAGTGGCCCAAAAAAAGGATGAAAGTTCTATTTTACGGTTTACACAATGTTGCCCCTATGCTGTTATGTCAAGTTTCAGCAAAATTTCATAGTATTTTGAGGTCACAAAAAAAAAATTACTTTTAAGAACCAGTAGTTTGTCTATAGAAGAAATTGTCACAAATTTAGGATTGACTTTATTTGTAATTCTTTCTTAATCTAGTTAATGGAACTTAACTAATTGTTCAATCTATTGTAAACTAATGTGCAAAAAAGGCATATGAAATCAAAATTTTAAAAAAATTTAATAGTTTTTCTGTAGTTTGCGGTTTTTTTTTTAATAATTAGTAGAAATATATATTTTTGTTGAAATTATCAAATTATCTAAAAAAAAATGTAAGAAAAATCAAGCTCGCTAACTACTTGTATGAACAAATTTTCATGCATCTGAGCTTAATTTTAATATAGACTAGGAATACAAAATTTAAAAGAAATTAGTAGATTTTTATTCATTCGCGTTTTTCAAAGATTTAAAAAAATCGTTTTTGTGGTATTTTCCTAATTACCTTAACGATATCATTGAAAAATCCAACTTGTTATATCATTATTGATTTCTACTTACCAACGACTCTCATCATAAATAGAGACGGAGGAGATTAGAAAATAAACAAAAATCTAAAAATAGAATATTTGTGTTGTTAATGTTGTCACTTCTGAGTATAATATACAATAACAGAAAAAGCTAATTTAGCTGCATTAGATTCGAGGCCATACTTGGGTGTGATCGCTTAACGGTCATGACTTGGTATTGTTACGTTTGTAATGTAAGAAGAGCGCAGGTTTGATTCTTACAGCCGCAGTTTGTTGAAAAATTTACAAATCATAATACAGTTTAAATGGAAAATCACTGATGAAAATTTTCCTGCAGATAATCCACCTGGCTTCGCAGGGTTAGTTAAGATGAAATGTTAAAATAATTTTTGAAAAAAAAGCCTGTCCACAAAAAGGCAGAAACTATTCTAGTCTGATTTAAAAATTGATAGTGTTTATAATTTTTAGAGAAAAACGTTTATTCTTCTTCTTCGCCTCAACATTTCTAAAAAAAAAACATAAATGACATTGGTTTTAATTTTAGAAAGGAAACCACATATGGGACTACGAAATAACCCGCCAGTGAAATAACACCTAAATACAAAATGAAATAAACCTCAAGGAAATAGTACCAAAAATAAAATTAAATAACCCCCAAAAGGAAAAAAAATTAAATAATGTCCAAATAAAATGAAATAACTCCCAAGAAGAAAATTAGATAATCCCCAAAATTTGGGATTCATTTCGTAACGAAATAACTACCAAAAATAAAATAATATAACCCTCAATGAAAATTTACCCAAAATAATGAAATAACTTCCAAATAATGTTACTCAATTTTATTTAGGTTAGGAAAAAAAGAAAAACAAAAATTTCTAAATAATTACAAAAACGTTTGAATCGTTTCATCAACCGGTTTTCGGCAAACAGGACACTTAAACTTTTCTAGTTCACTCGCAATCGCGTCTGCGTGAAGCTTTATTAATATACATTCGTTGCATGTTTTCTTCTGTTTGTATGGAATAAATAAAACTTTTGGCTATTAATGCAAATAGAACATAGCTTCGAATCAGCAACTAGTGGTTCCTATAGTGTTTCCACTTCCTCATTCTCTATATCCTCAACCAAATAAATTTCATCCTCAAATTAATCCTCTTCGTGCTTCATATCAGTACAAGGTATATTTTTTGGAAACACCATTCGATTCAAGATGTTGATGCATTAATTTTTCCAGTTTGCAGTTTAAGAATGGCTTTTACAATCTTTTCCGCCATTTCATTTGTTGTATGAAATTTTTCAAATTTCGATTTATAATTGATGTACGCCCAACATTATAAAGATTTATGCCCTTATTTTGTAAAACGCTACGCCTCACTTCACCTTGTGTTTGCCTTATTTGAATTTCTTAAATCACCGCGTTCAAAAAAGTGACTGCTCGCGTTGCAAACAGCTGATTATTACGTTATTTTTAACTCAAATATTTGAAAAACACAATTGTGTAAAACGGAACGCTTACTTTTTTATCACTTGAACTGTCAAATTAAACACCCAATGTTTTGAAGCGTTAGCTTACATATTTTTAAATAACCACAAATAGAAAAAAACATTTTAGTTTTCTGTGTTTATTTTCTATAATGTTAACAATTTGCCACTTGTAATATTTTTTAATAAAACAAAAAAACTGCTTTTTAATTATCATAATTTAAAAAAATATGTTAATTTTAAATAAAACAAATGAGAAAAGCTATAAACACAAATTTGAATTTGGTTTTAAATTTTCATCAGCTGTATTTACATTTGTATTCACAATTCACAGCTGATGGAGTTACCAGATCATAAAAAACCTGGTTTTCTCAACTTTTTGTTTTTTTAGTTCAGTACTGTCCTGTATGTAGGAAACCATAATAACGCAATGGTTTGACAATTGAAGTGATAACGTATTAGTTCAGTGTTGAGACAACGCGGTGACGTAGTGATTTATAAAATACCATGTTTTTTACTTAGCGTTTGTGTTGGCGTAGGTGAAGCGTTGAACGCAGGGCATTCATTTCAATCTGCGACCTCAAAAGAATAAATTTTTGAGATTTTTTTTGGTTTATT
Organism: Delia radicum; assembly: GCA_021234595.1. Taxonomy (NCBI): domain Eukaryota; kingdom Metazoa; phylum Arthropoda; class Insecta; order Diptera; family Anthomyiidae; genus Delia; species Delia radicum. Next base: position 199,621,261 of record CM037852.1, read on the forward strand.
TTCATAACGGCATATATAGTGGAACTCGTGAACTCTAATATTTTTTTGACCATCTTAATGCACATACATACATAACAGTGAGGTTAATGGCAGTTAGTAGTAGCATGCAAGAGCTCAATTTTTTTTGGGTTTTCTTGTTGAATTTAATATTAAAAATAAAATGATTTAAAAATACAACATTCCTTTATGAACATATTACTATAATTTGTATAGGAATTCGTTTATAAGTATGCTAGAATTTACCCTGTGCCCGTGTAGTATTTTGTAAACCAAAAAAATGTGCAAAAATCCCTTTAAAAGATAATAGCTAATATTATTTCAATATTTTTTTAAGTAGTTTCTATATTTTTTTATTATGTCTCTAGTCCATAAAAATATATAAAGTAATGCGTTTTTAATTTTTCGTAGTTCTTAAAAAAGCTGCCCAGCAAAAATAATGTGAAGTAGTTCCAAATAAACAACACTTTCATTACACACAAAGTAGCTACCCAGTAAAAAACGCTGCTTACCTCCAAGCAGCTTTGTAAGGGAGTAAGCCCAAAAGAATCCCTTACAAACCTGCTTACATATGCCATGATTTTTATATGGCTAATTCCCACTTGGAAGCATTATTTTTGGTAAAATAAGCGCTGATTTTAGCGCTTATAAAAAACTGTGATTTCATGGATTTCAGTAAAATCATTTTTCATGTCTAGATTATTACGATTAAAAGTAATAATATGAATATTATATAATTTATTTTACATAAAATTCTGCAGTTATTAATTTTTTGTTGTTAAAATTTGAGACATATTAATATAATAATTTATTTTTTCCCTGCTAGCTCTTCAGAAACAATTTAATGACTATTTATGTTGTACAACATACTCAAAAACACCAAACACGATCGAAAATCACTCGGTAAAACAGGTACAGATCGTCTATAATCCACGATTTTAAACTTTCTGCATTACAACCTGCATCCTTGTAAGGGATTAAGGTAAGCTGCTTACAACCTGCATTCTTGTAATGGAAGTCAGAAAGCTCAACATTTTTTTTTTTGGTTATTTTTATACGAAAATTATTTGTTTCTTTTGCTGCTTCTCAGTATTATGTAATGGTAAGCACTTACATTAGTGCATTTTTTTTATCCTGCTTCTAAATATACGAAAATTTTTTACTGGGTACTACTACTGATTTTTCTGATCTAATGCTGGTCTTTTAGATCAATTTCTAAACTTAGCATATAATGTCATCATATACAAGGCTAACTAGTAGAAATGTCACGAATACTACAATTTGGTATTTGACATACTCGAATGGAACCGGGAGTTTGTGTCTTTTAACAAATATTTTCTTTAATCTAGATGTCGCTTTGAATTTGTGTTTTCTGACCTTTACATTTGAAAAACAATGATTACAAAATATCAGACTTAACAATAGTTTTCTTTCTTTTCAGTTGAACGAGAAACTATTATTTCGCTTTGTTTTTAAAGCCAGAAAGCTGTTTAAAAGTTTTTTTTTTTAATTATAACCTTTTAAGTACTCCTACAGATACATATTATCAGTAAAAAAGATGTGACTTGACATCATACCTTAATCACTAATTAGAAATAACAAATAAAGTTCTTTGAAAAAGAACACATCTTCATAATCTTTCATATCCTTATACATAGTACTTTTAATAAAGCTGAAGTTTGAGGAATTTGCATTACCTGCATCCTACGGACAACCCTAGTGTTAAAATCATGCGTGTTTCACCTCAATTTGCACTACATCTGAATCCGTATATGTGATTATTTTACTACATCCCAGCAAAAAATTTCCAAAAAGGTAAGCGGGTTTGTAATCAAGCATTTTGGGCAGAACGCATTCCTTACTAGATTACCTACTCGATTCTTTTAACAGGGCGTGAGACTAAAATAATTGATTTTTAGAATTGATTATTTTGTTTTACCGAAGAACCATTTACTTTATATTTTTAAGAACTACATAACATTTTTTAATAAAGAAATAGTTCCATTGTAAAACTACGAAGTACTTACACAAAAAAAATAAAGTAAATAGTTCCCTAGAAAAAATAAGAAGTACTTACATTTAAAAAAAACAAGTAGTTCCATAAGTAAATTCAACTTTTACTCACACGTGATTCTCCTAGGTCACTCAAATATAACGATCAAAACTCATTCGGAAATAAAATCCTAAAAAGTGAAACATCGAATTGTTATGATAACATGGGTTTGTCATAATTTTGGAGCTATAAACCAAGAAAATATAAATTTTTCAAAAAAAAAGAACAATTCAAAATTGAAAAACAAAAATAGGACTCACGCACAATCACCCTCGAAAATTTTGTTTACACTCACTCACTCACGATAATGTCAGTAATTTCAACTTCCACTCACAATTTTCTGCTCACGTGCGCTTCCCTAATTACTTTGTTATTGAGTTCATGCTTTCTGGTTTAAATTTAAAGAATTGATTACAATACTACTTGCTTTTTTGACTCTATCGTTGGAATGAGTTTGGTATTGCAGTTACTAAATTTGGCAATGAGATATGTAAGCTAGTGTGGGCATCACCTTCCCAGTAAAAAATTACACATTCCAAAAAGAAGGTGATGCCCACACTTGCTTACATATCTCATTGCCAAACTTAGTAACTGCAATACCAAACTCATTCCAACGATAGAGTCAAAAAAGCAAGTAGTATTGTAATCAATTCTTTAAATTTAAACCAGAAAGCATGAACTCAATAACAAAGTAATTATTTATTTAAAGGACATAACAATGTTACTAACTTATAGCTATGTATGACTTTTTGTACTCAAGAAGTAATCATATACTTTTTCTTAATAAAAGGACGTTATTTGATGTAGTTCCTAATTTGAAAAAAGAAGTTATAAAATTTTAAAGAATTTATCTCATATATTTTTTCAAACAAATTTTTATTTGATTGCAGGAAAATAATACTAAAAACCGAAATTGCATGTTGCCTAATTTTGTTAAACTGTGGTTAGGTATAAATTAGGGAAGCACACGTGAGCAGAAAATTGTGAGTGGAAGTTGAAATTACTGACGTTATCGTGAGTGATTGTAAAAAAAATTTTCGAGGGTGGTTGTGCGTGAGTCATATTTTTGTTTTTCAGTTTTGAATTGTTCTTTTTTTTTTTGAAAAATTTATATTTTCGTATTTTATAGCTTCAAAATTATGACAAACCCATGTTATCATAACAATTCGATGTTTCACTTTTTAGGATTTTATTTCCGTATGAGTTTAGATCGTTATATTTGAGTGACCTAGGAGAATCATGTGTGAATAAAAGTTGAATTTACTTATGGAACTTCCTCCGTTTTTTTAAATGTAAGTAGTTCTTATTTTTTCAAGGGAACTATTTATTTATTTTTTTTTGTGTAAGTTCTTCGTAGTTTTACAATGGAACTATTTCTTTATTAAAAATGTATGTAGTTCTTATAAATATAAAGTAAATAGTTCTTCGGTAAAAAAATAAGCAATTCTAAAGAATCAATTATTTTAGTCTCACGCCCTGTTAAAAGAATCGAGTAGGTAATCTAGTAAGGAATGCGTTCTGCCCCAAAATGCTTGATTACAAACCCGCTTACCTTTTTGAAATTTTTTGCTGGGTTCTTTTTGGAATGTGTAATTTTTTCCTGGGATCTTTTTCCACTCTTTTTCTGCTGGGTATTTGTTAGTTTAATTAAATTAAAAATTATTATTTAGCTAAAATTTCAAAGTAATTAGTAATATCGATCTTAAACAAAACAAACGTTTTTAAAATTTGACGGGTTTCGTGGATTTGGATTAAACAATATTTTAGCGTTATTTCGCGATATGGATATAAAAATTCGCAAAACAAGGAGCACATTACTTATAAACTAATTAAAAATATATTGTGTAGTTTTTTTTTTTTGTCCACTAGTGCACCTTTAATGGTAAAAAGGCTATGAAAATGCTTTTTATGCGGTAGGTTTTTGTTTCAAAATGACCCGAAAAGGCGATTTTTATTATTAACACAAAGTGATAGGTAAAAGTTTTGCAGGAAAAAAGTTATAGCACATGTTTTTCGGGGTTTTATTGTGTCAATGTAATTGTTTCGCACAGCATTAGTTAAATAACAAACTAAACTTATTTTACAAGTCATATTTTTGAAAACACTATGAATTTTATTCACAGTTCTAATAAAATTGATTTATTCATTAAATAAAAATAAATAGTAAAACAAATTGAAGATTTTAATTTTCATAATGGTCCAAGAAACAATATGTTCCGTTTTCTGGTCCGTATACGGAACATCGAAACTGATTCGAATACGTGAAAGTCCGTCATTAACCAACCGTTTACGTAGCGTAATGTCGTATATAAACGAACTCCGTTTTTTGGATTCCATTTACGGTTCGTATTCGCTCCGTTTTTTTTTGCCGAAACGGACTTGTATGCATTAAAAAAAAATAATACTGATAATTTTGCTGTTATTACGGAAAATTTAAGTCGCTTGAGTCTTTCTAAATTTAGCAACACATGTCTCCTGAACTGTTGTAAAATGAAATTAGTAGAAAAAATTAGTAGCCGCTACTAAATTTTATTAAAATTTCAACAAACAGCAATTTAAAATTAACTTGCAAACAATTTGATAAATTTTAGTATATCCAATAGAAGTTCACAGAATAAAAAGTGCGCCCCGGTAGGCTCGTTGGTAGCGTGCTGGCTTATCAGTGCGGGGGCCGTGGGTTCGGTTCCCACCAGCGGCACTGGTCTCTTTTCGCTACAACGCGCCGAAGGCCATATTAACTAGTCCTCGGTTAGGGTAATAGTATATAATTTGTAATTATATAATTATTAATTAATAAAAAAAAAAAAAAAAAATTTAAAAAAGTGAAATAAAACGACTTTGTTTTTCCATCCCTTACCCTTTTTTTCTAATAGATGAACATTCCCAGTAAAACTTTGGTAATGGGTGCGATAAAGTAATGCATTACCTTGTAATGTGTATTCCTTACCTGTATCATTATTTTCCAACAAGAAGTAATGAGTTACCGATAATTGAACACTCATGGATTACCTTGTAGTGCGACCTCATTACATTTTACATTACTTCAAAACATAAAATAAGGACTTATCGATCATCAATTACATAATGCATGAATTATAAACGTAAAGTAATTATTAATATATATTTTTTTGAAAATCTATTTATAGACACATTACTTTGTGATTTTTTGTAAGCATAATGGTAAGGTGTATATTTTTGATATCACGAACGAAAACACGAAGCACAACAGCTCATTTACATTTTAAGCAATAAAATATTGTATGTATCGATAGCTCAGTTGATAGAGTTCTCGCCTCACTAATTGTTAAATACCAGAGATCCCCAGGTTGGAATCCCTGCATGACCAAGTTATTTATTTAATAAAAAAAGTTATTTATTTAATTAAAAAAAAACTATCCGTAAAAAAAAAATTTTATGCATTTTTTTTATGAAAATCTATTTTTAGACACATTACTTTTTCTCACCATGTAACCATATAAGTAACCAGTTACTTTACCCACTACAAGGTAATGAGTTACTTGAGGCTCATCGCCTGTAAAATTCATCAGTGAAGTAACGTGTAAAGTAATTCATGAAGCCCTATGGCGATACATTACTTTACCCATGATTTGGTAATGTGTGGTTTTGCTGGGATTATTTAAATTTTAACTTTGTAATGAAAATTTAAGTTGTTTAAAATATGCATATTTTGTTTTTTTTTTGTGACTGACACAAAAAAGGTTTGGTTGAAATTCGACCATTTATTTAGTGATAATACAAGAGAATTGGTACCATCTATCAATTTTTTAAAAAGTTGTCGATAAAAAAAAAAAAAAAAAAAAAAAAAAAAAATTGAAACTATAAAAGAATTTTATTCTTAATGTTCTAATAATGAAACAAAATAAATCTAAATCTAAATAATCAGAAGTGGTTACTGCAAACACAGTATTCGCAATGAAGTTTGCCACTAAATTTGAGTTTCAGTGGTGCCAACTGAATTGTGCATTGCATTGTTTCTTCTCATGATTGGCATTGGTAAACGAATGTTTGTTTAATAACCAAATTTTTGTGTTCCTAACAAAATATTTAAATTCAAATTTAACACTCAACATTTATAAGTATTTGTGGTATAGTGGGTACAGAGTTGGTCTTGTACTCCGAACTTCCGAGTTCAAATCTCGGAAAATTAAATATTCAAATGTTTAATCAGCAGAACAGATTACTATTAACCTGAAGGCCACGGTTCAGTACCAAAAAAATTAATAAGTTTTTTATTTCAATAAAATTTTGTGGAACACAATATTATTTATTTGGAATTCAATATTGGCTTAGGCAACTGAATATTAGCTTTCACGACGAAAAATATAATTTAACATTACGATAGATGTCGTAACCGCCAGAATTCGATTGGCAACAAATTCGATGGCAACAACTGAGACTGTTTTCTGGCTGTAAATTTAGCAACTGTTTTTCAATAATTATTAAAATATTTTGCTAAAATCAGCAACAAAAGTTAGTAGAAAATTAGTAATTTCTAAAATTTCAATAGAAAAAAAATTTTACTAAAAGAAAAAATTGTACTTAAAACAAGTACAAAAATAGTAAATTGCGATTTTAAATATTTCATACTAACTTTTTTTCTGGTCCTTAACGTGAGAGTGGGATACTAAAAAATATATGTCCTTTTTTTTGTATCACATATCCAAATTTTAAAAAAATTCAATGCCAAACATACTTCGTGGGGATCCAGATTATCAAATACTAAGGGTCGCCAAATTACGATATACACTAGATACTATGAACTTAAAAGCATACTCTAGTGGTCAGCCAACATACTGGCCCACTGATCCCGATAAAATACCCCGATTTAATTGACTTTTGTGTGGTAAGGGGCATTAAAAAAGAAAGCATTAAATGTGAATCATGTTGGGACCTATCATCAGATCACTCTCCAGTCAGGGTAACGCTGAGCAGGAAGATTGTAGAAAACCTGCCACCATGTGTCCTTTATAATAATCGTACGGATTGGGCTCAATTTAAACATCAAATGTCAACAACACTTGATTTAAAAATTCCACTCAAAACAGAGGAGGATATTACAGAAGCAGTGGAACTACTAAACAGAAGTATCCAACAAGCTGCTTGGAACTCCACCCCGGTTCTAAAAAACGAAGTCTCCAATAATTTTGTCCCTTTAACTATACGAGCAAAATTAGCAGAAAAACGTAGATTGAGAAAATTGTGGCAGCAAACAAGACACCCCTCAGATAAAGCTGCTCTAAATAAAGCTACAAAAGAACTCAAATCACTTTTAAATTTCGATAGAAATAAAAAAATGAATACGTATCTATTAAACTTAGATACCACGAAGGCCACTGATTACTCGTTATGGAAAGCAACAAAATATTTTAATAAATCAACACTCCACAACCCTCCAATTCGTAACCTGACAGAACTTGGTCAAAGGGTGACTCCGATATAGCGGAAACATTTGCACTTCATTTAAAGAATATATTCGTTCCAAACATATATGAAGGTCAACCCGAATTTCTTAATAGCATTGGTCAGACTCTTAATGAACCATACCAGCTTGACTTGCCCATTAAAAAGTTTTCTATTAATGAGGTAAAAAACGTTATTGCAAAACAAAAGGATAAAAAAGCGCCTGGTTACGATTTAATAACGGCAAAGGTACTGAAAGAGCTGCCTGAAGAGGGATTGCAGTTCATCACGTTTATTTATAATGCAATTTTGATTAAATCATTCGTTCCACCACAATGGAAAATATCTCAAATTAAAATGATTCCTAAGCCTGGAAAGCCCCCAGATGATCCGAAATCATATAGGCACATTAGCCTGTTACCCATTCCATCAAAAATTTTGGAAATATTGTTCCTAAATAGGTTTAACCCCGTTGTTGAATCTAAAAATCTTATCCCGGACCACCAATTCGGCTTTCGTAAAAACATGGTACTATTGAGCAGGTCCATAGACTAGTAGAAAGAATACACACATCTTTTGAGAAAACGGAATATTGTACCGCTGTCTTCCTAGATATCTCTCAAGCTTTTGACCGAGTATGGCACGAAGGATTGCTTTACAAACTAAGAAAAACAATACCTCTAAATTTTTTCTTATTCTTAAAATCATACCTTGAAAAGCGCCAATATTTCGTAAAACAAGGTGATGAAATATCATCTCTACTTGAGTTAAATGCTGGTGTACCACAAGGCAGCATCTTGGGTCCGTTGCTATATCTCCTGTATACTTCAGATTTACCGACAACTGAAGAAACCTTGATCGGCACATTTGCAGATGATACAGCCGTAATTGCTACTGACTCTAATCCCATTCGAGCCACACACAAACTTCAAACGGCACTCGATAATATTACCAACTGGCTTCAAAAATGGCGTATAAAATCAAACGAGAGTAAATCCGCCCATGTTACGTTTACTTTGCGAAAAAGCTCCTGTCAACCCGTAAAAATAAACAATATTCAAATTCCTCAAAGCAAAGAAGCAAAGTATCTAGGAATATACTTAGACGACAAACTGACTTGGAGAAAACATATATTTACAAAGAGATTAGCCCTTGGAATTAAGCTAAGGTCTTTGAATTGGATGCTAAATAGTAAATCCAAATTATCCCTCGAAAACAAACTCACTATATACAAGTGCATTTTAAAGCCTATATGGACCTACGGAATACAGCTTTGGGGTACTGCTGCAAACTCAAACCTAGAAATATTGCAGAGATTTCAGTCCAAAGTATTGAGACAAATCGTAGGAGCACCACAATACATATCAATATCTCAATTACACCGCGAACTAAGAATTCCTTTGGTAAAGGATGAAATTCACAACAATGCAAATCGATATATTTCCCGTATACAACAACATCCGAATCAGCTTGCGTCAAACCTGATGGGAGAAGCATCAACATTTTCAAGGCTGAAGAGGAGAGCCCCACTGGACCTAGTGAACTAGGTGTTATAACTGAAGGATGTCACAATGGCGACATACCATCACACATTTTGTTTTAGTTTTTAAGTAGTATTTAATATAAATGATCTCATGTATTGCTGAATGTCACACAATTTTGTATTAAGACAGATTGCAATAAATAAAACTCAAGTTAAAAAAAAAAAAAAAAAAAAAATTTTAATATGAGTGGAGAGAACCCATCAGGAGACTTCCGTTGTAAGTGATAGCCTATTAAAAATGTTATATAACTATTTTATATTAGTAACACAGTGTAGAAAAGGTAATGACATGTCATTACTTTTCTCACACCAGCAATGCCACCAGCGTACTCTATGCATTACTTTAATACGAATAATAAGGAATTAGTAATATCTAGTTCATTTTCCCATTATTTGTGTTGGGGTGCTCCAGTGGTTGATATGTTGGTCTCACTTTTCGAGGATCTGTTAAGAAAAAAGGAATCGCTTTTATGTTGTAGTTTTTGTGGGTTTTATTTTGGCAAAAATTGTGCCTTTCTTTTTTTATAAAAATTGTATTTTTAATTTTTTTATTTTACAAAAATAAATTTATTAAATTAAACTTTAAATTTATAGTAATTAAATGTGCTAAAGTCCCAAAACTTATTTAACAAATTGTGAAAAGCAATCTGATGTAGGCGTGTCCCTATCCGGATTTCATTCCTGCCAAGGAAATCTTCAGGGGACTTTGTTATTAGAATTTCTAGAGATATTTGTTATGCTAAATCACAAACTCAATGAGAATTTCTTGTCCTCGTCTAGGAGCGAGATTCAAATTTAAAATATCAAAGAAAAACCAAAACAACAACAAAAAATTGTCACAATTGGCTTTGTCATCTTCCAAATACTACTCTGTTTTTTTGACAGACCTAGCAATGTAGTGACGTTTATTCAAGTAAATCAACAATAGAAAATCATATGTTTTCTATTAGTGTCAGTTCCCGGTTGCTGCTGCGGTTGACACGATCAGAAAGGAAAAAAAAAGTTGTAAGAAAAAAAGAAAGAACCCAACCAAACTGGTGCTGCAAGGATGGAGAGTACATCAAGTATATGGGTACTCGTGAGCCTTGCAGCACCAGTACTGGTATGGGTTAACACAAGTATGGTGTAGTACCCGGTCTACACGAGCATACCATTGCCTGACATAACATGTAATGGCAAACTGGCGTAAACAATTTGAGTACATAAAATAATGCGCTACCTATAAGCACAAATATGAATATTGGTTTAATTTTGATGATCCATAATAATAATCTAGGGCCTATAGCTGAGGATAGCTCTATTTTGAGATCAAATCTTTCCTCACTTTCCGAGAACTTGAACATTGGGCATATTAATGCTCAAAGTTTGAGTCCATCTAATTCCAGTGCCAAACTTGAAGAATTCAAGTCTACGTTTAGTGATTCTGGTCTTGATATAATTGGGGTATCGGAAACTTGGTTTAAACCAGGTATGCTTTCACAATCCCTAAGTTTACCTGGGTACAAATTGTAAGAAACGACAGACCTGTGGGAAACAGTTTAAGTGAAAGTCACATTCCTAAGAGGGCTGGTGGTGTCTGCCTCTACATATCAAGTAAATTACGTTTCAGGACAATTTTTTTAGGCAAGCGGTATGGGATTTGTGAATCTCTATTTGTTGAAATTTTTGGTGATTGTGTTTCATTAGTTGTTGGGGTAGTGTATTTGCCTAATGGTGATGTTGATGTGTTCGAAAACATCCATGGTGATTTATTTGATCGTTATTCTAATATAGTAGTTATGGGGGACTTTAATTATAACCTTTTTGATCCTTCTAAATCGGATCATTTTCGGTCTTTGATTTCGAGATGTGGTCTTACCTGCACTCATAACTGTTTACCTACTCACCTTCATTTGCCATCTAACACCACCCTCGTTGATTGACTACTTTCTTGTTAGTCAACCTTCACTTATTGCTAATAGTAGTCAACTTCAATACCCATTTTTTTGTTCGTATCACAGCTTTATCATACTTTCTATTAAATTCTACTCTCAACACGTGATGATTGGATCGAATTCAGAGATTATAAACGGATAAATTATGATGAGTTTTTTGAATATCTTAACTGTTTTAATTCTTCACCTATTTACTCTAATAGTGATATTGATTTTCAACTTTTGTCGATAAATGAATTAGTAGATGGACTACATAATTGTGTTCCAGTGTCTAGGATTAGAATTAAATCCAACGATTCTAACTGGATGAATTCTAGGGCTATTTCCGAGTCCAGATCAGCTAGGGATCGAGCATATGGAGCTTACCTTAGGGATAATTCTGAAGCTAACTGGAGAGTTTATTGCAGACTGAGAAACAAAACTAAATCTATCATTAGGAAAGCTCGTAGGGAGTATGGAAGAAATCTTTTTACTGATGTTGATAATACTCAAATGTGGAGAAGGATTCGCGGACTGGGTTGTGTTGGTCGTGAGAATTCTGAATTAGATGGTTCTGATGTAGATAATATAGCTGCTAGATTTTTGAATAATCTGAACACTAATCATTTAGGCGAGATTAATTTTGACAATTTTACTGACGATCCTAATTCATTTTCTTTTAATCCTATAACGGAATATGATCTTGTACTAGCCATCAACTCCATTAAATCCAATGCGACCGGATATGATAAAATTCCCATTAAATTCATAAAATTAATTTTTCCGTATATATCTAGATTGCTTCTTCATTTTGTAAATTGTATATTTACAACATCTAAATTTCCGACTGCATGGAAGTTGGGTCGTGTGGTGCCAATTTTGAAGAGTGGTCATCATGGTATTGATAATTTGAGACCAATTACGATTTTACCTGCAATGTCAAAAATTATTGAGATTATAATGAAAACGCAAATTTTGTCTCATTGCGAAAATTTTTCACTTATTCATCCTAATCAGTATGCATTTAGGAAAAATAGAAATACGACGTTATTGCTTCTCTCTCTTACTGACACTATAAGGAGAAAGCTCGATAATCATGAACATTGTACTATGGTTTCTCTTGATTTAACCAAAGCGTTTGATCGAATCAACCATAATATTCTTATAGCTAAGCTTCAGGAACATTTTAATTTTTCTAGATCTGCATGTAGGTTAGTTTATTCTTATCTGTTGGAACGATCTCAGTTTGTTTCACTATCTGGTTCGAATTCTGCTATAGGTGCAGTTACCTCTGGTGTGCCTCAGGGTTCCGTACTGGGACCCATTTTATTTCTTATTTACTTAAATGATTGTATTCCCTAATGGACAATAATTTTTGTCAGTCATATGTATTTGCTGATGATATATTGCTATTGTATTCTACCGATTACTGTCAAATTGACCACTTTGAGACTTACATTAATAACCATCTTGGTTCCATATCCAATTGGATGTCTCTCAATTGTCTTGAGATTAATTCTTCTAAAACTAAAGCTTTATCTTTTCATTTGCGGAACCAAAATTGTATTTGTCCTAGAATATGTATAAAAGAACAGGTGATTGACTATTTAGATTCTCTTAGATGTCTCGGTGTTATTTTGGATTCAACTTTAAATTTTGACAATCACATAAATCATATTTCCAATCAAGTTTGTTTTACTTTAAGAAGATTATACTCTTTAAAACCATATACACCTAGACATGTAAGATATCGTTTAGCTCATTCCCTGATTATGTCCCGATTTAACTATGGCCTGGAGGTTTTTTCTGGGTCTTGGTTGTATAACGTTGATATTCTCGGGGGAATTGTTAGAAAAGTCGTTCGTTATGTTTTTAGTGTGAGGGTTCATGAACATGATCGTGTAAGGGAACTTGTTCCCGAATTTTTGAAATGCGATTTCGACAATTATTTACAATTACGTATTTTACTTCATTTCTATAAAATTATAAAATTACAACAACCAGAGCCTCTAGTGAATGAATTTTCATTTATAAATTCAACGCGGAATGTTCAGATCGAAGTTCCTATTAGACATCTTGCAATATTTGATCACTCGTTTTTGGTACGTGTCTATCAAGTTTGGAACCATCTGCCAAGAAATCTTAAACTGTTTTCCTATTCCTTTTTGACATATAAACGTAAACTACTTGATTACTTTAACGGAATTATGCCTTAATTTATCTGGAAAAAACCATTATATATTTTTTTCGTCCTTGCTATAGGTACTAATTTACATTTTTTTTTTTTTTTCTCATTGTTCATATGGCTGGGGGGGCCACCTATAACCGAATATTAGATTATTTGTATAAGTATTTAAATTTAAGTTGTATTATCAATGTACATAGTAAGTTAACTAACAATACATAAATAATTGGCCATGAGGGCTTTCTTTGTATTGATATTAATAAATAAATAAATAAATAAATAAATAAATATAAAGTACTGACCTAGAAATTTTTTTTTTTTAAATCTATTTTTAGACTCATTATTTTTTTAAACTTTAGTATGTACATATATAACTACCGAATGAAACAAGTTTATATGTACTCATAAAAGTCATTTAACAGTTTTTTCTGCAACGTAATTGTGAACTAATTAACAGT
>CM037852.1:199634930-199922430 GCA_021234595.1 Delia radicum
ATTTTGAACTACTTAACAGTAGTTTTAGCAAAAAAGTTTACTAGCTTTTTTCTATCAGCGTATAACCACTTATATGGTACTGCTTTTCTGCACTGGGAACCCTAAGAAAATTATTTAAATTTACAATATTGCACTTCGTTTATCTTCAAATAGCCCAAAACTGGGTTTAAGTCCATATTAGAAAACATTCTCAAAATTAAAAAAAATAGCAAACACCTGATGAGCATAGTGTTTGGTGTAATTGTGTGAGTGTCAGTACACGTGTATGAATGTGTGGACAGTTCATCACACAATGTTTCGAATTAATGTTATAGTCAGTTTTATATTAATTTACGACGTTCATTGTTGTTCATTTTTATATTTTTTTAAGTATGTGTTGGGCTGTCATAAACATTAAACTAAATTAATCACAGTGCCTTATCAAATTAAATTTGTTGTACTCGTACACAATACATACGTATAGTGGTGAAAATCATTTATTAAAAAATTTTAAATACAATTTAAGACAATTAATTTAAAATTATATTTTTGTGAATACAAAAAAAAAAAAACATTTTTTATTTTTTACGAGAGGAGACGGCTGTGATGAGAACATTTTTTGCAAGAACATTCCGAAATAATCTTTCATAAATTTTTTTCATATTCCGGAAACCGTTTCAATTTGTTAATTATAGTTAGTTTCGATATTATTAAAATTTTTTAACTTCAAATATTTTATTGCAATTTAAAGTATTAAGTATGGATAAATGGTGATTACTTTTATATTAATTGGATATGAGTCGTTCCCTGTCAGACCGAACACCTTTTTTACAACACCTATTCCGATTTAAAATTTGCCAGACTTTGAAAATATTTTAACCGTGTTTCCAGTAAAAAATTAAAATTTTTTTTGAAAATGGTCAAAATCGTAAAAAGTCATCGGACATGACAACTTTTAAACTGAAAAAACTAGTGAATGAATGGTTTGACATAATTTTTATTAAAAATAAAAATTATGTTTTTTTCGACCTTTAATTGTGCAATGAAAATGAAAATTATTCAAGTTCGAGGCCATACTCTATATTTCTGTATTAGGATATTGTCCTAACAAATAATCTAAAGATATATTAGTTTTTTGTTTTTATATACATCGAGATTATTTTTATGTTATTTTCAATTTATAACGAGCTTTCAACCTCCGTATATTTACAAAAATAAAGCAAATCAAACATATTAGCTAGGTTGATACTATTATTTCGATCTGGCTAAAGATCTCATCAGAACCCAAAGTTTTAGAAAAGCTAGAGCCTATATAATAGGCAGAACTTTAACAAAAAACCTATTAATAATCAATGTTGCTCCATTCTTGTCTTCTTAGTAATCAACCACGTGGTTAGGTCTTTTCCTAACAAGCATCATGACGTTACTAAATTTTGAAGACCAAAAATGTTCTATTTATATAAAAAATTTTTAGTGTGTACTCTGGCTCAAGTAATATTTTTTACAGTTATATTAGTTTTTTGTTTTTATATACATCGAGATTATTTTTATGTTATTTTCAATTTATAACGAGCTTTCAACCTCCGTATATTTACAAAAATAAAGCAAATCAAACATATTAGCTAGGTTGATACTAGTATTTCGATCTGGCTAAAGATCTCATCAGAACCCGAAGTTTTAGAAAAGCTAGAGCCTATATAATAGGCAGAACTTTAACAAAAAACCTATTAATAATCAATGTTGCTCCATTCTTGTCTTCTTAGTAATCAACCACGTGGTTAGGTCTTTTCCTAACAAGCATCATGACGTTACTAAATTTTGAAGACCAAAAATGTTCTATTTATATAAAAAATTTTTAGTGTGTACTCTGGCTCAAGTAATATTTTTTACAGTTATATTAGTTTTTTGTTTTTATATACATCGAGATTATTTTTATGTTATTTTCAATTTATAACGAGCTTTCAACCTCCGTATATTTACAAAAATAAAGCAAATCAAACATATTAGCTAGGTTGATACTAGTATTTCGATCTGGCTAAAGATCTCATCAGAACCCGAAGTTTTAGAAAAGCTAGAGCCTATATAATAGGCAGAACTTTAACAAAAAACCTATTAATAATCAATGTTGCTCCATTCTTGTCTTCTTAGTAATCAACCACGTGGTTAGGTCTTTTCCTACCAAGCATCATGACGTTACTAAATTTTGAAGACCAAAAATGTTCTATTTATATAAAAAATGTTTAGTGTGTACTCTGGCTCAAGTAATATTTTTTACAGTTATATTAGTTTTTTGTTTTTATATACATCGAGATTATTTTTATGTTATTTTCAATTTATAACGAGCTTTCAACCTCCGTATATTTACAAAAATAAAGCAAATCAAACATATTAGCTAGGTTGATACTAGTATTTCGATCTGGCTAAAGATCTCATCAGAACCCGAAGTTTTAGAAAAGCTAGAGCCTATATAATAGGCAGAACTTTAACAAAAAACCTATTAATAATCAATGTTGCTCCATTCTTGTCTTCTTAGTAATCAACCACGTGGTTAGGTCTTTTCCTAACAAGCATCATGACGTTACTAAATTTTGAAGACCAAAAATGTTCTATTTATATAAAAAATTTTTAGTGTGTACTCTGGCTCAAGTAATATTTTTTACAGTTATATTAGTTTTTTGTTTTTATATACATCGAGATTATTTTTATGTTATTTTCAATTTATAACGAGCTTTCAACCTCCGTATATTTACAAAAATAAAGCAAATCAAACATATTAGCTAGGTTGATACTAGTATTTCGATCTGGCTAAAGATCTCATCAGAACCCGAAGTTTTAGAAAAGCTAGAGCCTATATAATAGGCAGAACTTTAACAAAAAACCTATTAATAATCAATGTTGCTCCATTCTTGTCTTCTTAGTAATCAACCACGTTGTTCAGTTTCATAACTGTACTAGTTTTTGTTATCAGTATGTTTTTCCTTGAAAGCAATGTGTTTTGAGGAATACACAAAAGGATATAATAAATCTTTGTATATTTTGTTAATAGTTAAATTTATGACGATGGGTTTTATTAGCTTTAAGAATTCCCAAATAATATTTGTGTTGTATTATCAGATAATTCTAAGAACTATTTATATAAGATTGTAAAGGTTTTCTAAAAGATAGAAAACACATTAATGGTTTAAGTATGCTACCCATGCGTACAACATGTGCGCAGGTAGTAGTCTAGTTAAGTACAATATTTTCATGTATAGTATTTAAGATCAAAATTCTTGTAAATAAAATTGAGTATTAAACTAACCAGCACCAAACCTACAGTACATTTCATTGTCGAGCGAACATTGGTGACCCCTAAAAACATTAAAACCAATTTTAAGTTTCCCCCCACCAGTGGTAAGGAACTTAAAATAATTTTAGTGGATTTGAGCGCGTAAATTTATTAAATTTAAATATTAAATTCCCCCCACCAGTGGTAAGGGTTTGAAATTAAATTTAATAAAAATAAAAAATAGCGTGAAATAAAAAAAAAAAAGAAATCTGATAGTGCCTAAAAAAGTGTTCTAAATTAAAACAAAAAAAAGTGTAAAATACACAGAAAAAAAGAAGTGTTTTAATTAAAAAAAAAATAAAAGTATCATATACTCCGCAAAAAAAAAAAAAGTATATATATAAATAAATAAATATTTGAGAAAAAAAAAAAAAGAATAAAAAAAAAAAATATAACTTTGCAGTGAAAAGAAAAAAAAAATATATAGAATTTTGCAGTGAGTGAAAACAATAATAATAAGGTGAGTTGACATATTTACATACAAAGTATTATTTTTATATATTTTTTTTTTCTCCCGTACCTTTGCTGACAGAAAATATTGTAGCCTTTGTTAGATATATTTTTTTTGGTGTTAGATTTTTTTTTGAGTGTTAGATACAAAATGGACCCTATTAGTATAATAAAGAAGCAAGATAGGCTAGGCAATGAAGTAGTACAGTGCTACAACAGCTTGAGTACTGCGGCTCAAGGTACTCTTTCAAACCAGGAGTTGAGGGAGACGGTTTGGAACTTAAGGGCAAGTTTTAAAAAAGTTGTAGAAGAGTTTGAGGAAAACGATAAACAACTCCGTCCTCCTTCTGCTACAATAGAAAGAAATGCGTATTTCAAAACGAATTCGTAGAGGAAGTGAGGGAGGCTATAAATAATTTTAAAAGTCTATATTTGCAATTGAAAAATAAGTTCTTGCAAGAGGACCAATTACTGTCCCATTCAGGTTCAAAGGTGGAGTCTGGGACAAGTCGAGTACAAACGACACTGGCGATGGAAACTGGACAAAGTTTTAGCGGAACAAAATCCATGCAAACGGCTCCGATGTTCCAAATAAAACAGACCATTGATACAGACGGGAGTATTTCAAATACTTATAACAAAAGGGATAAGAATAGTGGCCTAATCCGTCAATTTCAGTATATGTTAGATGATGTTGAATCAAAAATTACCAAATTTAGGAACAAGGAAGTAACGATAGATGTCGTTAAGGACAAGTTTAATAGGGCCGAGGATTTATTCATCCAATACATGGGACAGTTCCCTGATGATGAATTAACCGAGGCATTCTACAACATTAGGGACAACTATCAGGAGATTCCTGGCGTAGAAAGCTACGCCAAAGCACTACCATTCAAATTACCAACAATAGATATCCCAGTATTCAGTGGAAAGGTCACGGAATGGGATACCTTCAGAGAGTTATTTGAGCAGTTGATAATCGATCAACCTGCGTCAAATACTCAAAGGATGTGTATGCTTAAGGCAAAAGTGGTAGGGGAAGCGGCAAAGAAAATTTCGAAGTTACCGTCAAAGGACGAATATTTCGATGTTGCCTGGAGTATTTTAAACGAATACTATTCCAATAAACGGGAAATAATGTCCGTATATTTTAGTAATATATTGGAAGCCCCTCCAGTATTTTATAATTCGAAAAGTGTTAACACTTTTCTTGGCCAGATAAACGAAAGTTTACAAGCGCTGGATACCATGAAATTGGATCCCGAGGAAATGCAAAAGGCATTTTTATGTTTCGTTCTTCAACGGAAAATGGATCAACATTTAAGGATCCAGTTCGAACAGCATTTGGGAAAATCTAGGGAGCTTCCAAAGGTGGATAATCTAATAGAATTTCTAAACCAAATTCGATATTCATTAGAGGCAAGCCAATATGGCACAAACGGTGGTAATGGGATGGCAAATCCTCTAAGAATGGGACGAAAAACCTGGGAGGGTGGCCAAAATGTGGTAAATTCTCCAGGATATGGAGTGCAGGGTACTCAGGGGGCAGGCCATGGGGCAAATCTCTCAAAAAACATAAATAAAATACAATGTCCACTGGGTTGCACAGTTGGGCATTTCTTATACAGATGTTCCAAATTTAGGAATTTTTCAGCTAAGGAAAAATGGGATAAGATTCGGGAACACAAAGTTTGTACTAAATGCTTAAATACTGGGCATTTCCAAAAAGCGTGCACCAGTAATTTTATTTGCAAAACATGCCATGGTGATCATCATTCTCTACTTCATAGAGAAAACGTTCTCCCAAAAACCGTTGTGGTAAACAGTGATGAGGATGATGATGCACTTCTTTCCACAGCAATGGTGGAAGTAAAAAATGGTAATAACCAATGGGTAAATTGCCGGGTCCTTTTAGATGGTGGATCAATGGTAAATATTATTTCAAAAGAGTTTAGAAATAAATTAAATTTAGAAGGTCTGCAAATAAATAGGAAGTTTGAAGGTTTGGAGATGAGAGAATCTTCATCTAAGGAAAAGGTTGGGATAAACCTTAGGTCGAAAACGTCAAAATATAAAACTTTTCTCAATGCTATGGTAATGGACAAGTTTGTGTCCAATGTACCAGGAACAAAAATGATGGCAGGAAATTTTCCACAGAACATCACACTAGCTGATCCGGATTATAATATTCCAAGGGGAATTGACTTATTGTTGTCAAATCAATTTGTGTTTGACCTCGTATGTGGTGGAAAAGTCCAGGATGCGAAAACAAACACAAAATTGCAAAACACTAAGTTAGGATGGGTCGTATACAGTATGACGAAAATTGATGATTCTAAACCAGAATCAAATATTATTGCTACCGTTAAGAACTCGTGTGATGAATTTTTAGGGAAATTTTGGGAAATTGAAGAAATTCCCCAAATAAATAAACTTACAGTTGCTGAAAAGGAATGTGAGTCTAAATTTAATAAAAGCGTTAAGGTACACTTAGATGGAAAGTTTATAGTTGCGTTACCATTCAGAAGTGAACCAAAATTGTTAGGAAATTAAAGCATGATAGCCAAAAGAAGATATTTTGCTCTTGAAAGAAAATTTGAGAAAAATCCAGAGTTAAAGATTGAATACTGCGATTTCTGAAAAAATACTTGGAAATGGGCCATATGGAGCTTATGATCGATAATTCATTATTAAGTAGTGGGTATTATTTGCCACATCACTGCGTGGTAAGACCAGAGAGCTCATCAACCAAATTAAGAGTCGTATTTGACGCATCTTGCAAAAGCACGACTAACGTATCTCTAAATGACATTCTTTATTCAGGTCCTCGAATTCAAGAGGAACTCTTCAATATTTTATTACGCTTCAGGAAGCATCGGTATGTGTTTTCTGGGGATATAGAAAAAATGTTTAGGCAGATTTGGGTAGCAGATGCTGATAAAAAATATCAGTTGATATTCTGGCGCTGGAACCCAAAAGAATGCATTAAAACATACGCGCTTAAAACTGTCACTTATGGTACGGCGTCGGCACCATATTTAGCAGTTAAGTGTTTGCAGAAAATTGCTGACTGGAAATCAAGTCAATTTCCAATAGAAGCTGAGGCAATTAGAAGTGATTTTTATATGGACGATATAATGACAGGAGGAGACTGTCTAGAATCGGTAAAATCATTACGGGAAAATATATATAAAATTTTGTTAGAGTTTGGAATGCCATTAAGGAAATGGTGTGCCAATAACGACGCATTACTAGAAGGTATTGAGGAAAGTGAAATTGAGGAAAAATTGAAAATAGATGTAGAGCAATCGGATTCAGTAAAAGCGTTAGGTGTAGTTTGGAATCCAAAATCAGACCATTTAGGAATTAGATGTAAATGGGAAACATCTAAAAAGATCTCTAAAAGGATAATTTTAAGTGAGGTTTCAAAACTATTTGACCCACTTGGTTTGGTTGGACCTGTAATTGTGACCACAAAGATATTATTACAAGACTTGTGGAGACTGAAAATAGACTGGGATGAAGAGATCCCAGAAACAGTTAGTTCTAGATGGCAATTAATTAAAGACAATTTGTCATTTTTAAATAAGGTAAAAGTACCTAGACATATTATTTGTGTCAAACCAACACAAATAGAACTGCATGGTTTCTGCGATGCATCTATGAAAGCATATGGTGCTGCAGTTTATGTGAGATCTGTGGATAGCTACGGAAACATTTTTACCCAGTTAGCAGCATCGAAATCAAGAGTGGCTCCAATTAAAATAATTACACTGCCTAGATTAGAGCTTTGTGCTAGTGTTTTATTAATAGAACTGATGAAAATTGTGATTGAAAGTTTGAAAATGAATTTTAACAACCTATTTTACTACACTGACTCTTCCATAGTATTAAGCTGGATTAAATTAGATCCAGCTAAACTACATATCTTTGTATCAAATAGGGTAAGTACTATTCAAGCAAATAGTGTTGCGTCTCAATGGAGACATGTAAGGTCAGAAGAAAATCCAGCTGATCTTATATCTAGAGGACTGTTAGGTAAGGAAATTATTGATAATCAATTTTGGTTTCAGGGACCAACATTGTTAAAGGATGTTATTTACCAAGAACCACCGTTGGTTGTTATTAATGAAATACCTGAACAAAAGAAAGGCAAGCTAGTCTGTCTAGTTCAAACGAAAACAAAATCAATATGGAGGGAAATAAACCATAAAAATAGTTTCAAATTTCTTCAAACGTAATGGCATATGTTCTAAAATTTATTAATAAAAGCAGAAAGGGAAATTATATGTCATATATTGATTATAGAAAAAAGGCATTAGTGGCAATAATAAAAGATATGCAAAAAGATCATTTCAAGGAGGAAATTAAAGCATTAAAGGTTAGAAAGAATTTAGCCAAAGCATCAGTATTAGTGACGCTATGCCCAATATTGGATGAAAATAACATTATTAGGGTTGGAGGCAGGCTAGAAAATAGTAGCTTGTCGTATGAGGCTAAACACCCAATATTGCTTCCTTACAATGATAACATTGTAGAACTTATGGTAGAAGGTTTACATGTTCAACATTTGCATGTAGGTCCACAAGGGTTATTAGCCATTGTTAGACAACAGTTTTGGCCATTACGTGGAAGGAAGCTAGTTAAAAAGGTTATAAATAGGTGTTATAGGTGTTTTAAAATAGAACCGACAAAGTTACATCAATTAATGGGAGATTTACCAGAAGATCGTGTAATTAGAACAAAACCATTTCTTAATGTAGGAATTGATTTTCTCGGTCCCATAACAATTCATCACAAGGTTAGAGGAAAAAAGACAGATAAGGCATATGTTTGTGTATTTGTTTGTTTTGCTACAAAAGCGGTACATTTAGAAGTTGTGTCAGACATGACATCTGCAGCATTTATAGGAGCATTAAAGAGATTTGTAGCTAGGCGAGGTTGTCCATTTAAAGTTTATTCAGATAATGGTACGAACTTTGTAGGAGCAGCAAACAGCCTTAACGAAATTTTTCATTTGTTTGCAAATGAGCAACACAAGGCAAATCTAAGTGAATTTTGTACTCAAGAAAAAATCAACTGGCTAAATATACCAGCCAGATCTCCGCATGTTGGTGGACTATGGGAAGCATGCGTTAAGTCAGTTAAAAAACACTTTTATAGAGTGACAGAAGGAACAATGACATACGAAGAACTATATACATTAATGACACAGATTGAATCAGTTTTAAATTCTCGTCCGCTGACTCCATTGTCAGACGACCCGAATGATTTTAAAGTTTTAACGCCAGGAAATTTTTTAATTGGCGAATCTTTTTCGACATTCATTGATTCTACAAGTAATAAGTGTTACCAAGGAATGCGCGCGCATTGGAAAGCTGTGCAAACAAATATGGAAAAATTCTGGAAGCGATGGTCTTCAGAATATTTATCCGAATTGCAAAAGAGGTACAAATGGAATAAACCATGTACAAATATAGAACCAGGTACTCTTGTACTACTAAAGGATGACAACAGTCCTCCCATGAGCTGGAGGCGGGGGAGGGTCATCCGAACAATAATGGGTTCGGATGGATTATGTAGAATGGTGGACGTAAGGACCAGCAATGGGGAAACCAAAAGGTCGATCCACAATGTTTGTCCTTTTCCCACTCTTAAAATGGAAAACGAATTAACGGACAACTTATCCGATGACTTCAAGAAAGTCACGGAAAGGAAGGAAAATAAAAAAGGAACGGAAAATTCGTCCTTAAGAAATATTAAAAATAATTTTGAAAAATGTAAAAATATAAAACAAAATCCTAATAAAATTAAGAACAAAAATATGCTAACAGTATTACTAACGCTATTAGCCATTATTAGTCCAGTAAGGTCTCATTACAATATTAGTAGGTTTAAAAATGAGGCAGGGATCTTCTTCGACAGGGTAGCAACAGTAGGCTTAACGAAAACTTCATGGAGCATCGCCGTACATATCAACATCAGCGAATATGCAGCAGCCATGACGTCCCTGGATGAAGCTATGTTAACACTTTCCAATTTGAAGACTAAAGAAGTATTGTTCCAATCGTCATCGAAGCAGAATCTTCTAGCAATTTACGATAGAGTTGTAAACAGGCATGAAATGATCATGTCATCATCATCCAGAAGACAAAAAAGATCACTACTACCGTTTATTGGAGGCATTCAGCATTATTTGTTTGGAGTAATGGATGAAGAACATGCAGAAGAAGTGTCGCAAAAGATAAAACAGAACTTTCAAAAAGACGAGTATCTGCTTAACATCATACGAAATTTGTCTTCAGTACAAGACATGACACTGGATATAGTAAGAAAGCAAAACAAAGCTGTATTCAAAGATATCCAGATACTAAGTGGTGCTATCCAATCTCTTGAAGGTGAAATTCATGAAACAAAGGATGAATCTACTCGCATTAAAGCGATATCAAATATTGTTACGTCGTTGGAGATTCTTGAAAAGATACAAGAGGACATCATTGGAGCCATCTTCAACGCCAAGGGAAATTTTCTAAATGGTATTCTACCTGTAAAAAGGTTCAAAAAGCAAATCGAGCTCATTCTGGCGAATTTAAATAAAAATCTTAGATTGCCATCGGAAGATCCTATCGAATTGGCTAAGGTAGCCAAGGTTTCAACTAGGACCACAGCAGATTTTGTGCTTTTTAATATTCAAATTCCTCTGATAAATAACGAGATTTTCTACGCATATGAGATATACACATACCCTACAAGACATGACGGCTTTTCCATCAACATCCATACCAACAGCAGATACTTCCTAATAGATCAAAGAAAGACATTATACTACATTTTGAACAGTGATAATTTTGAGCATTGTCAAAAGATGGAAGACCTCACATTATGTCACCAGGTTCACCCGTTATTCAACACCAGGTCTACAAGCAGTTGCGAAGTTCAATTGTTCTTAAAGTCAAGAAAGATACCAGATAGCTGTGAAATCGCAATAAGAAGAGTTCACAACTATTGGAAACAAATGCATGCCCCTAACACCTGGATATTCTCTATGTACGAAGATACTCCAGCGGAAGTCACATGCAATGGAAAGACGCAAAATATAATCCTCAGTAGTGCCGGTATATTTAATATGCAAGACGAATGTCATTTGGAATCCACAGAAATACATTTATGGGCATATGATGCATATACCTCTGAAGTTAACTACGTATTTCCCGACATAAACATATCCAACTTCATGCCACAAATATCACACCTAAAATTAAACAGCGAAATAGAGATGTATAAAATCCCAGATATCCCAACTACAACAAAGATATTGGGATTTCCAACGCAACTTGACCGTCATCATCTCACTCATTATGGAATGAGCTTGACCACATTTTTCATCATAATTATCGTAGTGCTCGCATTGCTTTGGATCTTAAGAAAGATGTGCCAGATGTCAGCAAGATACTTACCCGCAACTGTTGCAATACCTCGTTTGATTTAGGGTAGATTTAAATTATTTATCGGCTATTCTTATTTTAAAAGATTACGATCTTTCAAGGCCGGCAGTATGTTCAGTTTCATAACTGTACTAGTTTTTGTTATCAGTATGTTTTTCCTTGAAAGCAATGTGTTTTGAGGAATACACAAAAGGATATAATAAATCTTTGTATATTTTGTTAATAGTTAAATTTATGACGATCGGTTTTATTAGCTTTAAGAATTCCCAAATAATATTTGTGTTGTATTATCAGATAATTCTAAGAACTATTTATATAAGATTGTAAAGGTTTTCTAAAAGATAGAAAACACATTAATGGTTTAAGTATGCTACCCATGCGTACAACATGTGCGCAGGTAGTAGTCTAGTTAAGTAAAATATTTTCATGTATAGTATTTAAGATCAAAATTCTTGTAAATAAAATTGAGTATTAAACTAACCAGCACCAAACCTACAGTACATTTCATTGTCGAGCGAACACACGTGGTTAGGTCTTTTCCTAACAAGCATCATGACGTTACTAAATTTTGAAGACCAAAAATGTTCTATTTATATAAAAAATTTTTAGTGTGTACTCTGGCTCAAGTAATATTTTTTACAGTTATATTAGTTTTTTGTTTTTATATACATCGAGATTATTTTTATGTTATTTTCAATTTATAACGAGCTTTCAACCTCCGTATATTTACAAAAATAAAGCAAATCAAACATATTAGCTAGGTTGATACTAGTATTTCGATCTGGCTAAAGATCTCATCAGAACCCGAAGTTTTAGAAAAGCTAGAGCCTATATAATAGGCAGAACTTTAACAAAAAACCTATTAATAATCAATGTTGCTCCATTCTTGTCTTCTTAGTAATCAACCACGTGGTTAGGTCTTTTCCTAACAAGCATCATGACGTTACTAAATTTTGAAGACCAAAAATGTTCTATTTATATAAAAAATTTTTAGTGTGTACTCTGGCTCAAGTAATATTTTTTACAGTTATATTAGTTTTTTGTTTTTATATACATCGAGATTATTTTTATGTTATTTTCAATTTATAACGAGCTTTCAACCTCCGTATATTTACAAAAATAAAGCAAATCAAACATATTAGCTAGGTTGATACTAGTATTTCGATCTGGCTAAAGATCTCATCAGAACCCGAAGTTTTAGAAAAGCTAGAGCCTATATAATAGGCAGAACTTTAACAAAAAACCTATTAATAATCAATGTTGCTCCATTCTTGTCTTCTTAGTAATCAACCACGTGGTTAGGTCTTTTCCTAACAAGCATCATGACGTTACTAAATTTTGAAGACCAAAAATGTTCTATTTATATAAAAAATTTTTAGTGTGTACTCTGGCTCAAGTAATATTTTTTACAGTTATATTAGTTTTTTGGTTTTATATACATCGAGATTATTTTTATGTTATTTGCAATTTATAACGAGCTTTCAACCTCCGTATATTTACAAAAATAAAGCAAATCAAACATATTAGCTAGGTTGATACTAGTATTTCGATCTGGCTAAAGATCTCATCAGAACCCGAAGTTTTAGAAAAGCTAGAGCCTATATAATAGGCAGAACTTTAACAAAAAACCTATTAATAATCAATGTTGCTCCATTCTTGTCTTCTTAGTAATCAACCACGTGGTTAGGTCTTTTCCTAACAAGCATCATGACGTTACTAAATTTTGAAGACCAAAAATGTTCTATTTATATAAAAATTTTTAGTGTGTACTCTGGCTCAAGTAATATTTTTT
Organism: Delia radicum; assembly: GCA_021234595.1. Taxonomy (NCBI): domain Eukaryota; kingdom Metazoa; phylum Arthropoda; class Insecta; order Diptera; family Anthomyiidae; genus Delia; species Delia radicum. The sequence continues at coordinate 199,647,925 of CM037852.1, forward strand.
ACAGTTATATTAGTTTTTTGTTTTTATATACATCGAGATTATTTTTATGTTATTTTCAATTTATAACGAGCTTTCAACCTTCGTATACTTACAAAAATAAAGCAAATCAAACATATTAGCTAGGTTGATACTAGTATTTCGATCTGGCTAAAGATCTCATCAGAACCCGAAGTTTTAGAAAAGCTAGAGCCTATATAATAGGCAGAACTTTAACAAAAAACCTATTAATAATCAATGTTGCTCCATTCTTGTCTTCTTAGTAATCAACCACGTGGTTAGGTCTTTTCCTAACAAGCATCATGACGTTACTAAATTTTGAAGACCAAAAATGTTCTATTTATATAAAAAATTTTTAGTGTGTACTCTGGCTCAAGTAATATTTTTTACAGTTATATTAGTTTTTTGTTTTTATATACATCGAGATTATTTTTATGTTATTTTCAATTTATAACGAGCTTTCAACCTCCGTATATTTACAAAAATAAAGCAAATCAAACATATTAGCTAGGTTGATACTAGTATTTCGATCTGGCTAAAGATCTCATCAGAACCCGAAGTTTTAGAAAAGCTAGAGCCTATATAATAGGCAGAACTTTAACAAAAAACCTATTAATATATAATAGGCAGAACTTTAACAAAAAACCTATTAATAATCAATGTTGCTCCATTCTTGTCTTCTTAGTAATCAACCACGTGGTTAGGTCTTTTCCTAACAAGCATCATGACGTTACTAAATTTTGAAGACCAAAAATGTTCTATTTATATAAAAAATTTTTAGTGTGTACTCTGGCTCATATAACTGTAAAAAATATTACTTGAGCCAGAGTACACACTAAAAATTTTTTATATAAATAGAACATTTTTGGTCTTCAAAATTTAGTAACGTCATGATGCTTGTTAGGAAAAGACCTAACCACGTGGTTGATTACTAAGAAGACAAGAATGGAGCAACATTGATTATTAATAGGTTTTTTGTTAAAGTTCTGCCTATTATATAGGCTCTAGCTTTTCTAAAACTTCGGGTTCTGATGAGATCTTTAGCCAGATCGAAATACTAGTATCAACCTAGCTAATATGTTTGATTTGCTTTATTTTTGTAAATATACGGAGGTTGAAAGCTCGTTATAAATTGAAAATAACATAAAAATAATCTCGATGTATATAAAAACAAAAAACTAATATAACTGTAAAAAATATTACTTGAGCCAGAGTACACACTAAAAATTTTTTATATAAATAGAACATTTTTGGTCTTCAAAATTTAGTAACGTCATGATGCTTGTTAGGAAAAGACCTAACCACGTGGTTGATTACTAAGAAGACAAGAATGGAGCAACATTGATTATTAATAGGTTTTTTGTTAAAGTTCTGCCTATTATATAGGCTCTAGCTTTTCTAAAACTTCGGGTTCTGATGAGATCTTTAGCCAGATCGAAATACTAGTATCAACCTAGCTAATATGTTTGATTTGCTTTATTTTTGTAAATATACGGAGGTTGAAAGCTCGTTATAAATTGAAAATAACATAAAAATAATCTCGATGTATATAAAAACAAAAAACTAATATAACTGTAAAAAATATTACTTGAGCCAGAGTACACACTAAAAATTTTTTATATAAATAGTGTTCAGGCCCCGGTCGAAGATGAGGATTTCGATGAGGACCTTATCGATATGGACCCATAATCCCAACGATTGCGACCCACTGGCTGTTGTAACTTTGATCGGTTGCTTATTGTGAATGGTTGCCTGGATGGTTGACATGGAGTTTTGGTACCTCCAGTTGTCCTTCCAGGTAGCCGACACAGTTCGCTAACAACCGCCATCAAAGTTACATCAGTCGTCGTATTACCGAAAACGTAATCGTGAAAAAAACTAAATTTAATTTTATAAAAATTGCTGAATTTAATAAACATTTATTATAACGTTTACCGAAAAAAAACCCTACTGTTTTCCTTTGTCGGCAATTTTTGTGTAAGTAAACGCCCGTCTGTTTACATAGTGAACAACAAGCTATACATACAAGCAAGTGTTCGTAAAATATTTATTTCTCTTATAAATAAATATTCTAAGCCAACGAATTCCTCAGATCCGACCTGGAATTTGTTTATGGTCCTTCAAGAAGTGAACTAGTGATCTGCTTAAATTGGAAAAAAAAAAATTTAATAAATAAAATTTACAATTTGATAATATTTTATTTATTGGTATTAAATAAGAGAATAATTGATAAAAGTGGTAATAGTGTTTAATAGTGGTAATAGTGTTTAATACTTTTTGAACAAGTTTGGGTAATTTAATACCTTTTTCAAACACCACTGTGTACTTTCGATGTGGCAACACTGTTATTGAACACTGAACATCATATGTTCTTCTTTTTTTTAACATTCTCTTTTGTGCCGTCTGTTTGTTTACATTTTGTAAACAATCGAGTTTCTGGGTTTTTAAGAAACATAAAATATTTAAATAAATAAATTGGGAATTAGCGATTACTGATTGTAAACGAGATTTAGCAATTGGCTATATTCGGTTGTTAAGTAACGCGATCACACTGTGTAAAAAAAAAAAAAGCAAAATTAAAAGTCTTAGTTAAAGGCCAGAGTGTTTGTGAGTTTGTTATATTTGTTCTGACAAACAAAATAACATAATTGAAAAACAGGTGAAAATCCTCTTGCTAAAAAGAAAAAATTATATATTTATAATTAAACAGGCAAAGTGTTAAAAAAAAAGGAAGAAATACATCCATAAAGAAACTAAATATTTCATAGCGAATATCACTACAACAATAACAACAGATATAAAAGTGTTGAGTTGTATTACGTGTTTACACTGCCTCAAAAAATTTTAACAGAACGAAAACAGGTTGGAATGCAATATTTTAGAAAATACGTGAGTATTAATGAAATTTAAAATAAAGATTAAGAAGTGCTCTTGTTGAGAACAATAATTCATTAAAAAGTGACTAAAAAGGAAAAAGGTGAATTAATATTGCTGACCCTTAGCAATTTCACTGAGTTTTAGTAGAAAAAGTACGTAATTTGTAATTTTATTTACAGTCACTAGTTTTATTTTGTTTTCGAAAAAAAAAAAGTTATTTCAATTGCTGTCTCTTCGCAATATAACTTTTTTCGCCTACATCAAACGAGTTCAAGATATTGAAACTTTATTTTTTTTGTTTCCTGGGAATGTATATGGGGAAATTATTTGATTTTACTTACTGCACAGTGGTAAGAAATTCTGAATTCAAAAAGTTGTTATCTCGTGACAACAAACATAGCTATCCCGTAGCTAAGAATTTGGAAATCAATATAATATTAAAATTTTAATGTTTCAGCGTTAAAACTTTTAATTCAATTCTTCAAAGCTGTCATCTCATGACAACTAGTTCGAAACCATCAAACGTTTGAGAAAAAAGGCGTAAGCATTTTACTCATAATTACTTAAAAGTTCTGTTTAAAGGCTCGCTAAATGCATATTGATCAATTATAGATAAAATTTATGAAATACTTAATTTGCACAGAAAATAAAGTTAGCAATTTTGGAAAATATTGCATCTTACCGATTAGGGTTGTCAATTATTCGAGTTTTAGTTTGTTCAAATAAACGAGCAAACAATTTCTGATCGAACGATCAAGCGAATAAAGGAAAGTACTTTCTAAAATAGCGTATAATTTCGAATATTAATGAGTTTTGGCAGTAAAAACGACTGCGATTTCAGTTTAAATTGCTAGAAGGGTAATTGTAGTTAGAAACAATTCTACTGATCGCTACACAAACAGCTTTTAGGTTTAAACTGTTAAACTTTTTTTATTTCAATCTTGAAAAACTATAATTAAAAAAAATTTTCAGTTTTCTAAGGGAAAAGGAAAGGAAGAACTTTAAAAAGAAGTAATTTTTTGTGACTATTCGTTTTTATTCGATTAGTCGTAAAAGTTTGTCGAATTATTCGTTATTCGAAAATCGTATGTTCAAGAAACGTTCGTGCGAAGTTTCTTTTTGTTCGTTCGATTAATCGAATAATTTTAATTCGAGTGACAACCTTATTACCGATTATCGGCTACTCTAAATATGAAATTTAGTTTCTAACACTTAGAAATTTCACAATTTTGTCCTATTTGAACGGAAATTCAATTCTTTTTGCAATCTCTTAGCAATTTGTTATTTTAGAATTGATTCAAACGAACGAAGAGGATATATAATTGTTTTAATTGCTGACTCTTAGCAGTTTAACAATTTTTGGCTCAGCTAAACTAAAATACTTGATTCAAGATCTTAATAAAATTTGGTTTTAACAGGAAATCAGTGATTTCAATTGCTGACTCTTGGCAATTCACTATTTTTACACCAAATTTGATTAGGAATTGATTTATAGCAATTCTTTTAATTTTTAACTTGAGGAAAAAAAAATCGTTAAATTAAATTGCTGAATCTTGGCAATTTTACTGATTTTAAACAAGATTTCATCGGTCGTTTGATTTTTATTACTAATTTATAGCGACAATTTTGTTTTAATTAACTGATTCTTATACAAATCGTGATTTTTAATTGCTGACTCTTAGCAATTTCACGAATTGGGGTTATTCATTCAGTTAATTCGGAACAAACAATTTGAATTACAAATTTTTCCAAATTTACACCTGTTTTTTTTTTGATTTGTGGATTTAATTTGCGACAATTGTGTTAAGGTTATATCTCCTCTAAACTCTACTGGATCTCTACCGATCCTATTGTATTTGATGCGAAAATTTTCGAGCTTGGTTTGAAATTCGTTATTTTTTTTCAGGGCTGATATTATTTTCTAGGACTTCATTCGTTTTTAATTGAATTAAATAGAAATATGGGTAGCCAGGTTCATTCTAAATTCGTTGTCGAATCAGATAATTTGTTCGATGAATGTGAAAGCTATGCTGGGTTACAGCTGGAGGACCTTACCGAGTCTTTAGTGGAAGCAAAACTAGAATGTTTGGAGGAAGATTGGAAGTCGGTTCGTGCAGCATATGAAGCCGTGTATAGTACCGATGAAGTAGTGATATCCACGCAATTTAAAGAGTTAGCAAAGACTAGGTTTCGAGAGTGCAGGGAGAAGTATCAGGTGACAAAGGCAAATATGAATGACACTTTGAAACAGGCAAGAAGTTCGACCAATGTCTGTCCTTCTCATTCATCTTCTGTTAATAATTCCACTTTTTATCCGAGTAATAATAATACATATGACATGTCGGATGTCGGTATCAGAGTTCCCGCGTGCGAGATCAAGACTTTTGATGGTACTCTTGAGGATTGGCCGGCATTTAGGGATTTGTTTAATGTTCTTTATCATAATAATCCTAGAGTTTCAACGATTGAGAAATATTTACACTTAGTGTCGAAAACCACGAAAAAAGCTGCAGCAATTATACACGGAATTCCGGTCTCCGAAAAGACCTACATGGTTGCTTATAACGCTTTGCAGTCTAGGTTTGAAAATAAAAGGATTTTGATCGAAATGCAAGTTAAGGCTTTGTTTGATATAGAACCCGCTAAATATGAAACCAGTGATGATTTAGATAGGATAAGATCGTCCATTTGTGATTGTTTATCGATTTTATCTACCCTTGGTCAGGAATATGATCAATGGGATCCGATATTAATACATCTTTGTACCACTAAACTGCCTTTGGAAACCTTAACTGCTTGGGAGCAATCATTTCAGTCATACACTCGAATTCCGACCTGGAAGCAAATGGAGATCTTTCTAGCTAATCGTTGTCAAGTGGTCGAAAGAATAACGGGCCATCGCAATCAGAAGGAACAGCTTGAAAGTGGTTGCAGTAGCAGTAGCTCGCTACACATATCGGTAATGTGCCTGTACAAAATGATGCTAATCGTGTTTTTAGAGCGAGTGGTAATCAGGGGTCAGGAGTTGGTAACAAGGGTCCAAAGTGTAAACTGTGCAACGAGCACCATAATCTGCGCATTTGTCCTAAATTTTCAGATTTTTCCGTTAAACAACGCACTGAATACGTTCAAAAAAATAATATTTGCAGTAACTGCCTTTCATGGTCACATCAAAGCAAGGAATGCAAGAGCGTTTTTCGATGCACTCAGTGTAAGAACAGGCATCATAGTTTGCTTCACGTGAATCAGAACAATTCTCATGGTGGGAAAAAAGTCAACTCAAGTGAAAGGCAGAATGTGAATTCTTTTTATACGGAGTCTATGCAGGTCACGGATAATTCCGATCAGGAAAGGCCCTCGTTTTCTGGATCTGGTGGAACAGATACGCAAATCCATTTGTCGGTCAATAGTGGTGACACATTGTTGCCAACTGCTATGGTTCAGCTCAAACATTTAGGTGAAGTATTTTCAGTTAGGGCAATGATAGATTCAGGAGCGAAACGGTCGTACGTAGCGGATAAAATTCGAAGAAGACTAAATTTGGTAACACAACCGGCCAATTTTAGGATAAGTGGCCTAGCTGAAACGGTAGTCGCCAATGCCACAAGAACATGCGATATCACATTATATTCAGATAAAATGAATTTCGAGCTTAACGCAAAAGCGATTGTTCTTCCGCGCCTGACTAGCTTAATGCCGTCAAGTACGATTTATAATCCTGATCTAACAGAGATTAGTGATTTAAAATTGGCAGATCCAAATTTTTTGATCGCATCTCAAGTTGATATGGTACTAGGCTGCGATATTATTCCATTTATTTTACGAGATGGAACACGTAGTAATGTTCTGGGGAATATGACTGCCAGGGAATCAGTGTATGGGTGGTTTATCTACGGTCCTCTTGAGGTAAAATCAGTTTCGTTAGTCGCCATTGATACCACTGAGGAAAAGGCTGGTTCGGACGAGATAAGTTCGCAGCTTAAGAGATTTTGGGAAACAGAGGAGGTTCCACTTGTCCATGTCCAATCTGAGGAGGAGAAGTTTTGTGAGGAACTGTATGAACGGACCACTTATAGAAGAGTTGATGGTAGATATGTTGTTAGACTTCCGTTTAGGCAAGACTTTCCGCAATCCATATATTTGGCGTCGTCTCGGTATGCAGCAAAAATGCAGTATCTGCATATGGAATCAAAATTGGAGAAAAGTCCAGAGCTACACACAACGTATGGAAACATTTTAAGAGAGTATGTCGATTTGGGTCACATGCAGTTATCTGAATCTGAAGAAATATGCAACGATGGGAAGTATTTTTCATACTATTTACCACATCATGCAGTTTTTCGACCAGAAAGTGCTTCGACAAAGGTTCGCGTTGTGTTTAACGGTTCTCGTAAGACAAAAAGCTCTTTTTCTCTAAATGACGTTTTGTATAGAGGGCCAGTTCTTCAGTCCGACTTGATGACTATTATATTGAATTGGAGAACTTATAGGTACGTGTTTAACGGGGACATTGAAAAGATGTACCGTCAGATAGTGATACACGAAGCGGATAGGCCGTATCAGCGCATTTTGTTTCGCGACCCTGCCTCTGACAAGCTGGAAGATTATGAATTGTCAACAGTCACTTTCGGCGTCAACTGCGCGCCTTATTTGGCCATCCGTACTCTTATGCATTTGGCAGATGACTCGGAAGCGGAGAATCCATTGTCTTCAAGAATAATAAAAAGGGAAACGTATGTTGATGACATTTTATCAGGTGGTCATACGATAGCTTCCGCCGTGGAAGCGCAAAAACAGCTTTGCGATGTGCTTGGTTCAGCTGGGTTTCCACTTAGAAAGATAACGGCAAACCATCCGGAATTGTTGGTTCATGTTCCTCAGGAAAACCTATTGAACTCTGATTTTTTGAAATTTGATGATTCTAGCTCAACGAAGACCCTCGGTATTCGTTGGAACGCGCTAAGTGACACTTTTTCATATAATGTTGATCCGATAGCAGTTGTCGGCGTAGTGACTAAAAGACATATTTTATCGTCGGTCGCTAAACTTTTTGACCCCGCAGGATGGCTTACGCCTATAATAGTTCAGGCAAAAATGCTTCTCCAAGAACTATGGCAGGATGGCGTGGATTGGGATGATGCTGTAAAGCTGCAAACGGTTATCAGATGGAATGAATTTATTGAGGATCTTCGGCATATTGAGGCTATAAGGATTCCCCGCTGGATTAATTTTCATCCTGAGAATCGCACCCAAATACATGGGTTCTGTGACGCTTCGGAAAGGGCATACTGTGCCACCATATATATTAGATCAGAAACTACCACCGGCAGGTTTTCGCATTTATTGGTGGCTAAGAGCAAAGTAGCTCCGCTGCAAAAGCTTAGCCTTCCTCGCTTGGAGTTATGCGGTGCAGTTCTTCTTTCGAAACTTGTTAAGCATGTGGTTTCTAGTCTTACGATGCCCGATTTTTCCCTGCATTTGTGGACTGACTCGACAATTGTTTTGGCTTGGCTTCAGAAGCATCCATCTTCGTGGAAAACTTACGTTGCCAACCGTACCACAAAGATTATTGAAAATGTCGGCAATGCCAACTGGCGGCACGTTTCAAGTGGCGATAATCCTGCGGACCTCGGAACTAGAGTTTTAAACCCCATGATTTGATTAATAACTCATTGTGGTGGCACGGACCAATGTGGCTGCTTAATTCTCAGGACAATTGGCCCCAATCCGAACCACCAACTTCAGCTCCGCTGGAGGAACGTAGACGAGCTGTACCTACCTTCACAACCGCGTGTCACCTTACATTGTCTACGCGGGACACAAGTCCGTCGTGTAATGCTGTGGGTGACGATTCCTACCCCCCTTCAAGGTGTCAAAAGGATCGATTGAAAAGGGAAACGGGCGATGAGTTCTACATTATCAATCGATTTACTACGTACCATAGAGCCCTTCGGGTTATATCATACATAATCCGTTTTTCGAGGATTACCTTAAAACGGATTGGATCCGATTTCGACCCCAAATCATCCTCTTTGTCCCATGTTGAACTTAATAAGGCGAAACTAGTTTTGATTAGATTGACTCAAAGGGCCTACTATTCGAGAGAGTTAGATGATTTATCTAATTCCAGGCTTATTTCGAAGAAAAGCTCGCTGATTACTCTCAACCCATTTATCGATGATCAGGGGATTCTTAGAGTAAATGGTCGATTAGTGAACTCGGACTTGGCTTATAACGAGCGATGTCCTATCATTATTCCTCGCGAGTCGAATTTTTGTGAACTGCTGCTTAGTTTTATTCATATAAATCTTATGCATGCTGACGTTTCTCTTATGATGAATATGGTACGATGCCAATTTTATATTCCCTATTTGAAAAGGGCGGTGAAGAAGTGCATCACTGGGTGCCTTACCTGCGTCCGCTACAAGCAGCGTGTTTTATCGCAAATTATGTCGGCCTTACCAGTGGAACGCTCTTCTTTCTCTTTGCCTTTTACATTTGCTGGGGTTGATTTTGCTGGACCATTTCAGGTTAAGGCTGGTACCCTGCGAAATTCACCGTACACTAAAGGTTACGCCTGCGTTTTTGTATGCTTTGCTACACGTGCTATTCATCTGGAAGCATGCTCTAGTTTGTCCTCTGAAGCGTTTCTCTCCGCTTTTACCAGGTTTGTTGGTAGGAGGGGTCTCCCAAAGCGTATGATGTCTGACAATGGGACGAATTTCGTAGGGGCTAGTAAGGAGCTTCTCGCACAATACCAATTGTTTCTGAGAGAGTCGTCGAAGGACATCGTGGAAAAATACGCTATTCACGGGTTCGAGTGGAAGTTCATTCCACCTAGCGCCCCTCACATGGGAGGTTTATGGGAAGCTGGAGTCAAAAGTTTCAAAGCACATTTCCGTAAGGTTGTAGGTAATCAGAAATTTAACTATGAAGAATTTTCTACTCTTTTAGTAAGGATTGAGGGAGTTCTGAACTCCAGGCCCCTATCGCCTATGTCAGAGGATCCGGGAGACCTGCAAGCCCTTACCCCAGGCCATTTTCTTCGAGGTGCTCCTCTTATGTTTACACCGGAAATGCCCATCAATGATCCCAATATTTCATTCCATAACCGGTGGGAAAAGCTCAAGGCTTTGCACCACCGATTTGCCCAAAGATGGAAGACTGAATATTTACAAGAACTACACAAACGATATAAATGGCAGCATCCACAACGAGAGTTGCAGGTTGATGACTTCGTTATTATCAAGGACGAACAACTTCCTCCAAATGAGTGGAGCTTGGGGCGTATCGAAGCTGTTCATAGAGGACGCGATCTCCGTGTCCGAACTGCTGATATTCGTACTCAATCAGGTTTGACCACCCGACCCATAGTTAAACTATGCTGGCAGCCAGTACATACATGCTAAGTAGTTCTCGCTATTGTATTCTTACGAAATCTCTTTACTTTGTTTTATACTTATTCCGTCTTTGTTTTCTTTCCTTTTTTTATTTTTTTTCTTCTTTTCTTAGATTAAGAATGGATCCAATTGACGAACCCCGACGCTGCCTTCTCTGTTTTAAATATCATCCCCTACGGTTTTGCCCTATTTTTAAAGCCTATACCATCTCTCAACGAGCATATGCAGTGCGTGTGCACAGGTACTGCAGCATTTGCTTCAGCAGGTCTCACACCGCGGGGGGGTGTACTTCAATGGGAACCTGTATCCGGTGTGGCGATTTGCACCATACAATGCTGCACCCAGAAACTAAGGCAAAAATTAAGTCTGTGGGGAGAACACGAGCTCAGCGATGCTCGGTGCAGGATCGGCTTACAAATCCTCCTCAGAACCGAAGGGTACCTACCAGAGTGCCGCCGTCACGCCAACGGCCACAATCTCAACAGCAACAACAGTCACGTCGCCCTGCGGTTCGAGATGATACCCGGCTAGCGGTCGTCCGACCAAACTCGTCGCAGGCTCTTCGTCGTCGTCAAAACAGGGGCTCAACGATAGAACGACAATTGCAGCAACAAGCCGAAGGTCAGGCTACTACCCATGAACTGCTTCGTCAGATGGTCGCCTCAATAAATCGCCTGAGCAACTCTCTCAATGTTGCACCCGTGCAAGGGGGGCGGCATGTTCAGGCCCCGGTCGAAGATGAGGATTTCGATGAGGACCTTATCGATATGGACCCATAATCCCAACGATTGCGACCCACTGGCTGTTGTAACTTTGATCGGTTGCTTATTGTGAATGGTTGCCTGGATGGTTGACATGGAGTTTTGGTACCTCCAGTTGTCCTTCCAGGTAGCCGACACAGTTCGCTAACAACCGCCATCAAAGTTACATCAGTCGTCGTATTACCGAAAACGTAATCGTGAAAAAAACTAAATTTAATTTTATAAAAATTGCTGAATTTAATAAACATTTATTATAACGTTTACCGAAAAAAAACCCTACTGTTTTCCTTTGTCGGCAATTTTTGTGTAAGTAAACGCCCGTCTGTTTACATAGTGAACAACAAGCTATACATACAAGCAAGTGTTCGTAAAATATTTATTTCTCTTATAAATAAATATTCTAAGCCAACGAATTCCTCAGATCCGACCTGGAATTTGTTTAAATAGAACATTTTTGGTCTTCAAAATTTAGTAACGTCATGATGCTTGTTAGGAAAAGACCTAACCACGTGTTGATTACTAAGAAGACAAGAATGGAGCAACATTGATTATTAATAGGTTTTTTGTTAAAGTTCTGCCTATTATATAGGCTCTAGCTTTTCTAAAACTTCGGGTTCTGATGAGATCTTTAGCCAGATCAAAATACTAGTATCAACCTAGCTTATATGTTTGATTTGCTTTATTTTTGTAAATATACGGAGGTTGAAAGCTCGTTATAAATTGAAAATAACATAAAAATAATCTCGATGTATATAAAAACATAAAACTAATATAACTGTAAAAAATATTACTTGAGCCAGAGTACACACTAAAAATTTTTTATATAAATAGAACATTTTTGGTCTTCAAAATTTAGTAACGTCATGATGCTTGTTAGGAAAAGACCTAACCACGTGGTTGATTACTAAGAAGACAAGAATGGAGCAACATTGATTATTAATAGGTTTTTTGTTAAAGTTCTGCCTATTATATAGGCTCTAGCTTATCTAAAACTTCGGGTTCTGATGAGATCTTTAGCCAGATCGAAATACTAGTATCAACCTAGCTAATATGTTTGATTTGCTTTATTTTTGTAAATATACGGATTTTGAAAGCTCGTTATAAATTGAAAATAATCTATAGAGTTTTTTGTTTTAAAATTTATTATTTGACCCCTTCAGGAATGTGTTGATAGATCTATTTCAGGAATTTTCTAGGTTCCCATCATCAGAACACGTTTTCAAAGAGGGAACAATCCCATGCCAAACATCAAACATTCATATAAACTAGTTTACTCACTGCATGAGAACTAATATATGAGCTCGAAGTTAAAGATTATCACCATTGATCAAAAAATAAATTGATATTCAATACACGTTTTTTGTTTTTTTGCTCCTTTTTATTTTTTGTTTCGTTTATAAACAAAAACAGGGGCAGTAAACTAGACTGTACTTTGTCTTTTATACAAGTTTTATATAATTTGTATTAAAAAAAATACATTAAAAAAAACAAATAATTTTTAAAAAGAAGGTTCAAATACCTTTTAAATAAGGTATTAAACTTTAAAATCCATTCACTGGTTTAAGAAAAACATTAGTTTAAATGTTGTCATGTCATTTTTGAAAAAAATGTTTATTTTTTTTTTTGGAAACACATGTAAAATATGTTTTAATGAAGAATACTTACTAAAATTATAAAAGACATCGGAGACATCAAAGTCCATTTTTAGCAAAAAACGTACGGTCTGACATGGAATGACTGAAAATATATGTTTAAATATTTTTAATAAGTATATTTATCAAAGATCGATTGAAATTAAGCTGCATAATACAAAAAATAATTCAAATGACATTATATATTTTTGAAATATAATTTAAATTCATTTGTGGCAGACAAATACAAAAATATAAAAACGTGCCAGGATATTATATTGCTTTGCTCTCAATGGAACATTTTAAAGCTGTAAATATATAAACAAGCATTTTTAATTTGTCGCTAAAATGAGAATAATTCAAAGACATAACTAAAATCGAGTTTCAATAAATATTTTTTTTAAATAAAATTTAAACTTTTTAAGTAAATTGCAGTATCAATTAAAATCAATAAAAATTTGTTCTAACCAAAAAATATAAAAAATTACAATATTCATTATACCTATGCAAAATGCCGTGAAAGATTTCATGAGAAAATGGTTAAAAAATAAAATCACTGATTCGAAGTCCTTCCAGCTTTATAACTAAAATTACACTTTATCTTTTACTTAGAACTGTTCATGGATAATAGCAAAATATTTTTACTATAATGCTTTGAAAATGTTTAATATTATAGACATTTTGGAGTTATTTAACTAATCATTTTTCAACTGTTCCCCTTTCAACATTTTACATGTAAACGGTTATTATTATTTATTGGATGAAATTGATGAAGATATTTGAAAAATCCAAAATAAAAACTGTCAAGTGATTAAACGAATATTTATTTAACAAGAGAACTTTATTAATTAATTTAAAGTACAGAATTAATTTACATTAGAATTTTTATAATTTTGACCAATATTAACAGAAATTTTCATATACCAAAAATAATTCCGTTTTCACTTTAAACATAAATGCTGGCTATTATAAATTGAAATGCTACTCATTTTTTTAATTGTCCTATAACAATTTAAAAAAAATGGTAAAAACCACGATATTTAAAAACTAAAATTGGTTTACTTAAGGAAACTAATATTGAAGAGTTTTTTTACTCAAAACTTATGTTTACAACAACACAAAACAAAAATTTTAAATATATCCTAATATCAATATGCTGTCAAAGTTTCAACTTTGATTGCAAATATTTCCACCAGAGGCCACATTAATGAAAAAAGATCTGCAAGGTATGGTTAAAAAATGTTCGGCAGATCAGATGTACCCTTAATGAGTTAAACCAATTAAAGTAAAAAAACATAGTTATATGTTTTCGTAATTTTTAATTAGTGCCAGCGAATCTATGACGTGCCCGTAATGAGTAAATCGAATTAAAATTAACAAACACAAGGGCAGAATTTCAAAATGTTAAATTAGTGCCGAATTCATGGCCAATAATTGTGCCTTAACCAAAATGAGAAAATTTTATAAAAAAAAAAAAATAACTACACGTAATTTTTGAAAAACTAGCCGTTATCGACATACTTTAATGCATACTCTAATTTTACCATAAAGCGTTATTATTGTCAAATTTGAGTGTAAATTGTTGTTTTCGCTGGAACCGTCGGTAACCACGCACAATGGTGTGTTTTTAAAAAAAAGTGGTAATAAGATTAGAACTTCTACTATAGGGGAATACGAATATGGATGACCATATATAATCATATAAAAAATATATATCGCTCATTTACTTCAATAACGTCATAACTCAAAAATTTTAATTTTGTAGAAAACGAGTTTAAAATTTTTAATTTACTCCCACCTTGAAGAAAAAATAACGACATAATTTCTCTCAAGAGGTGATTATACAAGATATCAATACTACTTTTTTACACATGATACATGATATAACGAATAATTCTGCGTCATTAACTCAAAAATCACGTTTTTTGAGTTGTGCCGTTCTTACAGTAAATGAGCGATATGATTATATATAAAATGTATTATTAAAGCCTTAATTAACTGCGAGAATTGAAAATTTAAATATTTTGTTTATCATTTATCAATTATGTTACTTAAAATTTTAATTTATATTATTCTTCTTGGTTTAAACGACCTTAAGATCATTTATTTTTTAGTTATTTATTTCCAATATTTCGTCACCACATTGGGTGACTTCTTCAGGGAACAAATATTACAATTCGCAAAACTTGATTTAATAATTAAAAACTTATATATATATAATATTTTTTTTTTTTAAAAGGCGGGAAATCAAAAATATTTTCTGTCAATATGAAAAAATAAAAATATCGAAGAAATCAAAATAATTATTTTATTTTTTTTATATTGACAGAAAATGTTTTTGATTTCCCGCCTTTTTTAAACAAAATTTATTATATGTATATAAGTTTTTAATTATTAAATCAAGTTTTGCAAATTGTAATATTTGTTCCCTGAAGAAGTCACCCAATGTGGAGATGAAATATTGCAAATAAATGATTATAAATAAATAATAATATAATAATTATTAAATCAAGTTTTTCCCTGAAGAAGTCGCCCAATGTGTAGATGAAATATTGGAAATAAATAATTAATAAACATATGATCTTAAGCTCGTTTAAACTTAGAAGAATAAAATAAAAGAAGATCAAATAAAACTTAACATATATTAATTTATGTTTATTTTAAACAAATTTTCATTTAGCATTTCTAAGATCATAACTTTGTTGTATACGCAGTTAAAAATCAACATATATGCATCGATTTATGAACATGTATGAACTCATTCAGGCTCATATGTGTAGTGATTCGAGCATGGCCTCGAATCACTACATATATATCACCATATAGAATTCATATATGTTCATAAGAGTTCATATGTTATCATATATCATATGTTATCATATATATAAATATTATCTCAACTTTCGTTAATATGCACATATGACCATATATGATTCCTCATATGAACATATTAGAATGGTTTATGAACACATATGAATAATATATGGATGCATGTGGATATGTATGAATTATGTTTGTTTATGTGTGTATCCATATATGTCGATTTTTAACAGGGTAGTAAAATTACTCCGAATTATATAATTTTGTTGTTAAAGAGTTACTTTGTCTGTGACCTAGTCTTGGAAAAGTTATTCCTTAAAGAAATATTTCTCCAATTCCCCATTGGGTCTAATTTACTGAAGTATGTGTAACACCACAATATACTATTTATTAAATGTAAATCAAAATGTTGGTTACCAAATTAAACAACTAATTTTAACCGACAAATTGACATAAACACGAATTGTCAACTGTTAAGAAATGTAGGAAAAAAGCAAAAAACAAAATTCATATTAGGCTCTTAGGCATACATACACACATACTACTAGACATATTTAAGATAACAAACACCCTAACGACAAGAGTTGACCGACCAACCCCCAACTTTAATAATAACACACGCAAAGTGTCAGAACCACAAACACACAAACAAATGCATACATTAATATACAAAACTATTGGTTTACAACATATCGAATTGAATAAACGAACATTCGTTCCATTTTCATGAACACACAAGTTCGTTTGTTCATCATCTTTTTCTCTCTCTTAGTAACGAATAAGGACCAAAATGTGAAGTGACCTTAATTCTGGACATAAATAAAACATTGTGCTTATTTTGTTAGCTTGGCCTGTCCTTCATTAAATTTCATTAAAATTAATCCACCTCCTAAAGTGTTTACAAATACACACACATGATGGAAGAAACATATACACATGCACACAAATAAATAAACAACTTTACTCTATACGAACACTTATGCATTTATCATATTATATGTGTAGACAAATTTAAAGAAAAATCAAAATAAAAAATTCTATACGGGAATAGAACAAGAAACTGTAGAAGAAAATCAACAACAGTATCTCTAGCTAAATAACTATAACAATATTATAATACAGTGGTTTAAATAGACTTGATGTGTTACTTTTTTTCTTCGGAATATTATGAAATTTTACTTAATTTCTCTTCAATGCCTGAGCTTGGTATCTTTAACGAAAATAAATCGATGAATTGAAGTCGTCAATGCCGAGTTTTGTATACCCTTTTCCATTAAGATGATAGTTTTTTTTTTTTTGTAAAAAAATGGTTGGTTTTTATATTAATCGATATAATTTTTAGCGTTTTTTTAATAGTGAATTTCATTATCAAGGCAACCTAAAATATGCTGTTTGGTTATTGGGAACCTAGAAAATTCTCGAAATAGATCTATCAACACATTCATGAAAGGGTCAAAGAATAAATTTGAAAACAAAAACTCTATAGGTTATTTGTTAGGACAATATCCTAATAAAGAAATATAGAGTATGGCCTCGAACTTGAATCATTTTCATTGCACAATTAAAGGTAAAAAAACATAATTTTTATTTTTTAATTAAAATTATATCAAACGTGTATTAATTAAAAATGTTTAACATTTCTCTATATATTTTATGCACACCGATACAATCATATTTAGGAGAATCTTACAAACCCAGGAACAGAGAAACGAATGAAATTTAAGAGATAATTGTTTTAATTTCTTTGCCATCATTTAACTATACCTATTCTAGTGTAGAGTTTTGAAAATGGGTTATATACCCTTATTTGACCGACGAGGTATACTTTTATGGAGCTAATTGTTAGCAGGGAAATAAATTTGTGTACATAATAACGATAACAAATAAAAAATTTAAATATATTTTTATGTTTTTTATTAATATTTTATAAACTTTCCATTGATACCAACTTATTATTATTTTCCGAGTCATGATGTTAAATTATTTTATATGTCTTAAACTACTAAATTTTCTTTATCCAATTAAGAAATATAGTCTATTGAATGTATTGAGTTGAACACGAAATAGTTGGTCCACAAAGATTTAAGAGTCTTTAAAGTTGGTGAACAAAAAGTGTATAAATTTATTACGCAAGTGCGTATAATTTAAATTAAATTTAGAAATAAATGAATAATTTTACTGAGTTTTTGGGTATAAAACTTATTTTACCTGTAAACACGCGGATAAAATGCGTAAAAATACATTTTATATGCGTAGAAACCACAAAAAAATGTGTGAATTTACCTTGCGGTAAGAATGAAAAACAGCCCAAAAACGTTGCAAATAAAACAAAAAAATTTATTTTTAGAAAGAGTTTTATTAATGTGTTATATAATAATAAATTTAACAATCCATATTTTTATATAAGTGGTTGCTAGATATGCAGAGCTACGAATATTTAATTCTGTTTGAATTAATTCCATTAAAATCAAATCAATTTTTTTTTAAATCGAATGAATTTTTTTCTTAATCAATCATTGAGGATTTATTATTTGGGGGAATTCAATCAATTTAGCTCAATCATTGGGAATCATTGCATTCAATTATTGGGAATTCAATCGCTGTGAATTCAATAAATGGGAGCGCAATCATTGAGAATTCAGCAATTGGGAATTCAGGCATTGCGAATTCAATTGATTTACAATTTGGGAATTGCCGAATTCTTCGGAACCGAAAAAAAACGCCAAAAAAAATTGCTAATATTAAAAATAAATCGCTTAAATTAAAAAAAAATCACCTAAATTGAAAACAAATTGTCAAAATTTAAAAAAATCGTTAAAATTAAAAATCACTAAAATGAAAGAATCGCTAAATTTAAAAAAAAAAAATCACCATAATTGAATAAAAAATTGTGCAAATTGGAAAAAAGTAGTCCGTGTACATTTTCCTTTGTGACGCTTAGTTTTCGAGAAAAACTCGATTTACAAATTTACGAATCTAAGCAAAAAGTATATCACATCTTTACATCCAGAACTCAAAAGATATGGCTGTAAACGCGGCTCCTTACATTAATAAATGTTTAGTAATATTGGACAAATTTATGAGACATAGACACAGAAGACGACATATTATTTTGGTCAGCTTAAGCAAGTTGTCTTTATGCCAAAAATGCGTATTTATGGCTCAAAAATCATTAATTTTATACCGAAATACGTAAATTCTCCAAACGTACCATGTCCGATTTAGGACTTTTGGGGTCTTTTATACCAAAAAGTGTAAGAAAATGGGTGCGAAGCCAAATGCGCTAAAGAATTAAGGAAATCAATTAAAAGCAGTCTAAAAAAATTTACATGAATGTCGCCCAAAGCATCATTGAACGTCTGTTGGCTATCAACTAAATGTGAATTAATAATTTATTATCTATACTGCGTTATTAATAAAAATACTCTATATTTAGACACATTACTTTGTGCTTTTTTAAGCATGAAGGTAATGTATATATTTTTAACATCACAAACAAAAAACTCGAATTACAACAATTCGGCGCTACGAAATAACCCCCAATGAAATAACACCCAAACGACAAAATGAAATAACCCCCAATGAAATAAATCCCAAAAAAAATGAAATAAGTCCCAACAAAAAAAAAAATGAAATAATACCCAAAAGAAATGAAATATTCCCCAAAGGTGAAAATGAAATAACACCCAAAATTTGGGGGTTATTTCGTAATGAGATAACTCCCAAAGGAAGAAATGAAATAACCCCCAATGAAATAAGCTCCAAAGAAATGAAATATGTCCCAAATTTTTTTATTTTTGTTTTCATATTTTTGATTCTTTTGTTACACTGTTCAGTTTTTCTGCGTGGCGGCCTGCGGCCGATCTTAGGGGTTTTCTCCTCCATAGGACGCGGCAGGTGGCTTCCAAAGAATTTAAATTTTGGGCTTTATTTCATTGGGGGTTGCTTCATAATGAAATAATCTCCAAACCGTAAGATGAAATAATCCCCAAAAAAAATGAAAAAACCCCCAAACAATTTTATACAATTTTTTTGGGGGTTATTTAATTTTTGGCCGTTGGGGGTTATTTCATTGGGGGTTATTTCGTAGCACCCAACAATTCATTTACATTTTAAGCAACCCATTAGTATATGTGACGATAGCTCAGATGGTACAGTTCTCGCATAATAACCAGAGACCCCAGGTTCGAATCCCAGCGTGACCACGAAATTTATTTAATTAAAAAAAATGTATAATTATTTATTTTTTATAAATTTTTTTCTTATGAAATCTATTTATAGACACATTACTTCTCCCTACCATGTAACCATATAAGTAACAGTTACTTGACCCACTTTAAGATATTTAGTCCACCCATTACTTTTAGGCTCATCGCCTGTAAAACTAATCTGTGATGTAAGGTGTAATGTAGTCCATGAAGCCATATGGCGATGCATTTCTTTACCCATTATTTGGTAATGTGTGATTTTGCTGGGCTTTTAATGAATTATATTTAATTGAATATACCTTTTATTTTAAACATAGTTAAAGGTCATTAAAAAATAGTTTTATTTGATATTTGCGAATCTGAATTTTATAAATCTGATATCAGATATGAAAACAGCATCTCAAATTACAATAACATGCAACATTTTATGAAATTCGAAAAAGAATTTAATATAGAACAAAGGTACTTTCGAAAAACAGTTAATGCCGCCAATGCACGAACATTTTCAGCTTTGAGCGCCTAAACCCCAAAAAGTGTTCCTTGGCTCAATCCAGTTTTTTCACATGATTAATGTCTCTTAATTATGTGTGGTTTGATACCAGAATCGATATGAATTTCGAGGGACCTAAAGTGGAGCACAACCCTTGGCCCTTTTAGAAATTGTTTTTATTTTAAAAACACACAATTCAAATGTAAAATTGATAAAATCTATTAAAATTAAACTAAAAGTTAAAATGCAATTAAAATTAACAAAATTGGATTCACACTAAACAAAATAAAATTTCATGTCTCTAGAATAAAAAAACATCTTAAATAAAATCCAAATTAAGAAGTGAAATCTAAAATTTTAAGAACGGTCAAATGAAATGAGCTAATAAATAGTGAAAAATAATAGTTGAGGCAGTTTTGTTTATGAATTCAGAGATTAAAAAGTAGAAAAATTAAACAATTCCTAATATATTAAGGGGTCTTCTTGTTTGGCCTGCTGAATTTTAGCTGTTTTTTTAAACTTGTGAAGAAGAAAACGGCAACAAGTTGTGTAATTCATCAAGAAAAATACAATATTAACACTTTGTCTATAAGTGGGCTGTTTGAAAAGTTCTCGTCCTCCAAAGAAGAATCTACCAAAAAAAGGTGTGTTGAAAGTAAAACGGAAAACGGGAAATTGTTTTGTATGACTGCCATTATCGTCCCATGCTGAATCATAAAATATGTTATTTCATAAAATAAAATTTATTTATCAAAATGGCGGCCGTTGAAAAATCGACATTTGACCATTTTTTTTTTTTTTAGGCTAGTGTAAAAAACAAATAGTAATAAATGTTTTTCTAGATGATTGAACATGGGACGATATACACGTTAATTCAGCGTTGATTAAACCCTAAATCATCGAAATCGGTTCAGTAGAACCCCTGTGTACCAGTTTGATAAATGTGGTTTCGAGAAAAGAGCGTTTAAGTTTTAATTTTAATTTTCTGGCACACAATGAATGCCTTATTTAGGCAACAGTATTGCTTCACAAAAATGGCTGTATCTACCAAACAATTTCGAATTAATAAAAATCCTTTTAGGATAATATTTTTGAATATCCAAGTTAAAAAAAACTTTTCCAAACCAAAAATCATCCTTAAATTAAACAAAAAGAGTATTTTTTCTCGAGAAAAACTTAAATAAAAGTTTAATAAAAATAAAACTTTTTTAAATTATTGCGAATATCCAACAAATTTGATATTGATCAGTCATGAAAACAAGTAATTTCAATATAATTAGCAACAATAAACCTACAAGAATTTCAAATTGTAATAGTTTTGCAATAATGTCCGTTTTGATCAAAAGTCCTTTGACTCTTTTTTATACTTAAGGTACAAAATCAACGCCATTAAACTTCAAAGGTAAAAATATTTAATCTAAACCACGGTAAATTGTAATAAGAATTTTTAAGAAAGACATACAAGTAGATGAAGTTGTCGTAGTTTGATCTCACATACATATGAATTTCATATACACACACAGTCCTACATATGACTTGAGAAACCTTAAGAAAACAACATCAAGTTACATGTATATAAGCATTTACAGGATATCCTTAAACACATACAAAATAATATTCACCCACACAAAGCCCAAAAAACACACAACCACATCTATAGGCAACATAGTAAACATTCATTTTGACTACATCGTACATACACACTCGCACAATCACAGACAGGAATACTTGTAACATACAACCTAAGGATAATTTTGTTTTTTATATTTTTTTTGTGTACTAAATATATTTGTTCAAGTCTTGGCTTTTTATTAAACTGGGACAAATTCCCATTCAGTATGTTTTTGGTTTACAAAATTTATTTTTTTTTTGCCACAATCAAGACACAAAACATAAACACACACAATTACATTCACACTAATACCCAGCCAAATATATTTGTAGTTTTACTTTGGCTGTTATTTTCATATTTGTTTTTTATTTCATTTTATTTTGGCTTCTTAACTTGACTTAAAGTTAAAATAGTACGTCAAACATTCAATATTGAAATAAATGTGAACACAAATATAAAGATTTCGTTACAAGCAGATAAAACTATTTTCTGTAAACACCCCGTCTTGGCAACGTACCCATTTAGGATTGGTAGTCAATGGCAACTACAAATACTGTGTAAGGTAAGCATTTATTTTATATATTTGAAAATTAGCTATAAATTTCTTTCGAAATTATTGTCAGCTCAAAAATACTGTTTTTGCTAAATTAAGTGCCACCCTAATGTTAACATATTTTGTAGCCAAAACAAAAAAAAGAAACTGTTTTCTTGTTGACAATATTTGTGCAAAATGAAAGTGTTAAAATTCTATTTTATTTATAAGTCTGTATGTTTTTTTTATATGTATTTGTGTTCTTTACATTTTTATTTGTACATTTTATTTTTAGCCTTAACAAAATAATTAAACAACAAACTTTGAACGTCTCTACCATGTTCATTCTTTCTTAATGCTCCCCGAGTAAAAATAATATTATATAATCTTATACAATGGGATCTAGTTTTGTGAAATTTAAAAATTTTTTTTTTTTTTTAGTGCTTACCAAGAAGCCTTCCGGAAGGCATTATTTGATAACGAAGCGCTTCCAAAGCAAGTAAAGAAGGCATGATTTTTGTTCGCGATGTCCCACTTAGTATGTCTATTTTAAAGCGATTCTTTCATGTGCTCTTAGAAGTAATAAATTCATGCCTTCTTAGGCACTAAAAAGCGCTTTTTGTATGTTGACAACATTAGTGCTTCATGGTATGCATACTTTATAGCTTAATTCTAAGCATTATGCTTCAAAGAAGGCATTCTGGGAAGCACGACAGAATGTCTTCCCTAATTGCTCTATAGTATGCAAGGCGGTGAAGCGCTATTTTGGAAGCATACAAATGTAGTTACTGCTTACCAAATCCAGGTTAATTTTAGCCGGGGCGTTATTAGACGGGCAATATAAAGGGTCCGCCATCTAACTTTTTTTTTTCAACAAGTGCTTATTTCGTGAATTGTAACACTTAGCTCATGTCTGATTTGACAGATAATTAGTTTTATCCTTCCGCTGAACGAAAATGGTTGTGTATACGCTTGAACAACGCTGGGAAATATTGCGACATTGCTTTGAAAATCATGGTAATGTTGCAGAATGTGTGCGAAAATTCAAATCAGACGCAGAGCTGATGTCGTTTGGCCACCTCGGAGCTGCGATTTGACACCGTTGGACTATTATTTGTAAGGTGCCGTCAAAGATAAGTGTTACGCCAACAAGCCAGGGACAATTGACGCTTTAAAGGACAATATTCGTGAAGCCATACAGCTGAACATAATCGATAATTCGATAATGTGCTTAAAAATTGGACCGATCGTGTAGGCTACTGCATGGCCAGCCGAGGCAGCCATTTGAATAAAATTATTCTCCATTATTAACCGGAAGGATTGTACTTTCAAATAAAAAAGAAATTTGAGAAAATATTCAGTAGTTTCCTTTTAAAGCATTTTCAAAAAAAAAAGTTATTTGGCGGACCCTATATAATTGGATTGGCAGATTTAAATGAATATATGGGCTTAAACAAAACAATGCATGGCCATACACGCAAAGAAAAACATGGTTGAGGGAACCATATTCGAAGAGCATCATACATTTTTGGATTTATGATTGCGACAACCATGTTACTATGGTTGTGACAACCATACTCTTATCTGCTTCTGTATCATAATATGATAATTAGATTGCCATATTATGGTTCCAAATATATCCCAATATTATCATATTATGGTCCTGGAAATTTGTATGAATTATGATAATATGAGCCCTACAGTATTCTCCCAGCATTCTGTTGAAGCTGGATTAAAAAGATATGCGTGTTTTTTAATAGTATATTTATTTAATAATTCACATATTTAAATGAACTTAGGTTTAAAATAATTGAAGTAATCCAATTGTCTTTGCGCAGAAGAATAAGCTTTGTGAAATATTGTGTCAGCTATACTAGCTATACATGTGATTACAGCATAAATCAAGCATAAAAATATTGGTAAGAATACAATTTCACAGTACATTTATAATGATCAAACCATGTTTGCAGCAATCATAACAATTGCATTATAACCATAGTATAGTCCAAGTTATCATATTATGATCATGGACAAGAATTTCGTCATCATTTATTACCATGATATGATTACTGCAAACATATTATGATTATTGCAAACATATTATGATTATTTCGTACTACATACTTAAAAGCACTTGCATTTTTTTTCTTTCACATTTTGTTTCTTTAACAATATTTTTGCGTAATTATAAGCAATTAAATAATAAAGCACTTTTTTATCACTTTTTTTATAATAAACAATAATTTTATTTAACGTCTAGGCAAAAGTTTAGCGCGATTATTAAACTTTTGCCTAGACTTCCAGGGCAGACCGAGTTGAGAATTCAATTTTCAATTTCACAAACAAATCAGCATTACAATTACCAGCACTACGTTGTTTGTGAGCAACAATTAAACTTTTGCCTAGACATACACGGTGGACCGGGTTGAGACTGCAAACTTATTCCTTCTTCCACAAAACAGATCACCATTAAAATTAACACCACTACGTTCTTTGTCCTTTGTTAATATCTTTTTTTTTTACTACTATTTAATTTGTTGGAGCTGACTGTTTCCCACAACTTCTTTTCACAAAATCTCAAACAGGAATGAAACTAAAAGGGCGAATACGCTCATAAAAAAACCAACTGATCATCTTATAGTTGGTGCAACTCTAATACGGCTGCAGTTAGATAGAGGAATATGATAATAAATACTATAGTATGATTGTAGACAATACAATAATATGATAACTGAAAAAAGAGAGAAATTTTTACTAGAACATGATAAAAGCAATCATATTATTGGTTAAATATGATTGATACAATAATAGTTTAATTGAAACAACCATTTATTGCTGTAGGAAACATAGTTTTTGTGGCCGCAATCATATTGCAACCATATTTTTTCTCTGCGTGTATGTAAAAAGATATTAAATTATTTTTAGTTGCGAAAAAGTGACGTTTTATCCTTCTCAAAATTTAAATATCAACTCGAAAATTCAAATAAATTTCCATAGCTTGAGTAGTATATCATCTAATATTCTGCATAAAACTAATTTTCTGCATATAAAAATAATTTTCATAAAAAATTTATTTTCAAAACTATATGTAATTTTTGGAACATATGTAATTTTTTGAATATATGCAAGTTTTGGAATTTTTTTTTACCGGATTTTCATAGACAAATCCATATATGATCATCAGGGAATGAAAGTTCATGCAAATTAATGTTTGTTCATTAAGTCTGATAACAGGGTAAACAAAACATCTTTTCGAATCAAAGAGTTTGTGTTAAAATGGCATCGATTTATTTTTTTATTTTTTTTTTTTGCATATTTTTTTCTATAAATGCAGTTTACTTATTTTGCTTTAAATGCATATTAGTTATTGCATATTTTTTTGTTATTTCGCATTTTTTATCGAAATTTTCCTAAGTCACTTTTAATATTATTTTAAATTTAACCAAGAAGAATAAACTTTAAATAGGAAATGGGCTTACAGGATTTTTTAGTGATTTTTTATCTGCGTATTTTTTTCAATACACATAATTAAAATTTTGTGTTAATTGTGCGAAACGGGTGCAGAGAACATATTAAACATTACAAATTAACTTTAAAATTTAATTAATATTGCTTTAAAACATGAACATAATTAATTAAAAAAAAATTTAAGTGCATATTTTTATTTTTTATTAATTAATAATCATATAATTACAAATTATATACTATTACCCTAACCGAGCACTAGCTACGATGGCCTTCGGCGCATTGTAGCGAAAACAGACCAGTGCCTCTGGTGGGAATTGAACCCACGACCCCCACACTGATAAGCCAGCACGCTACCAACTAGCCTACCGGGGCGCACATGGATATGCATGAACTTCCAGTCCGTGATGATCATAATATGTTTAAACATCGATCCCATTTTCATTTTGATAGTTTGTTTACTTGAAAAAAATAAATAAATTGAAAAACTGACTTGCAAAAGCGCGATTTCAATGACATGTTCTATGCTTTTCAAAAAACTGTGTTTAAGGAAAACTTTGAAAAAATTTTAAAAATAATTGGTGGTTGGACTTAAAAAATCTTTACAAAACATGTCTTTTCTTCATTCATGACGAGCATTAAAAATTATTGTAAATCAATCGAAATCAAGTTTGTCTGGCAACCGTATATCCATTAAAGATAATATCAATAGATATTTTCTATGAAAAAGTTCGAGTTGATATTTAAGTTTTGAGAAGGTTAAAACGTCACTTCAATTTAATATATTTCTTCATGGGGCAATACATTGTTTTGTTTAAGTCCATATATTAATTTAATTCTGCCAATCCAATTATATATTGCCCGTCTAATAACATATCGTCATTGTTAACAAATTTTCGTATTGTCCTTGGACGGATTGTAAATGAAGAACAATAGAAAAAAATAAAATATAAAAATAAAATAAAAAATAAAAAAATTAAAAAAGTCGATATTCTTTTACAGAGAAGACTAATATTATGCTTTTTTACAATTTTTTTTATCATATAATCTTTTTTTACTATTTATTTAATTATTTTGCTTAAAAACAGCTTAAATGCTGTCTTTGTTCGCTTTAAATGATCTTTTCCTTAAAATTTTTAAATTTTCCTTTTATCATTTTTGTAGTTTTTTTATTTTTTGATATTTTTTTAATACAATGGATTTTGCTACTTTTTGGCTTCTCTGTTTATAAATTATACAAATTATAAATATCAATCATTCCTCTCAAGTCCCCCTAAAATATGCAACAGCAATTTTAAAAAATTCAACAAATACAATCGTATCATTTATTTTTGTTAAAACTTAAATATCCCACTTCAGCCTGGGCCAATTTGTTGTCATTATATGATTCTGGAAAGTAAGTAACAAAACATTTGGTTTGCACCACTAACTCTCGTTGTCTATGCAATACTAACGCAATATGAAATATTTATATATCACTCATTCGCCTGGGTGTGTTTTATGTTTTCATAATTAGCGTTTCTTAAGTATGAAACAGCAGGGTGACCACAAAATAAAAAAGGTAATAATTTTTTTTTCATAATTTTTGGTGACCAATATATATCCCATTGTCGTCACAGATAAAAAAGAGGTAGTTTTTTCAGTTTTTTTTTTTTTTTTTTTGCTCGTATAGAAATTAAAGAAATTTTAGTTAGATTGATTTTTTAAAAATTCAGGTTTATAGATTTTTGTCTCCTGAATCCATATTTGGTCTTCAAATTTTTCTATCCATTCACAGTTTTGAAATATCGTATAAAATCGTGTTGATTTACGACTCAAGCTATTTTGAAAATTTTGACATATTCATGTTAAGCATACCGGAATATTGAAAAAACATTTGTCCTATGACGAAAACAAGATAATCAAAATAAAGTGGACACGTCTTTCGTTATTACTTAGGTAAGGAATTTGGTCACTAATTTTGACATTGACGACCAGTGGAATATACAGTAGTGGTCAAAAAATTTGTAACTGAGGTCGCACTTGTTGTTTTCATTGATTTATTTTCTTCAAATCGCACTTAGTTACTAAAATTTATTTTTTACATATTCTTAATACATTGTTTTATGTTAAAAAAATAAAAAAATTAATTCCGTTAAATTAAAACAACAACAAAATTAATAATAATAGATGTATTCAAAATGCAGGTGTTCAAAAAATTTGCAACTCTCATTATTCTTAATCTTAACAAAACAATTTATACTAACAAATGCTAGGATATAACGGTAATCGCATTCCTTTTTAATATGAGATTCAGGCCGTTACATTTTTTAAACAAATTTATTATAATTATTGTTCTTTAACAGTTGTAATAAGATGATGGAAGCATAAACATCGTAAGAATAATTTTTGTAAAAAATGGCAGGAAATAAATACAATTCTGATTTTAAATCAAAAGTTTTAAATGATTTTTAAAATGGACTTTCCCAAAAAAAAAATTCTATAAAGTACTCCGTTCCAAAATCAACGATTTGCCGCATTGTTAATAGTGGTAACATCCACACAACTCATAAAGGTGGAAGACCCCATATTACAACTGTAAGAGAAGATCGGAAAATCAAGAATTTTTTTACGAAATATCCCAAATCAGTTCCCAGAGAAGCTAAAACTGAACTTTTAATAGATGCCAGTCTTCCCACCATTAAAAGAAGAGCCCGAGAATATGGTCTTAGAAGTTATAGATGTACAAAAAAACCGTTTGTGTCGGGAAAAAACGAAAAGCTCGGCTTGACTTTGCACGCACCCATTTGAACTGGACTCAACAGCTATGGAAAAATGTATTGTGGTCAGATGAGTCTAAATTCAAGCTCCGGGGATTAGATGGAAGAGCCAATGTTCGAAGACCACGAGGCGAAAAGATTAATAATAATAAGATTAATAAGAGGTGTTCAGAAGTTATAAAAAATAATGGCTACGCTACAAAATACTGAGCGTTAAAACCATTGTTTGTATTTCCTGTTAATTACTTTAAGAGTTGCACTGCACTATCGACTTATTTTGTTAAAATTACTTTACTTTGTTTTTGTTTTGAGAATTTATGAATAATTTTTTGTATTTGTAAAATAATATGCTATATCTGAATTTAATAAAAAAAAAAGTAAAAACTTATACCACAAATCTTTTTGATCAAAAAATTATAATTACCTAAACCATGATGTCAGTTTCAAATGTTTTGAATATCACTGCATAGTCCCATTGATTTTATTTTTTATTTATTTATTTATTTTATTTATTGTTCGCAAATCCTAATGTAACAAGATTAAAAATCTTATAAAGCAACATTAGTCATAACAAATTAATCTTTCAAAAAGAAGTAGTTGTAAAAAAATTTTTTGAGAAACTTTTCTTTAGCTATGTTGGTTTGATTAATCCCGTCGTCAAAATGATAATAATCGAACCATAATATCAAGTCCCCTGTATTCAATTTAATTAATATATATTCACTGTATTGAATCATATCAAATTGTATCAAACGTAATGTAATACAATCTAATTATATACAATACGATCCACCATTTTTTGGATCAAATTGTATTTCAATTAAATATATCAAATTTGATACATTTCTTTATTGTATCATATTAATTTTTTTTTAATCGGGTCTTCAAAACTCTCTGTTATAGAAGGATTTCGCAACTCTTATGCTCTAAATTTAATTACATATTTTTATTAGAATATCCCATTGGTAGCACCGAAATAATTTGTATTGAAACTACTGAAAATCCGTTTTAAGTGGCTCTTTTTGAAATCTATAAAAGTTTTTAAAAAGTAATTATATAGAAGAAATGTTTTTAAATTTCAGCATGTTTTTGTTTTAAGTTAATTTAAAATGTTAGTCATTGCAACATTTTTCATCAGCTGGGATTTCCAATCATAATATGATTGTTATTTTAGATTCTTGGTTGAATAAATTATAAAAAATTCGGCTTTTTACGAAATATAAATAATTAGGTCATATCCTCTTTATAAATTAGCTTAGCATCTTTGTGTATAGTGTATTTCATTGTCAATCACAACTGAAAAAATGTTCGTATTGGTTTTTGTTGTCTTTGCTAACACTTTCATAATTTGTAGTAGTTTCAATCACTAGTACTTGTAGCCACCATCAACGCTACCAATAAAACATTTGCTACATCTGCTAGGACTATTTGTACCATTACAACTTATAATTAATTGTAAATACATGCAAATTAACATAGGAGGTATTCAGAGATGTTAACAAAAAAATCTTGCTACCCGATTTAAAAAAGTGTATATGATGATTTTTGAAATCAGACGTAATTTAATATGTGTCTTCATACAGTTTGTCAAAGAAACGGGCTCATATAATTATATAAGTTTGAATTAGTTTAGTTCTAGTTAGATACTATCAGATTACATAACATCGGTGTCATGACGCTATACAAAATATATCAGATTTTATATAATGATATACAATTTTATCTGAACTTATACAAACATATAAAAAATCAGTTATAATTGTATCACGGTTTGCATTAAAAAATTCATTGAAATTCAAAATTTTTGGAAAAATTATTACCCGAAAATACGGGGTTTGCTTCAACGTCTCTAATCCTTTCAGACCATATTAACTTCCCAGCAAAATTTTTTAGAACAGATTACCGTTGAACCTGTTCCAGAACAACTTCTTTTATCACAGGTTACATGGACCCGTTCTAGAACAGGTTGCTGGGAGTTGAAATGTAAGGTGTCACTGTTCCAGAACCAGTTCTATAATTTTTTCTAGAACCGGTTCTAATGCAACCTGTTCTTGTTTGGAGGTAAAGAACCTTTTGCAAATAAGACAAACTTCATACAAAAAGAACTAGTTGCAGAACATAAATTATAACCTGTTACAATGCAGTATAATCTGTTCTGCAACCAGTTATTTGGATTTTACTATTTTACTGGGTTACAAAAAACTTACGACTTTGTAATTTGAAAAATTTATTTAAAAAAAACACTTCAAAAAGTTAAAGTTTTTGGTAGTATTTATATTTTTTCAATATTTTTTAAATTAATAGATCATTTTTCTAAAGTAGTATTTTCACTTTATAAATTTGCAAAAATACCGTTTTTTTTATTAATTAATAATCAAATAATTACAAATTCTATGCTATTACCCTAACCGAGCAATAGCTGCTATGGCCTTCGGCGCGTTGTAGCGAAAACAGACCAGTGCCTCTGGTGGGAATCGAACCCACGACCCCTGGACTGATAAGCCAGCACACTACCAACTAGCCTACCGGGGCGCACAAAAAAAATACTGTTATAATAAGAGCTATTTGTATTTAAAGCAGTAACATAAAAAAGGTATATATTCAATATAAAAAAACGACTGTGCTCGTCAAAGAGTTAAAAGAGACGCATTTATATTATATCCTTCCATTTATAAAAACAATGTCTTTAATGTGCTTGTAACTTTTCATGCGATTACAGAAAAAGTGCGCACTAAAATGATGAGTACAATTTCACAATATTTTTATAATGATTATAACATATTTGTAGTAATCATTAATATTTGCACTATAACCATCTTATAGTCCTAGTTTCCATAACCTGTGCCAATTTAGTAAATGGTCAATTTGATAAGCCTTTTTTTTGAAAAAGCATTTTTATTTATAACACAGTAAAGGCTTTAAATTATTACTTCACTTTTTGTAAAGAGCCAACTGACTGCAATCTTCTATTTGGCGTATTTTATGCTTGATACTCGTACCTTCATGCTTTGGACGACATTCATGCAAATTTTTTTTACACTGCTTTTTATTTTTATTTTTTTTCAATTCTTCAGTGCAATTGGCTTCCCAAACATTTTCCTACACTTTTTAGCATAACAGACAGCAAAAGTCCTCACTTGAACGTGCTTTTGGGACTTTTGGAGGATTTGCGTATTTCGGTACAAAAGGTATATTTATTTGCATTAAGCCATTCTAACGTTATTTTTTATAATAATGACATCTTACTAAATCTAACCAAAATAATACGTCGTCTTTACAGTAAATAAATATTTATTAATGTAAACATCCGAGTTTACAGCAATAGCTTTTGAATCCTGGATATAAAGTTGTGATATAACTTTTTCCGAAGTGGCTGCCCACATTAGTACTTTTGGTTCAAACTTTGCTTTTGCCGAATACCGTACCTTGCCCAGAATTTTTTTCAAGTCATCAGAATAAAATCCAGAATAAATAATTTTCTTTTTTTTTAAGAAAAGCAACGCTCTGGAAATTCTTCCTATTTAACAATGTGTTGCCTTTTCGGAAAGGGGATAGTGGAGAGATGAAAGGTGGATAAAGATGATGGGATTCAAACATGGCAACACTGTAATTGCGCGGGATGATAAGTCTTAGAACAGTTGGTGCTCGCCAACTGATGGAGAGTTGGTGAATTTATTGGAGCTTTTTGGTTCATAGCCTTGATTCATTATTTCACTTTGGCGTGGTTAATTGCTATGGAAACACCGTAGGTGTTTTCTTTCAAATATACATATTATATTTCTAAATTGATGTTTCCGTCACCGGGAATCGAACCCGGGATCATCTGTGTAACAGTCCATAGCGTTAACCATTACACCACATCCTAGCAAAAGAAAATTGTTTTTCATCATCCAAAATTATTTGAACATTTTCTTTCATGAAGTTTTTCTCAGTTTCCTGCATTTTGTTGGTATATCTGTTACTTGATTTTTACAATATTTGGGTACTGTCTTCTTTTGGTAGTGTTTCACGTTTGATTGCATTTTCAATTTAGATCGAAAGTGAAATTCATCACATACCAGATTATATTTCTGAATAGTTTGGATGTTGCAACTAAAATACAGTTTAATTAAACGAATTTTGTTGTGAAAACTAATGTTGAGTTGAAGCAACCTACTGAATATCATAATAACCGAGTTTGAGTTGAAATGACCAAATTTCAGTTGACAAACAGCAAAATTTTTCTCTGTGTGTACAACTTTTCTCAAAGAGCTTTTATATTCCATATTTTAAATATATCAAATAAGAGGCAAATAAGAGGCAAATAAGGCATGATGCAGTTTTTTTGGGTTAGTTTGTTTTACACTCTGTGTGAATACAAGAAAACAAAATTCCAATTGGTTTCCGATATATAGCCGTGCGAAATATTGCATATTCTTAGGAAAAATTAAGTATTAGCCAAAATATACATGAGTCCATAAAATGCGAACAGCAGCTAAACTAGTAAAACCCAAATGGGGTTTTGTTAGTTTCGATAAGTACTTCGAAAAACCGCACACAAGAAAGATTTTGAATTTTATGTGTTGCACTGTGTAAACAAATATATATATTTGTTGTATTTTAAGAAAAAAAAAACTACTATATAAAATAAATGTAAAATCTTTTACAAATGACTGTTTTTCAACTTAAAAATAAAGAATATTTACAAATATTTACAACAAAAGTTCCATGAGTGTAGTATTTTGAAATCAGGCTGTGCAAGTGGTGTGCTAAATATTTATTTTAAACAAAAAATACCAGAAAATACCTACTTATTTTCTTTCTATAGGGTAACTACAAGCTTCCCTCTTATAACGCTCAAAAAAATTAACGTTACGCAAGTATTGTTCTTCACAAATTTAGAATTTTAAAACAAAAGGCAATAAAAACGAAAACATCCATATCGAAAACTAGTCGACTAGCTGCGTTACAACGTCACAACTTCGAGTTAAATACTACCCAGTAAAAAACGCTGCTTGCATGCAAGCAGGTTTGTAAGGGAGTGAGCCAAAAATAATCCCTTACGAACCTGTTTACATATGTCATGATTTTTATATGGCGATTTCCCACTTGGAAGCATTACTTTTGGGCAAAGAAGCGCTAATTTAAACGCTTATAAAGAGCTGTGATTTCATGACTTGCAGTAAAATCATATTTCATGCCTACATTATTAATATTAAAAGTAATACTATAAATAATATATAATTTCTTTTACATACAATTTTATAGATATTAATTTTTTGTTAAAATTTTTGACATGTAATATAATATTTTTTTTTTTTTACCGCTCCACGTGCCAGCTCTTCAGAAACAGTTAATTGACTAATTATTTTTTAAAACATACTCGAAAACACCAAACACAATCGGAAATCGCTCGGTAAAATTGGTACAGATCGTTTATAATACACGATATGAAACTTTCTGCATTACAAACTGCATCCTTTTAAGGGATTAGCGTAACCTGCATCCTTGTAAGGGAAAAAAGTAAGCTCAAAATGGTTGTTTGTTTATTTCTATAAGAAAGCTATTCGTTTCTTTTGCTACTTCTCAGTATTATGTAATAGTAAGCACTTATAACAGCGCATTAGCTTTATTCTGCTTCTAAAAACACGAATTTTTTTTAATGGGTATTATTCAAGGGATGGGTGTATCACCATTTCTCATATGGGAACAAAATATATATAAAAATAGCACTTTTACCTGTTTTTCAATCAGTTTAGGCATATTTCTCAAGTGGCGTACTTAAAATTGTTATTTCTGTTGTTCTTCTGTGTTGCTTTCATTTTTTGTTTCCCTGAAAACGAAACAAATGTCATGAACGATATTGTCATTAAGATTTGATTGAATAATAAAAAAAGACAAAATCTTTATAATCTTGTTCAGTAGTCTTTAGAGAATCAATGATAATGGTGTATGTGTGTGGTAAAGGGGGGACAAAATAAAAGAATCGTTGATTTTTTATGTGCTCGCAAACGTATGTGATTGTTCCTTTATAATGTCACTTTTTATTATTTGAATTTTGTCACAGATTTTATTACCTTAAGTTTATGGGCATGATGTTAAAACAAAAACGTGTGTTTCTTTCGTTTACATTTTTAATTATACATTAAAAATTAATTTGTAAAGATTAATGTGTAAATTTCAAAGTGGATTGACTTACCCAGTAAAATTCAAATAATAGGTTGCAGAACAACTTATATTTCCAGTAAAATAGTAAAATCCAAATAACTGGTTGCAGAACAACTTATACTGCATCATAACATTTTCTAATATCTGTTCTGCAACTGGGTCTTTTTATATGGAGTTTGTCCAATTTGCAATTAGTTCTTTACCTCCAAACAAGAACAGGTTGCTTTATAACCGGTTCAAGAAACAGTTATAGAACTGGGTCTGGGACAGTGAAACTTTATATTTCGACCAGGAACCTGTTCTAGAACCGGTTCCATGTAACTGGTGGTAAAAGAAGTTGTTCTAGAACAGGTCCAGAAGTAATCTGTTATAAAAAATTTTGCTGGGTTGTATTATAACAGATTTTAGTCTCTGTTCTACAACCGATTCTTTTTATATGCAGTTTGTCCAATGTGCAATACGTTCTTTACCTCCAAACTAGAACAGGTGGCTTGTGAACCAGGTTGTAGAACCAGCTAAAGAACTGGTTCTGGGACAGTGAAACCTAACATTTTGACTCTGAGTAACATGTTTTAGAACCGGTTCGATGTAACCGCTGATACATGGCAATCTGTTGTAAATAATTTTGCTGGGTAACACTCAAATACAAGTCATTACAGTTGTAAAAATTTGATAAAATCATTTCTTTGCAATTAATTTTGTTAAACAGTATTTTGTTTTGATTTTGTAAATCTTGATAATTCGTATAATATTTGGAATTTGGAAACCAGCTTAAATCAACATACAATTATTTTGGATTTTATAATTTTCTTAAAAATTCAAGTAAACAAATACATCTCATAATATCACTAAACGATGTGTCTGCATTAAACCCCAGACAAAACATTAATTACCAAATAATTAGTTAAATAATGAAAATTCATAGCTGCACAACTTATCATTTGTCGTGTTTTTTAGTAGCCAGTCAGAAAAAAACAATCGGCACAGTGTTTGCAAAGCGTAGTTACGATCGGCTGAGCGTAGGCAAAACGAGGGATTACCAATCGTGACAGTATTATCCTGTTATATATATATGTCCTTTATTTATCTAAATATAAAAGGAATTACATTTCTGAACACCATAAATACTTAAATAAACTTCAGTGTGAACATAGGGCGTCAACAAATTTTCTCCATCTGATTCTATCTCTGGCAATTGTTTTTGTTTGATTCCAGGATACTCGAGCAAGTAAACATTCTTGTTTAAGGCAACGAACCCAGGTATTACGGGGCCTACCTTGGCGGCGTTGTCCTTGGGGGTTCCAGTCGAGGGCTGTTCTTGCAATTTCTGTTTATGGTCTTCGCAATATGTGGCCTATCCACGTCCACTTCTGTTTACGAATATCAATGTGTGCTGGCAAGGAGTTTGCTCTTTGGAGCAGAGCTTCATTTGAAATACGATCTGGCCAGTGGATGTTAAAGATCTGTCTTAGACATTTGTTGATGAAAGTTTGAATTTTTCTAGTGGTAGCTTGCGTTTATTTGGAGCCCTGTAGCGGATATCCATATTAATCGTATTGAGAAAATTCAAATTAAATTTGTAAAATTTGCTCTCCCATTCCTAAATGTTAATGTTAATCAATCTCCTTTTGATCCTACATTTTCTGTTCCATCCTATGAGGATAAATGTGAATTTATTTTCATTAAAACTTTGGAAACACGTAGGACCATTTTTGCCTTAAATTTTTTACATGGTATTATTTGTGGTGTAGTTGATTGTCCAGAATTATTGCATTTAATCAAATTATATGTTCCTTCTAGAGCGTTAAGAGTTAGAGATAAGTTCTTTTATATTGATGTACATAGAACTAATTATGCGTTAAATGAACCTCTTACTAGAGTTTTGAGATTGTTTAATAAATATTGTAATCAATTAGATATAAGTGTTAACCACTATCAATTTAAAACTGTATTAAATAATATATTTTAAGTTTTTTTTAATATTGTCATAATTTTGCTAGTCTGTAAGGATTTTTGTATCCATAGACGAAATAAATAAATAAATAAATAAATAAATAAATAAATAAATAAGCTCCATGTGGTGCAGCCGTAAAGTAATACTGACTTCACACTGCAGTTAAAAATGCGGATTTTGGTTTTCCGAGAAATAATATTTTTTCGCCAAATTATAGATAAGGAAAAGAAGGCTACTCGAGCTTTATTAATGCGATCGGTAACGTCAGCATTTGAACCACCATCCTTAGTTATCTTGCTACCAAGATAACAAAAACATCCACATCTTCAATACGTTGGTCATTTATTATTAATGGGGTAACGATATCTGTACCTATGCGCATAAGTTTTGTTTTATTTATACTAATTTTTAAACCAACTTTTTTGGCGTTTTCAGACAGACTTGTGAGTTTAGCTTCTATATCCGAGAAGCGATGGGCCATTAGACATATGTCATCGAAATAGTCTATGTCATATAGAAAATCAGACAATGCCCAACGAATACCGAAAGGAGCATCTCTGTTGGTTTGTTCCAATACGCAATCGAGCAGTAGCAAAAACAACGTTGGAGACAGGACACAGCCTTGACTCACACCTGTGCCTGGAACAAACGACCGACTCTCATTCCCATTGAATCGTACCCTACATTGAGCGTCCTGTTACCCGATTGATAACAGTGGCCAACCGTTGGGTTTAGCGAAGTTGCAACCGTTGGCAAAAAGACAATGTTAACGCATTTAACCTTTATTTTAAAATTTCATTAAGATCAAAAGTGGTTTCAATCAATTTTTTAAAAATGGTATATTTGACAAAATTAAGTCCATACAAAAGAAAAAATGTGTTCAAGTTAATCTTATAAAGCGTAAACTGAAGTATAATCATTACTTAAATTACACATTGTGGACAAATTTAAAATTATAAATTATTTTAAACAGTATCTCCCTGATCAAAACAGGAAATATTCAAAACGTTCCATTAGTATGAATTTTTGAACTGTACGTTCATATTTTCTTTATGAATGTCTAAGGTACAAGATCCATAATTAAATCTAACTATTAAATAAAAAAAAAACAAAAAGTTTTTTTAATTTTAGGGAAAAAAATTATGATATTAAAATAATGATATAAAAGATTTCCAAAAAAAATACAAAAGAATTTAATTGAAATTACATGTAATTTGTAATTAAAGTAAAATAATAGAAGAAATATGTAATTAATTACATTTTAGAGCCATTAACTTAAAGAAAAATACTGAAGTGGTTAGAGAAGAGGTCTATTATCTCTTATATATATATAGGTATATATCGAAAAAAATTAGAGAAGCTTTAAAGCGAGGTATCAATGGCTCTCAAAGATTAAGCCGTTAAAAAGATATTGAATATTATGTACCAATACTTTTTGAAAATTTTCGAATATTTTTATAATTTGAAACGCGATATTTCAAGATCCGATTGGATTAGCTGTCCTACGTAGTTATACATCTCCTTTATCAATTTGTTGTACATCTCCTATATCAATTTTGGTTGTAATCAGAAGGGGTGGTGGAAATTGATTTTATATGTTTTCAGTCATGTCCCTTAAGATAATGATTTGTCGATTTTCGTTCATTACACCAACGAATTTTTTTGCAAATTGTTCCAAATGGAAGAAATCGTTTTATTTTATTTATTTTTTTTGATAACGGTGACTGCAGAAGAGGGCCCATTTTGAAAAAAAGTGTATTATTATTATTAAAAATTCCCGGAACTAAAAATTTCTAAAAAATTTACGTTTTATTTCAATTATCTATTATTATTTAGACATGGAATTCAGACACTATCGGATATCGTTAACAAACTTTAACCAGGAATCGAAAATGACCCACGAATCTGATAAAAATGCAAAAACGTCTTTTTTAAAATTAATTTTAAAGATTCTTTAAGAAGCATAATTTGCGGATGTCGATTGCAATTTTTATATATAGTTAAAAAAATAAATAAAATGGAAAAATGATAATTCGAGTTTGTATTTGTAGCGACTCCTTTAATCCTTCTTTAGTTAAAAAAAAAATAAAGTTTTGCTTCAGCGTAACTACAAGTACAAGTACATGTAAGTGTAATTGAGTTTTTATTAATTGCAATTTCATGCAATTTGTAATTGAATGTGTAATTATTTGTTTCGGAGAATATACGGCGAGAACTTGATAACGGTAAAATTAACTTTTTAGTCCTACTTGATCACTCCAAAGCTTTTGATACAGTTAACCACCAAATTTTATGTTCAAAGCTAAGATCTCTGTTTAACTTTTCGTCTACATCAACACAACTAATATCATCATACCTCACTGGTCGAATTTAATCAGTATTCATAAACAACAAAATGTCTAATCCATTATCACTATCTAGAGGTGTACCACAAGGATCAATTTTAGGGCCAATACTTTTTTCAATTTACGCTAATGATCTCCCTCAGTATTTATCTCACTGCAGTGTCCAAATTATGCAGATGACGTACAATTGTACCTTAGTAGTCCACCAAAATCAATCAATGAAAATGTTGACAAACTCAATTACGACCTAAGCAACATTCATCGCTGGGCATCTCAAAATGGTCTGTGCTTAAATCCACGAAAATCAAAATGTCTGGTGATTCACAAAAAAACTGTAACACCTCTAATCGAAAAGGATATCGTAATAAACAACGAGAAAATTGACATCGTACAAACAGCAAAAAATCTAGGATTAGTTTTCATCAGCAACCTAACTTGGTCAAGCCATATTAATACACTGGTGGGACAAATTTATATAAAACTCAGAACTCTGTGGTCCATCCAATACTTTACACCGTTGAATGTAAGAATACTTCTTGCTAAAGCTTACTTGATTCCAAGCCTTACATACGGATGCGAGTTGTTTTCTTATTGTGATTCCGCTAGTACGAAAAAACTTAAAGTCTTATACAATAACATTATAAGATATATTCATGGACTCAAAAAGCGTGACCAAGTTTCAACATTTTCGAAGACACTCTATGGTGATTCTTTTGAAAGCTTTCTTAAGATAAGGGTTCTTTTGTTTTTGCATAAAGTAATTTTTACCGAAACGCCGAAATACCTATTTGAGAAAATAAGATTTGCTAGATCTTCAAGGGGCAAAAGGATCATTATTCCGAAATTTCGAAGCCTGGTTTCTGAATGGCAATTTTTAATTAACGCTATTCGTCTTTGGAATGCTATTCCATATAACCAACAAACAAACAGCAACGCAATGTCTTTTAGGAATGATCTTTTTAAATATTTTGCTTAATTTAATTCATTTTATTTTGTTTACTTAAATTTTATATCTATTTATTTATTTTTTTTTTATCTTTAAATTTGTATTCTTATTATAAATGTTAATTATATGTATTAAATATTAAATATTAATCTTTAGTTTAATTTAATTCAATTAAATCTGGCAAATATTTATATACACATATAAAATCCTGTACTATAATTAAAAGCTTAGTCTTGTTGTGCAGGAAATCAACAATAAATAAATAAAAACAAATAAATAAATAATTATAAAATGTAATGATTAACGCCCATTTCTGTGTTATTTTAGATAAAAACTACATGCAAAAAAAAAAAGGATAAATATGAAAAGTAGAAATAAGTCGAATATTATTTATTTGCCAAATTAACTTTTCGAAGCTTGCTTGTGAAACTTTCTTGGAAAACTGAACAGTGAACTAAAGCTGATGTGTAAAAAAGTAATAATTTTGGTCAAGGCGTAACTTTTTGTAGGAAGCGCTTATTTACAGATTTCGAAAATATTACGCGACACCCATCAGTAATTTTCGAAAGATTCTTCATGAAATTCCTTACTGTGCTAATAATAATGTTTTAATCTCCCTTAGATGGCTTTGGGATTGTGCCCTTGTGTTTCTTTTTGCCGTTTGCACTTCCAATTATTCCGAAATTGCGTATAAATTTGCTCAGTCGCTTATTTTTGCTTATATTTAAGCCAATTTTCTTCATTTTCTGGCTTCAAATTTGGCGTTTTTAGAGTTCATTGAGATATATACCGCAGGGCGTTTTGTTTGAAAATTAATAACGAAGACAATTTAACAAAATAAGCTTTAGATCTGATTTCGAAATTTCGAATTGAACTCGTTATAATGTTTCAAATAGAAGTGTGGCTATAGTTATGAAACACGAAGAACTACATCTATCGGTCGTGTTTCGTCATTTTTAAAAGTTGATGGCTCCAATTTGCATAAACTAAAGTACTTTTATAGCACTTTAAGAAACCGCTAAAGCTTCATAAAATTGTTTCATTAACTTTAAATATGATGGAAATGTAGTGCGGCTAGAGTAATAATTCGCAGTGTATGATGAACAGTACAGCGACTTTCTTGCAAATGCACGTTTGTAGTCAGCAGCCCAAAACCAATCAATTATTTTTCTGAATCAAAGGATTTGCATGCAAATGGCAACGATTACTTGCTACATATTTTTGCATGTTTTAAATGCATATTTTTGTATATTTTGCTAAAAATGTATATTTTAAAATTTTTTGTCACACATTTTTTTTTTTTTTTTAATTGAATTGCATATTTTAATGAAGCAAATATTAAGTTTTATTTAAAAATAGACAAAACAAAGCCTTTGCAACACTTAACATATCATTTAGTTGTCATTTGTTCGACATTTATATTTTTTTAATTTTTCGTGAATACACCCAACTCTTTTTTACACGGTAGATACGTTCCAACAAAAAACGTGTAAAAAAAAAACGTGTAAAAAAAAAACACGAAGCCCATACTTAAATCAGGGATGTGTTCCAAAATTAAAAAAAAACGCGTTAGATAAAAAAATTCCTATACGTTGTTCTAAAAACCGTGTAAAAAAATTAAACACGTGTTACATAAATTAAAAAAAATAAATTAATTCATATTTTTATTAAAAAAAGGTAACAGAAAACTTAAATCCATAAGTAAATATTGTACATGAAAAAAATTAACTTGAGAAATAAAAGAAAAAAGCTTTATTAGCAAATAGCATAACTGCTTAGTAATTAGCCATGTTTATTGCCAACTGGACTACTATTGCTTTCATCACTAGATACTCGTATATCTAACATATCTGAGGAGTTTGAATCCATTGATGAGTTCCGTTCCATAATAAGGTCGTCTGTAGTTGGTTTGGTTTTAGTTAGGAAGTCTGTAATCAAATGCTGGGTTTTTGGTTTTTCGAGTTGCTTATGCAGTTCATGGTACCCAGCTGTACAAATCTGGAGGTTACGTTGAAATTTCAATGCATTTCAATATGCGTTGCCAAAACACAAATAAATAAAAAAAATGCAGCAAATTTTGTCGTTTTATCAAATCTATATTTATAAAAATGCACACAAAGTATTTTACTAAGTAGACATTTGATGTAAGGCATCCTGAGAGTTTTTGATTTTTTTAGTTTAAAATTATTTTGGATTCGTGTTAGAACAAATAAACCGTGTAAAAAAGAAGAGTTTGTCTTTTTTGTGCACCGTGTTATTTCAAAATCGTGTAAAAAAAGTCCGTGCAAAAAAAGAGTTGGGTGTATTTTTAAAATTTTAGTGCATATTTTTCTTGGTTTTCTGTGCATACTTCTTTTAAGTGCATATTTTAAGAGTATGTTTTTTTTTGTTAATGAAAGTCGCTGCCCTGATAATGAATATTATTTCAAGGTTTTCATAGGTAAATATTAATTTCTCTTGAACTTAACGAGTATACAAATAAATCAAATCAGCATATAATGAAATTGTTCTTACCTTAAAATAGCAATCCTTGTTCAGCCTTGTACAGTACAGTTTACATAAATTGTTTACGATTGAGCATAAAGAAAAA
The DNA here is from genome assembly GCA_021234595.1 of Delia radicum. Taxonomy (NCBI): domain Eukaryota; kingdom Metazoa; phylum Arthropoda; class Insecta; order Diptera; family Anthomyiidae; genus Delia; species Delia radicum. The sequence goes on from CM037852.1 coordinate 199,690,459, forward strand.
AAGAAACCGAAAAATAAACTCAAAATAAAAATAACTTGTTTAAAAATATTATAAATTTCTTTTTATTTCATTTTATATTTAAGATACTTATTACAGATGATAAAAATGTTGCTAGCTATCATATAAAAAACATGATACGTGTACCAACTATAACTTTTTATTCAAAACTCATCTCTATGTATGTGAATATATAATAGGGTATTCAATCGGTTAAACGTTAATCGAGTAATCGATGAATTTTAATCAAACAATTGTTTGAACAAATCAAAATGACTAATTCCGAGTAACGAATAACTCGAACAATTTTAATCGATTAATCGAGTTATTCGAGTAAATCAAAATAAGTTCTATTTCAGTTGATATTTTGTAAAAAAGCTGCTTAAATTATCTCGTATTTTTTAAAAAGAATTTTTTTTTTATAAAACTACATTCACATTGAACCCCATAATACGAATTTTTTTTTCTTTTTTCCTAATTCCATACAAATTTTGAATCGAAAACTTTAAACAAAAACGAAAATACGTATTTTAGGTCTCAATATGAGCAATGTATCAAATGTAAAGTAATGTGTCAGTTACGGTTTTAATTTAAATATTATATTCCTGAAGTAGTTTTCTTTTAAGAAAAACGTTCGGCACCGAGACCAATGCCTAAAATCTCACATTTTAGCTATTTCTAAAGTTATTTTACAAATATCAATAAACAGTTACAGACATTATTATAGTTAAATGAAAGGTCGAAACAATAAAATAATTTAACACTGAAAGGTCTGATTTCTAGAAAGTAAGCGACATTTTCAAGAATCTAAATACTCTACAAAAGAAAAAAATAAAAATAAAATCGCAACAATCGCAAAATTATAAGATTTTTTTTACAAGATTCAAATTGTATTTAATTCATCACAATTTTTTGGCATTACATGTCTGGGTACACTCAAAAAAATAAGTTAGTAGAGAAGTTAGTAAAACATCTTGTAAAACAGGTATACTATTTTTCAGCAAATTTTTTGCTAAACTTATGTTTTAAACTATAATTTTAGTTATACTTAGTCAGCACTTAACTGTTTTGAACTAATGTTTTACTAATATTTTACTAATGTTTTACTAATTTATTTTGCTAAAAAAAAATTATGCTGATTAGCACATCAATAGTGTGAACGACAACCAGATTAAAAGTTATACGCAGAATGAATTAGATGTCAAGAAGTAGTAGTGACGAGGAAAATTATACTAAAAAGTACAACTCCAGTAAGACACATAAAAAAATCAACTATGGAAGATTTTGTATCTGTTTTTCATACATAAAACAAAGTTGTGGATTAAAACAAATTAAATTTTGCGTTTTCACCGGCTTGTGAAAGTAATTGTCTATTAATTAAATAAAAGACAAAATAATATATATAAATATATAAATATAAAAAGATTAAATGTGTATTTGTGTCAAATTGAGTGGTCAAATTGATAACAAATATTTTTTTTTTTTTATTTATTTATTAAAAATTTGTGACAACCCAGTACAACAGGAAAAAATCTTATATTACAGCACTGAGATAATTAATGTTATTATAAAATTTTGTTAAAAGGTAAAATAAAAGTGATTTAGATATAAATAATAAAATTATATAATTATTAAAAAGGAAAAAAAAATAAATAAAAAATAATAAGACATAAGAATGAGATATGTAACATAACAATTGATGAAAAAAAAGCAAATTCAACATGAATTATTAATGATTTAAATAAGAATTTAAATAACAAACTTATGAAAAGCAAAAAAAAAAAAAAAACAAAAATTTTAATCGAAACGTTTGTAAATGGCAGTTCTAAATTGCATTGCAGTACTAATTGTTTGGATATTGGGAGATAATTTGGCCCAAAGCTGAATAGAGTTAATATAAAAATGCCTGGTTGATATGAGTCCACGATAGCGAAAAGTATTTATCTTTTTGCCTCTAGCCGATATTGAAAATCCTAATCTCTGAAATAGGTATTCTGGTTTAATTTTATGTAGAAACACCAAGGAGCGACATTTTAAAAGGCTTTCGAAGGATATATTATAAATTTTTCTAGAGAACTCTGAAATTCTGTCAACGCGTTTATTTGCAAATACGTATCTTGCAATGTTATTAAATGTTACTTTGAGTCTGTGCATGCTGAATAAATATATATAGAGCAGGTAGACAGAATAAAGCGGAAGACAAAGACATACATCTTAGGAAGATTTGTATGTTTATTTTTCTTATTGCAAAAAAATGGTTGTATATGTTACATTTTTTTATTTTTCCGTTTCGTTTCTATAATTCTCTGCGGCATTTGCTTTCCTTTAAAAGATAGCATCATTTAGACAATAATTGATGTAAGTATTTCAAAGATAATTTCGTTTATATTATATATAAATATTTCTATAGTTTTTAGATATTACGTTAATTCATATCGTCAATTTGGGAGTATGAACATTTTTATATTTTGTAACGTATTGTAAATTATTTTAAACAGAATCACAAAAATATATTTTATGACTTTCAGCAAATACATTAACTAAAGTATAATTTTTCTACATTTTTTTTAATTTTTTTTCAGTGTTCTAATATTCAGTAAAAATTTTATTAATTTTTAGCAAGGGTTTTTTAATTTCTAATCCATTAAGTTTTAGCAAAACTTTTGCTGAATCTACTAATTTTGTTACTGAAAATCAGCAACCTAATATTCGCAATTTTTTTGCAAGCACCCTCCTGACCAAAATTTTTCTGACTCAGCAAAATTTTTTTGCTGACTTTACTAATTTTTTTATTTGAATGAAGGGCTTTCACTCTTCTCTTTCATTCGGACCTTCATATATTCAACTAATCAGATAATTTATAAATTTATGTGATTTTTATTTTATATGTTTCTAAGGCATATTATATTATTTTTGATATTTTCGAAAAATTCTTAAAGTTATATCCCTACTGTTTTGTTAAAGTTTTACTTTATAACAACGAAAGAAAATATAGTAAAACACCTAAATTGTATATTGTTTTGGAATATATTTAAATTTTTTTTTTTATATTTTTTATTTATTAATAGTCATATAATTACAAATTATATACATTTATCCTAACCAAGCACTTGCTACTATGGCTTTCGGCGCGTTGTAACGAAAATAAACCAGTGCCTCTAATGGGAATCGAACCCACGACCCCTGCACTGATAAGCCAGAACGCTACCAACTAGCCTACTGGGGCGCACCAAATTTTAAATTAATTAGCTAACTTTTTTTTTTAATTGTGATAAAATACATTTCGGTGCTCATTTTTTTGTATTTACTGTGTGATTTGCTATGCATTTTTAAGGAAAAATTACTAAAATAAAGCTATTAAAATTATTCTAGTTACTCGAGTAAATTTAAATTCTCACTCGATTAATCGAGTAAGTTAAAACCCTCAAAATTGAGTTACTCGTTTTCTCGAACAAAATCCACAGCCGAGTTATTTGAATACCCTAGTATATAATGCAAACAATTTTATGATGAAAATAAAAGTAGTAAGAACATACAAATATGCAACTACTACTTGGTACACAGAAAATAATAATTCCCTGCTTTCTTCAATTAAATCGATTTGTTGAAAATTTTTTAAAAAAAATGTCAATTAAAAATTAATTGAATCAAATAAATATTTGGTCAAATTCGGAGCTTGCTGAACATTTTTTTATACTATCGCTCAAAAGATATTGTGGTTGGTTTTTGTAATATTTATGTTTGTGGCTGGTTTTTATAAATGTTTGTGTATTAGTAATAAATATTTTAAATCGATTTTTTATATATTTTATTAATTCTCATTAGGTTTATTATTTTATTAAGTCTAATAAATTAGTTTCAGTGATTTAAATGAGAATATTAATTTATTTTAAAACATTATTATAAATTTGATAATGTAATTTTTTAAGTTAAGTTTTGTTTAATAAAAATGTAACCATTTTTTAGACAACAATAAATTAAAAATTATTTAAAAAAAATAATTCTCTGGTTTTAACAAAAGGATTAATTTTTGTAAAAACAAAAATCAAACAACAAATTTTGCCGTACTCCACGTTTCCAAAGAAAGAACAAACCTAATTTCAGTGTGAATTTGTTCACATAAACGAGAATTACATGCCGGTTTAAATTCAATGTTATAAAATTCGGTACCGTGAAATAACTCCCAAATGAAATAAGTCCCAATGAAATAAGTCCCAAAAAAAAAATGAAATTAGTCCCAATTTTAATAAATGAAATAACCTCCAAAGAAAAAATGAAATAAGCCCCAACATTTGGGAGTTATTTCATAGTAATAAAATAACTCCCAACAAAGAATGAAACAACTCCCAATGAATAAAATCCCAAAAAAATGAAATAATTCCCAATTCAAAAACATCGAATTCTGCGATTCGCGGCGCATGCGATTCGCGGCCCTGGCCGAATCTATAGGAAGCGAACTACGGTGGCGCCATATTACGCGAAACGCGGCCGCGCAGCAGAACGCGAATAGTACGCACCGCTTTCCAGAGGTCATAACGTCCAATGACATAATGTCCATGTCCGTTATATCACTCGAAAAGTGTCATAATGTCCATGGACTTTATGACAATTTGGAATTTGACAATTTTGGGACATTATGTCACTTTTAAATTTGGCATAGCGTTCAGACTTTTTAAAATAAAAAGACTAATAATATTTAGTATATCAATACAATTTTTTTAAATATATGTATATCACAAAATAAAACTAAACTTATAAATCGTATAATCGCACGCAGAAAAAACTTTATTTCGCGAAGCCGCCTGCCGCATTCTACGGAGTAAAAAAACCCCTAAGAGCAGCCGAAGGCCGCCACACAGAATCACTTCTTTTACAAATTACTTGATGTCTTAAAAATATAAGATTTCAACGGATTCGACATCTGATTTGAAAAACAAGTTCTTCTGGGTGGCGGCCTTCGGCCGCTCTTAAGGGTTTTTTTCTCCGTAGAACGCGGCAGGCGGCTTCGCGAAATAAAATTTTTTCTGAGTGTGACACAAAATAAACTTCAGAATTACTGATCTGTTTCTACACTGGAGTATAATGTCCATGGACCTTATGTGACCCAAAAAGTGGCATAATGTCCATGGACTTTATGTCATTCTATTTGTCACATTTCAGAGTGTCATAAAGTCCATGGACATTATGACACTTTTCGAGTGACATAACGTCCATGGACATTATGTCATTGGACGTTATGACATGCCACCAAAACGATAAAATCACATTTAAAAATGAAAATGAAATAAGTCCCAACATATGTGAAATAACTCCCAATGACAAAAATAAGTGAAATAACTCTCAACAAAACCTGGTTCGGAATTATTTCATTTGGGAGTTATTTCATAACGAAATAATTCCTAAATGAAATTTGTGAAATAATTCCTAACGCATTGGGAGTTATTTCATAGTGAAATAAATCCAAATTTATATGGAAAATTTTTGGGAGTTATTTAATTTTTTTTTTTTTGGAGTTATTTCATTTGGGAGTTATTTCACGGTACCATAAAATTCTAGTTATAAAAAACATTTTGTATGGCAACAATATTTTATGCAATTGTTTTTTGCTTTTTGAGCAGGTCTACAATATTGATCACTTTTTAATCAAATAAGTTATTATTTAATTGCATAATAATTGAATTAAAGAGCTATCAATTACTAATTGATTTAAAAATTTTAGTCGTTGGCGAAATTGGAGCAATTTAAGTTATTGAAGCGGTTGTTTTTGTGACTGAAATAGGCATTTATTTTTTTTGTGTGTACTTATTTACTGCTTTTAAATATGCATTTTATTTTACTGAAATATTGATACAAACAATTTAAAAAAGCATTCTATTTGAAAAACTACTTATAGAATTATTGACAAAAAAAAAATAAAAAATTATTTGAGATAAAAAAGAAAAAAAAAATATATATAAAAAAATATTTATGAGTAGAAAATAATGAAATATATTTCTTTGTTAAAGATGAAATTTTTAAAGTTTAATTTATTTTCATATGTTGGTAAATATTTAAAGAAAAAGCAGCCAGGAAAACCAGGTTAAGTTGAGTGGCGGCTGACAAACTGAGAATTTATATAAAAGAAGAAATTATGGTCTTAAGACAACAACGTCAGGTAAAACGATGAGAAAAAAATTATAAAAAAAAAAAACTTTAAAAAAAAACATTTCATGCCATAAACTACTACACTTATGCTTATGAGACATTCCGTACCAACTGTCTCACTACAGGAAAAAGTATGTTAGGTTATTGCTAAACTCGCAGTGTTTATTGTCCCGTATGGTACAAATTTTTAAATTTTTCCAAAATGTTTAAAATTTTTATATTTTTATACAATTTATTCAAATTTTAATGAAATATGAAAAAAGTTGAAAATTTTAGTATGTCAACATGCCCAGTAAAATGTTATAGAACAGATTACCTTTGAACCTGTTCTAGAACAACTTCTTTTACCACCGGTTACATGGAACCGATTCTAAAACAGGTTCCCGGGAGTCGAAATGTAAGGTGTTACTGTCCCAGTGCAACCTGTTCTTGTTTGTAGGTAGAGAACCTATTGCAAATAGGACAAACTCCACATAAAAAGAACCAGTTGCAGAACAGAAATTAGAACCGGTTATAAGTAATACAGTATAAGCTGTTCTGCAACCAGTTATTTGGATTTTACTTTTTTACTGTGGAAACTCCACAGTTCCAGTTCCTATTTGAAAAACAAAAATCAGAAATACTGCTTAACTTTTAGTGTAATACATGTTTTAACCGCACTCAAAAGTTAGTAAAAAATCTGTAAAAGGTTTTCAATTCCTCTTTACTATTTTTGTACTAATTTTAAGTACAATAAATATGTTTTACTTTTAAATTTAAAAAAAAATAAAACCAAAAGTTTTTTTTGGATTTTTCATCATAAATTATGATGTGAGCAAGATTATTCAAGTTCAAGATCGTTTATCATCGGGTGAATAAAACAATAAGGGTAAAGCGTTGATCTTTTTACTTCAAAATTTGGATAACTCTTCTACCCTTTCAACATTGGTTCTCTGAAGATTTTCGGTGACGCGAAATAAAATATGTAAGGACCTGTCAGTGTATAAAGTCTGCTTTAAATTAGCGGATACAGCAATTTTTTAATTAATAAATAATCATTGCACGGTTTTTTGTTTAACAAACAACAAATGATCTGGAACTCACATCATCATGCTCACATCATAGTTTACAATAAATATGTTTTACACTTACTTAACAAATCCGGTTGTCTCAACAGAATTTCATTCAACCGAATTGATTCGGTTGCTGCAACCTCGTAAATTCGATTGTCACAACTGAATTTGGTTGTTGTTACCGAATTATCGTGTTTATGATTACATTCGTAACTATCTGCCGAATATAAACCAAACAGGAGATCCATCAATTGATACATCTCTGGTAGTATCTTATGTTGATGACGCTGTCAGAAACTCTACATTTGAAAAAAGACAAAAAAGGTCAATTAGAGCAGAAATTACTCCATGGATGACTTTTAATTTGCAAAAATTAATATGTTACAAAAACAAACTTTTAAAGCAACGGCGAAAAAAAACCTGGAAGCTTAGATATTCAAGAAAGATTGAAAAGAGTTAGCAATGTTATAAAGAAAGCTTCTAAAGAGTCTATGAACAACTTCTATAAAAACAAACTTAATGAAATTCAACATGATCCAAAAAAGAGCTGGAGGTTTTTGAATGAGACACTTGGAAGGGTTCCGAAAAAAGCAATAAATATTAAAGATTCTAATGGTCAGCTTATTTTAGATGATTCTAAAAAGGCGGAGGTACTAAATAGTTATTTTATTCAATCAATTAAGGATGTCAAGATAAAAATTGAGCAATTTCCAACTAACTCGTATAATTCTTTACGAACAATGGTACGTAATAATAATATATTTCATCTTAATAATACAACATATGAAGAGGTAGAGGATGTAATATTAAAGATAAAACCAAATAAAAGCTCTGGACATGATAATATATTGCCGAAAATTATATTGAGTAATAAGAATGAGTTTACTACTATTTTTGTAAATATTTTTAATAATATGGTAAATATGAGCATTTATCCTGATATTTTAAAAATTCATAAGGTAATACCGATTCCAAAAGGAATCAATAGTTGTACGTCCGATATGTATAGACCAATTTCTATTTTGTCTAGCATTGATAATGTGTTCGAAAGAATCTTACACAATCAAATTTCTACTTTTATGGAAACCCATAATTTGCTAAATGATTTTCAATATGGATTCCGGAAAGCGTGTGGTACAGAGGAAGCAGCCGTAAATGTCGTTAATTTTATTTGTAAAGGTCTAGATGATGGAAATTGTGGCGTGGCAGGTTTATTTTACGATTTTACAAAGGCATTTGATTTAATTGATCATGACATCTTGTTACAAAAACTTGAGTGTTATGGTATATGTGGTAGAGAACTATCTCTTTTAGGAAGTTATTTGAGAAATCGCAAGCAATTTGTCCAGATTGGTGCTAGTAAAAGTTCATTTCGTGAAGTTGAACATGGAGTACCGCAAGGCAGCGTAATTGGACCTTTATTGTTCACTATTTATCTTAATGACTTGAAAAATCTTGAACTTACTGGTAAAATTTTTATATATGCAGATGACATTAGTTTATTTTACCCTTACAAGCATGAAACAGTAGCTAAAGTGTATATTGAACGAGACGCGGCATTAATATCAGAGTTTACGAGAATAAATAAACTTTTTTTAAATGCTAACAAAACTCGATTGATGAGATTTAAACCATATTCGGATCAGACCAATTTTAGTGTTTTTTGTAGATGGAAAAGAAATCATGGAAGTTCTATTAAGTATTAAGGTATACAACTGCAAAGGAATCTTGCTTGGAGTCAACATATCGAGAATGTTAAGATAAAAACAGCCCAAGCTGTTGGTTTTCTATACAAGTTTAAAAACAAATTTGATAAAAACACGAAATTATTAATTTATAATGCACTAGTTCGAAGCCACTTTAATTATTTAGCTATTTTGTATGGTTATAAAAAAAGTTCTGAGTTGAAAGGGTTGCAACGTATGCAAAATAAAGCTTTAAAAGTGGTAGCTAATCTTCCCATCACACATTCAACTTTAACATTATATACCGACGTTTTTAAAACTGTATTACCTATCTATGCTATTTACAAAATGAAATTACTAATGTGTGTTTTTAAGTGTTTAAACAGCATTGGTCATCATACCATACATTTTTCGAGTTATCAGCACTCGCTCAATACAAGGAATAATATGAATTTAGCAGTAGCATGGTGTAGGCTAGAAACAACGAAGCAACGTATTGAGTACATGGGTAGTCGTAAATATAATAATTTACCGCCAAATTTGAAAAATATAAATAGCATTTCTTTAGGCGGCATGGAATGAGGCCCCAAGAAATTTGGCCCCAAAGTGAAAAATGCAAAATGGCCCCAAAAAAAATTGGGGCGAATTTTCATTTTTTTGGGGCCAACTTTCACTTTGAAAAAGTGAAATAATGCCCCAAAATAAAAATGCAAAATAGCTCCAAAATTTTGGGGCAAAAATTCATTATCGAATGTGGGGTCAAACTGCATTTTTTGAATATGAAAAATGGCCCCAATTTGTGCCATGTGAAATTTGGGGCCAAATTTCATTTTCATAAAATTTGCATTTTTACCAAAAGACAAAAATTTATAACGGTACTAGTTACTATTTGTTTTGATCTTGTTGAAGTTTAAACATTATTAATTAGTAAATAATTAGTTTGCTGATACAACACGTTGGTGACAGTCGCAAGAAAGTGCAGTGAAATGGAGTGTATATTTTTTTGTGGAAAAAAAACTAATAGTAATTTGTTGTACATAGTGGATCAAAAAATGATTTTTAAAAAAAAATCTAACTATAAAAATGTTGTAAAATATATTTGCTGGCGTAATTCTTGCAAAGCTAGAATTATCCTGTTGCAAAATGGCAAATGTGAATTGGCCAAGCATTATATTGACCACAACCACAACAATGACGAAGAGGCTTATAAGGAGCTAAATGCACTAAATTCAATAAAGAAGGAATGTGCAAATGTTGCCTCCAATATTGGATCAAACTTTTCGGCTATAAGTAACGTCAGAACGGCTTTCCGAAATACTTGTTCAAAGTAAGTTATTATATGTTGTAAATATTAGGTGGTGAATTATTTGTATTTTTTTAAAAAGAAACCAAGATGATACTAAAAACATTGAATTTGCAAAAATTAAGAGAGACTTACAATATATTGCCAGTAAAAATTTAATAACATCTATGAAAAGCCCTCTAGAAGTAATAAATGCTTTTATGTATGAAGAGGTATGGAGAAAGTATGGGCAGACGCAAGACGAAAGCAACCCACGCTTTTTTTATACTGCATGTATAACAGGTGATGGATACAGCTTCTGTATCTTTTCATGCCTTAAAATAATTGACCTCATCAAGGAGAACATTCGACCTGAGGAACGCAAATTCCTTATAGATGCTACTTTTAGTATTGTTCCTGAAGGTTGCTTTAAGCAACTATTAATAATTTACATTAGCTATTTTGAGGAGGTATGTTATAATCATGTTACATTGTTGCTCCATTTAGCAATTATCTATTTACAGATTTATCCAGTTTTTTTTGTGCTAATGGATAAAAAGTCAAAAAAATCGTATCAAGAATTGTTGATATATATAAAAAATAATATATTTGATTTGCAACCATCTGTGTTCATTAGTGATTTTGAACATGCTATGAGGGAGGCAATTAGGAGCGTTTATACTGATGCGAAACTGGTTGGCTGTTGGTAAGAAATAGCCCCCATTTTGAAAATTTTTTTGTGTCGCACGCAGAAAAAACTTTATTTCGCGAAGCCGCCTGCCGCGTTCTACGGAGGAAAAGAACCCCTAAGCCCGGCCGAAGGCCGGTTACGCAGAAAAACTTTGCTTGGCAAAGCCCCTTAGAAGTTTCTTTTGTGTCGCACGCAGAAAAAACTTTATTTCGCGAAGCCGCCTGCCGCGTTCTACGGAGGAAAAAAACCCCTAAGCCCGGCCGAAGGCCGGCTACGCAGAAAGACTTTGATCTGCAAAGCCAATAGGGGTTTTTTCCTTCGTAGACCGCGGCAGGCGACTTCGCGAAATAAAGTTTTTTCTGCGTGCGACACAAAAGGAACTTCTAAGGGGCTTTGCCAAGCAATGTTTTTCTGCGTAACCGGCCTTCGGCCGTAGAACGCGGCAGGCGGCTTCGCGAAATAAAGTTTTTTCTGCGTGCGACACAAAAAAATTTTCAAAATAGAAACATTTTTACAGAAAATCGCGCGATTTTTTGTAAAAATGTTTCTATATTTTAATAACAAAATGAAAAATTTTTACTAAAAATCGCACGATTTTTGGTAAAAATTTGGCAAAAATTTACTTTTTCGGGTACACCTCAAAAAAAAAAAAAAAAATATTGGACCCTATCTGAAATAAAAAAAGAAATTTTTTTTTTATGTGACGTTAAGGGCGCTAAGGCCCCTGGAGCCCCCCAGGGGGGAAAACCCGGAACAAGTCAAGTTTAGTGACATTGCCCAGATTTTTTTTTATTTTTTTTACCCTAAATAGTGTTTTCTGACCTGATTTCAAAAATTTTTTGTCGGAAGCGCCCCCTAGCGTCAGAAATGAGCATTAAAGTTTAAATAGTTTTTAGAAAAAGTAGAAAAGTAGAAAAAGTTTTTCTGCGTGGAAAAGATTTTCTGCGTGACCGGCCTACGGCCGGGCTTAGGGGTTTTTAACTCCAGTATGTCTTAATTATGGACGGCGGGGATCTCGAGTGCCCGGCCTCTGGCCGGGCTAGTGCGGATTCTCCTCCAACTGTTGGATTGTAACCAAAAACTGCAAAACATAAACATTGTCCATTTAATAACTTTTGAAATTGACTATCAGTTTTAATAAATTTTTTAAATACTTATAAAGACTTTTTTTCATTTTGTTATTCAAAACTAATATAGTTCTTTACAGGTTTCACTTTTGTCAAGCGCTAAGGCGAAATGTTTCAAAAAACCATGCCCTATTAAATTTTATACGATCGTCTGAGGCTGCAAAAATATTATATCGGAAATTAATGGCACTTCCGTTGTTACCAGCCAATTTAATTAAAACGGGCTGGGAGGACACACGCCGAAATATATTATTAATGGACGGAGAGAATAACCCAGGAAAAAATTACACATTCCAAAAAGAAGGTGATGCCCACACTTGCTTACATATCTTATTGCCAAATTTAGTAACTGCAATACCAAACACATTCCAACGTTCCATCAAAAAAGCAAGTAGTATTGTAATCAAGTAGTATTGTAATCAAATCAATTGTAATCAATTCTTTAAATTTAAACCTGAAAGCATGAACTCAATAACAAAATAATTATTTACTTAAAAGAAAATAACAATGTTATTAACTTATATGTATAACTTTTTGTACTCAAGAAGTAATCATATACTTTTTCTTAATAAAAGGACTTTATTGGAAGTAGTTCCTCATTTTGAAAAAAGAAGTTATACAATTTTAAAGAATTTATCTTATATATTTTTGTTGAAACAAATTTTTATTTGCTGGAAAATAATACTAAAACCCGAAATTGCATGTTGCCTAAATTTAGTTAGGTATAAATTAGGGACGCGTTTATTTATACTTCATATTTTCTTATTTTTTCTAGGGAACTATTTTTTCTTTTTTGTGTAAGTACTTCGTAGTTTTACAATGGAACTATTTCTTTATTAAAAAATGTATGTAGTTCTTACAAATATAAAGTAAATAGTTCTTCGGTAAAAAAAATAATCAATTCTAAAGAATCAATTATTTTAGTCTCACGCCCTGTTAAAAGAATCGAGTAGGTAATCTAGTAAGGAATGCGTTCTGCACAATATGCTTGATTACAAACCCGCTTACCTTTTTGAAAATTTTTTGCTGGGAAGTTTAGTTCATTTTTGAACTATTTTGAGAGGCAGTGGATGCGAAAGGTAAAACGTTTGTTTAATATAAATTGATTTTTATTTTAATTTTTTGAAATATATTTATTTAGGTTGGCCCAAGTAACTTTAGCGTTTATAAGGAGTCCATTCGGACAACGTCTGCAGTAGAGGCATACAACGGCGTATTAGGAAAATGTTTAGAAAAAAGCGGTCACTTTTTTAAGTTTGTTGCAGCAATTCGACAAGAGGAGTTTTTCAAAGGCCGTAAATTCCAGGCTGTTTGTGAAAGTGGTGGTTGTTCTTTACCAAAAAAACGACGTCGTGATATTGACAAACAGAATAAATTATTGGAAGGTACAAAGATGCTGGAAGAAGGAAAAATAACTGTGTCCGCATTTTTAACAAGAATGACGTATAAGCAAAATGGTATATGCTCGGATTATATACCTGATATATTTCAAGAAAAGGAATATTTAACGTGTGAGGAGGAATCCGAGGAAGAAGTAGCGGAAGTAGCAGAAGCCGTGGTGGAGGCAAATGTCTGCGTGGTTTGTCACGATAGACGCCCTAACATTGTAACGTTGCCTTGCAAGCACCTAAAAGTATGCAGCGAATGCAATCTTTTGTTGCAAGCTGCAGCTGCACAAGAAAATGAGGATAGGTATAAATGTCCTTATTGTAGAGCGGATGTTATTGATTCCATGCAAGTTTTCACATAATGTTTGTGTTTTTTTCCAATAAATAATCATAATAATGCTGTGCATAAACAAAGTTGTTTTTTCATAATTGAGGGCCATTTTTCATAACTTTGACAAATTGGGGTCATTTTTCATATCTGACAATTGGGGCTATTTTGCATAATGAATAAAAGCCCCAAAATCAAAAAATGAAAATACGCCCCAAAAATCAAATTTGGGGCCAATTTTCATTGGGTTGGGGCGATTTTTCATAAAATTTTTGGGGTTAATTTTCATAACGAAATTTAGCCCCAAAATTTGGGGCATATTTTCATTTTCGGGTTGGGGCCTAATTTCTTGGGGCCTCATTGCATGCCGCCATTTCTTTATTCAAAACAAGTTTAAAGAATTTTTTACATCAACACATAGAGGAACTTCTAATGTAATTATAATTTATATTGAATGTTAAAATATTATTTTTAATTTTGTTTTCTTTCTTTTATTTTAATATATATATTTTTTTTTTTTTTGTATTATTATTATTATTTAGTTATGGTGAAATAGGAAATATTTCTTAAGTATGCAATATATTATTGCCAACTCGCCTCTATAATGCCTTCAAGGCGCAGAGGCACATAAATTGTAATGCATTTTGTTTGTTGAAAATAAAAATAAATAAAAAAAAAAAATAAAAAATTGGGGGTTGTGATAACCGAATTCCAGCACACTCTAAGTGTATCCAATTTAATCTCAAAATATCTAATTACATCCACCAAAAACTATTTATCTTTTGCATGTAATTAGATCCTAGTGCATTCAAATTAATCTTGTTGGATATAAGGATCTTAATTATATATTATTGGATCCCACAATTTGCAGATCAATGTTGATTAATCTCAGTGATGAATCATTCTCTGTAGAAAGAGATATGTTTTTATATGTGAGATATACCATTTTTTAATCGGAATCTGAACTGATAATAAATATGCAATTTAGTACGATACAAAATTTTAATCAAAAACAAAAAAAAAAAAAATCATCTATAAGACGATCTAAACCGACTAGAACTCTCAAATTTTTTTGTTTGTTTTTTTTTTTGCGCAAGCTGACACTTCATATATGAACACATACTTTTTCCATCCAACACTAACACTTTCATAGATAACAACCATACAAACACATTTGTGTTACATGTAGCATTTTATCCCAGTAAACTGCTAAGGATACATATTTCAAACAAAATTAATTTGATGCCAGATATTTCCAACACAAATGTCATGCAATTAATTAGATGTTTTCGATGATAAAATGACAACAGTAGGGATAAAAAAACAAAAATCGACTCAAAATATACAAGAGTGATGTATGTAGAATGTTTTCTAAAAATTTTTCACACCTATGTGTAGGATATTTTAAATATTCATTTTTATTTTGTGTCACGATATAATATAATTTTCTTTATCATCTCTGTTGTGGATAATAGCAAATTGTTTTCTGGGTTTTCAAACAGTTTTAGCTTAAAAATATTTACTGCAACAACACAATAAGTATAAAAAGCAACACTTAGAGTCATTCTTGCATTTACGTTATAAAAATTTAAATTTATTTTATACAACACGTAGAGTAAGTTTTCCTCAAGTATACGTTTTTTTTGTGTACATTTATGTAGTTTTTGTGGTTAAAATGTTTTTATAAATATTACTACTACTATAAACATACCTACAACTATACCTGGCTTAACGCAGTTCTTAAAATGTTTTTCTCATACTTATAAAAGCTGGGGTTTCTTCTAATCAACACTGTTCTTTGTTAATAAAATATATTTTCTATAATACGCTGTCTAACAGCAACTGTGTTCTACGAGGGACAAGTGCTTCCTGTACATTTGAGAGTCACTGGATTTATTAAGCATTTTCTTTGTTTACCATGTCATACACACTATATTTGCTTCTTTTCATCTTATAACACATCTTGTGTCTGGTCCACAATATGTTGTACCAACATGATTTTTTGACTGACATACATGTGTTTACATATCCTAGTTTTATGTAGAAAAAATTTTTGCAACGCCAACAAAAAAGGCGAAAATACTTTTAAATTGTTTTTGTATATTTTACTTATTATTATATTTTTGTACCAAAATGAAACTTTAATTTTTTTTTATATTTTCTTTTTAAGAGAAGCAACACTCTGGAAATTCTTTCTATTAATTAAAGTGTTGCTTTCTTTGGAAAAGGGATAGTAGGATGGTGAAAGGTATAGAAAGATGAAGGTCTTCAAACATGACAACACTGTAATTGCGCGAGATGATATGTCTTCAAACAGTTGTGTGTGTTGTTGCCGTCACCGGGAATCGAACGGTTTACTGACTTTCGTTGTGGTCGCGCAAGTTCAAATGACGCTGAACGTTCTGAACGGCCAATTGAGGTCAACATACCCACCCGAAAATGTCGAAAAAATCCACGATATGGTGTTGGCCGATCGCAAGAATAAAAGTGCGTGAGATTGTTGATGCCATAGGCATTTCATATGGCAGTGTGGATTCGATATTTAATATATATAGAGTTTTTTTTTTGTTTTTAAATTTATTAATTGATCACTTTCAGGAATGTGTTGATAGATCTATTTCGGGAATTTTCTAGGTTCCCATCATCAGAATACGTTTTTCAAGAGGTTACAATCCCATGCCAAACATCAAACATTCATATAAACTAGTTTACTCACTACATGAGAACTAATATATATATATATACAGGGTCCGCCATCTAACGTTTTTTCTTCAACTAGTGCTTATTTCGTGAATGGTAACACTTAGGTCATGTCTGATTTGACAGATAATTAGTTTTATCCTTCCGCTTCACGAATATGGTTGTGTATACGCTTGAACAACGCTGGGAAATATTGCGACATTACTTTGAAAATCATGGTAATGTTGCAGAATGTATGCGAAAATTGCGTACGTATTTTGGAAGAAGAGAAGCACAGCGAGCTGATGTCTTTTGGCCACCTCGGAGCTGCGATTTGGCACCGTTGGACTATTATTTGTGGGGTGCCGTCAAAGATAAGTGTTACGCCAACAAGCCAGAGACAATTGACGCTTTAAAGAACAATATTCGTGAAGCCATTGGTGAAATACAGCTGCACACAATCGATAATGTGCTTAAAAATTGGACCACCGATCGTGTAGGCTACTGCATGGCCAACCATGGCAGCCATTTGAATGAAATTATTTTCCATTATTAACCGGAAGGATTGTACTTTCAAATAAAAAAAGAAATTTGAGAAAATATTCAGTAGTTTTTTTTTATAGCATTTAAAAAAAAAAAAGTTATTTGGCGGACCCTTTATATGAGCACCAAGTTAAAGATTATCACCATTTATCTAAAAATAAATTAAAAACTTGTTTTTTGTGTGTATGTCTACCTTTGGTTAATATTCAATACAAGTTTTTTTTTCTTTTTCTTTCCTTTTGATTTGTACATTTGTTTTTAAAAACAAAATACACAGGGGAAGTAGTAAACAAGACCATACTTTGACTTTTATGCAAGTTTGATATAATTTTTCTTAAAAATAAAAGTTATGTTATTTTCAACAAAATCAATTAATTTAAATGTTAAATTATTGTCGTAATGAAGACAACAATAATACAAAAATTATACTTATTTTATTGACAAGGAGAGTACCGTAAATAGTGGGCATCCTCTACTGATGTACTTTAATAATAATGAAATAAAGGCATGTGTTACAAAAAAAACATGAATCAGACTCCTGATGAATTAGATTAGTACCTGAAGTTTTTTATAATCGGTCTTTTCAATGGGTTTATAAATGATTGGATACACCATTAAAAATTGTTGTGAAATCTTTCCTATCATTTTTACAAATTTAAACAAATATATCACCCTAGTAAAAAGGTTCATATATCAAAACATATGACCATATAAAATTATATTCAAATTTTGAGTCTATCCAATTCAATCAGAGTTCAGATATAGTAGTTCAGATTTAGTAGTTTGGCTTTTATCACTTTAAATTTACTAAGCCCAACCATTTTTTTAACTTGTCGCACATAATGCTTCGAACATTCCATCTTTATAGAACTTTTTGGCCTTGGAAGAGTTCTTTGGTTTCGTTTTTAAACTGTACTACCACATTTATTTTTTTTTTTTGAAAGTCCGACTTGGATTATTTCATATAAGTTTAAAAAACTTTTTCACGCACTGGCTTTTGATTATTTATTGTGAACTAACTATACAATTTATTTTAACAATTCAAAAAACTGTATTATCTGAATAAAAAACATTTAAATCAATCGCAAAAAAAGTTATAAGGAAAAATGTGTGTTAACGTTTATTTGGGCGCACACTTTATACAAAATTTAAGTAAAGTACTTAGACGTATGAGTAATAAATAAAATACAATAAAATTAAGTATACGTCATGGTAGTTTTATATTCAAACAATATTTTCATCAACCAGCGTTCGAATTTAAACACAATCAAACGTTTTTCTATCGTTCTGTTTTGCTTTTTGCTGACACTCAACACAATCATTTTGTTGTGCACAGTAAACATAAACAGAACATTTCTTTATTTTCATTTTGATTTGTAAACAGAACACAAACACTTTCACAAACTAGTTTTCGATGAGAGACCGAACTATACGATTTTGTTCTGTTTGGCCAATATTTCAAACAGGTTGATTTTGTTGTGTTTATGGAATAGAACAAAACTATTTGTAAACCGTTCTTAGTGTTTATGTCATATTACAAGTGAAAAAAACGCGTTTTAATGTTTAAGTTGAATGAACACAAAAAATAACCACTATGAAAGAATAATGTTTGACTAAAGAAACATTTTCGTTTTGTTCCGTTTGTTATATTACAAACAACGATTTGAGCACTTGTGTTGTGTTTATAAATACGAACGAAACAATATAGATCGTTGTATTGGTTTTTTTGATAGCAACGTTATGTTAGTGGTACATAAATTTTCGAACTCTCCCAGGTAGAAATTTGGGATGGTACAAAAAACGAAGTGTTTTCAAAACGTTTGTTTTTGATGGTACTAAAATAAAAGCGTTTCCAAAGCGATAATTGCAAATAATACGAAAAAAAAGCATTTAAAAAACATTATTTTGGATTGCTATTCGAACGTTCGGACAAAGTATTTTAGGAATACTTTTTATACAAAACTTACAAATATTTGTGAAATAAAAACACTGTAAAAACATTGGTTCAAAGCGTTTTTCCAACGTTTGTAAAAAGTACTTTAGAAGTTCTTATCGTACAAAATTTACAACGGTTTATAAAATGAAAAACAACACTGTCATAAGGGGGTCTATCTATATGCGAACTCGGTTTCTTATGTAATTTTTTTATATAATGAAATATATCTATTTTCCAATAGAGGGCTTTTTATTTTCATATTTGAATATTCGATTTTTAATTTCATTGATTTTATTGATATGTTTTTATATATAAAATTAAAATCTATTTTTTCTTTTGTGGTTGTCACAATATCGTTTCGTCAAAATTATGTTTTATGTTTATATTTTTTATACTAAATCACATTTCCCTTAATTTAAAACCCTGAAGTAATACTTTTATGTTTCAAGCTTATTAATTTATATTTTGTTACTTTAAAATATATTTTAATTAAATTCAATAAAAATATTATTTTTCAAAATGTAAATATATAAAATTGTTTAAAATTATTATTCTGATATTTGTGTTGAAAACAATGACAAAGTACTTTAATTGTAGCTTTTTTAACGCTTAGAGAACGTTAAAACTGTAAATTGGTATTTATTAACAATTCATAAAGATCTTTAAAATTTGTCTTTCGAGCGTTTTGACAATGTTCAAAATTACAACCCTCAAAGCGGTTATCATTTGGGTCGTTTTCATAACGCTTAATAACTGTAAGCCAAAATGTTCTGCAAATACTTATTTAACGATTGAAAAAGCATTTCAAAAATTTTGTTTTGCAATGTTTTGAGAACGTTATAAAATACCATCCTCAGACCGTAAATTTGGGTTATCATTTTGCACATTCTCAAAACGCTTTAAATTTGTAATTTGGTATGTTCTGAAAACGCTTGTACCATCATGAAAAATGCTTTCAAAACGTTTTAAAGATTGTATTTTTCTACCTGGGCTGTCATCAACACTACCACGAGTTACACTACGAAATTTTCACGATCGATAAAAAAAACATGTAACCTTTTTTACTAAATAAAACAAATTTTGGCCGATTTTTAGATAAATTGAAAATTTTTAACAAATTTTATTTTTCTAAAATTCTCCACAAAAATGTGTACCCTGTGAAAATGGTAATATATTTTCATATATTGTCATATAGGGTCACATATATGAGTTCATGTATGAATCCATATATGTTCGGTGCCGAAATTTGAGTGTATATGTCCATATATGATATATATGATATGTTCAAATATGCTCATACATATATTATAACTTTTCCTATATGCTCGTATAAAACAGGCCATTTTTTAAGTTTTTACAAAAATATTGTCTTTTTATTAAAAGAAAGTGTTTCTATTATACTTCTTAGAACATGCTACTAATAAATTCATACATTTTAAACTCAAAATGCATTAAAAAATTTAAATAGTTCAAAGCGAAATATTGGGAAAGAATTTAATGAATATTAATAATAATGAATATTAATTTAATGAATATAAATACAGTATTGCTGCAGTAGACCAATGTGACGTTTTATCTAGTATATTGTCTATAAAATCCAACTCTATAGGAGTGGACGGGATTAATCCAAAGTTTCTAAAGATTCTTTTACCTCAACTACTTCCAATAATAACATTTTTGTTTAACAAAATATTAACTTCAAGTTACTTTCCCTCGAATTGGAAAATAGCTAAAATCGTCCCAATACCCAAAGCTGGTTCTGATTATAGACCAATAGCCATTCTTCCATTTCTCTCTAAAGCATTTGAACGTATTATGCATAACCAAATTACTTATTTCTTGGATAACAATAATTTGCTAACAGATCGTCAATCTGGGCTCAGAAAGAAGCACAGTTGCATAACAGCCTTAGTTGATGTTACAGAGGAGATTAGGGAGAAACTTGATGATGGCAAGACTACATTTTTAATACTTTTAGATCATTCAAAAGCGTTTGATACCGTATATCATAACATTCTTTGTTACAAACTTAATAACTTTTTCAATTTCTCTTCGACCACTACTCAGTTATTGTCAACATACCTACGTAACAGATATCAGTATGTTGAAACTGCAATCCAAAAATCCAAGGCACTGCCTGTAACCAGAGGGGTACCTCAGGGGTCCATTGTTGGGCCACTATTATTCTCACTGTACTCTAATGACCTTCCAGGCATTTTAACAAATTGTAATGTAAGAATGTACGCGGATGACATTCAACTTTATACCAGTTGTACTAATGCCTTAATCGACCAGTGTATTATCTCTATTAATCAGCAACTACATCGTATTTATACGTGGGCAACCGCAAATGGTCTAGGAATAAATCCAAAAAAATCTAAATGCATAGTAATTCAAAAGCGTCCTGCCAAACTAAGTATTATACCTAATATATTTATAAATAATCAAAAAATTTAAATAGTAAAATCTGCTAAGAATCTCGGAATATTTTTTAATGACACTCTTACGTGGTCGAACCACATTAACTATGCTTGTGGTCGCACTTTCTCTATGACTAGAACTCTTTGGCGAACCCAGCATTGTACACCTATTAGAATAAGAATGCTACTTGCCAAAACTTATCTGATGCCTGTTTTACTATATGGTTGTGAGCTTTTTGCTAAATGTGATGCAACTAGTAAAGGGAAATTGAACGTTGCATTTAACAAAATAATCCGATACGTGTATGGACTTAATAGGCGTTCTAGTGTATCTTTCTTTTCATCTCAGCTATATGGCCTTTCTTTAAATAATCTACTAAACATTAGAGTTTTAGTTTTTTTACATAAAATAATATATACCCACATACCTGATCATCTGTACAGCAAACTTGTTATTTCAGATATAAGCAGGGGAAAAAGACTTAGATCATTTAGATACAAAAGTTTAATTTCGGAGTGGCATTTCTACATATTCGCAGTATCTCTCTGGAATTCTATACCCCACAGCTCTCAACTTTTAAGTAACGCACGAAAATTTAAAGAAAATATTTTTAAACTGTTTTCGGCATAAGAAAATCAAACATAATTATTTGATAAATTAAATTATTTAAATTTATTTAAATTTTTTATTTAGTTTTTTTTTTTTGTTTTGTTCATCTTGTTTAATTTAAATTGTTTTTTGTTTTCCATATAAAAATTGTAATTAGTTGTTAAGTTATTAATTAATGATCTTATAATTTTTCAAATCATCAGTTCCATACTGCAAAATAAGACTCTTAGTCTTGTGTATGGAGCAATTCAAATAAATAAATAAAATAAATAAATAATGAAAACCAACTTCTTGCACAAACAAAAAAATAAAATTCGTTGATTTGGGAAATGATGTTGACGACGATAACAATAGTAAACAAGCCAACCGACAAAAGAAGTCCTTCGGTAAGAATACTTATGAATTTTATTAAAAAAACTTTAACTAAAATGCTTGTGTTTGATAGTTTCAAAGGTCCCACTAAAAACATTGGTAAGGTGGGAACTAAACAATAGCGCAATAGAAAACCTTGTTGATTCCGATGATAACAATTCATGGTCAATGGTGATTAAGATAGTGATAGCGATCGTAATTCGGATAATAATGGAGATGAATGTTTTGGTGAACAATTTAGATGCAATATATTATCATATATTGTGTCATATATAGCTATATGAACTTTTCGTTAGCTTGATATGAACTTTTTATATGCCGTAATTTTTTTAGTTGCATATTATTTATGAAAACTGATTCACACATTTACCTTATTTTGTCGTTGTCAATAAAACTAAACTGCATTTTTTATTTGTTGTTTATGAAATAAAGAGTTTTTATAAGATTGTACTTGGGTGTAACTTTTGTTATGATCATGTGTGTATACTTTTAAAAAAGCACAAAACAACTTAACAACTTAAAAATGTTCTTGATTAGCGAGTATCTCAAAATGCACCTCTTTTTTCTAAATTTTTTGTTTGAATATTGAAAAACATGTCCTCTAAGTAATATGAAAAATCAGATTTAAGTCACAACAAATTTGTTGCCTAGAAAAAGAACTATTATCAAAATATTTTCATATTTTTGACAATAAGAATTCTGAAATTAACAAATAAATTAAAAACACACATAACATTACATTGAAGCATTTTTTTAATAACATTTTTTTGATTTTATCAATTAAAACCATTTACATTATCTTAAATGTTTGGTGTGGCAAAGGCAATGAAAAAAAATTATATCCTAAAATGTAATATAATACAATTAAGCTTAAGCAATACAATGAAACTCTACCCGACGAAAAATGTTTGTATATAGTATACTACATGTAATAATAAGTAGGGCAACCAAGAAACAGCACTAAAAACAATGTTTTACAATGTTTAACGGAAGCTCGAAAAACAGTATAATAAGTTGTTAAAATTTAAAAATTCATCGTTTAATTTAAAAGTTAACCCTCAATATTGTTTTTATTTTTTATTAAAAGCGTTAGTACAAGAAAAATTTGTTTCCTAAGCTTTAAAGCTCAAATTTTTTTTTAAAAAAACATTTTTTTATAAGCCAACAACCTATAGCATTAAATTTTCAACTTTCATTAAAAAAAGATCAAACTATTGATCTCTAAAAAATAGGGAGTTGACGGAGTTGGCAAAGCATTGGCAATTCAAAATTTTAGTACTTTATTAATACAATAAATATAATATTATCTGTGATTTTTATACTGATTAGCCAGTAAATTTAAACAAAATAATTTGAATTGGGAATTCATTGTATGTAATGTGAATAAAAAAACAGATGACAAAGTTATACATAAACAGAAAACGTAGAAAAGGTCAATTCATAATTTAAATCAATTATGCTCAAAAAATTCAATCAATATATTTATTTAATTCATATTTTTTTTTTTTTGGAAATATTAAAATTAATTTGATTTAATTTTTAAAATATTTAAATAATTTGTATTTAATGCACAGCCAGTACTAAATTATTGCTGTCAATGTACTGGGATTGAACTAAATTTCAACGTTTTGCCATTACCCACAAATAATTTTAATTGTCCGTCCTCCGTTGTTTTCCTTTCTACGCCTTGTTAAGACTAAATTTTTATTAGTTAAGACGAATTGTTAAAGTAGTGGCAAACTACTGCTGTCCATTTCTGTGCAAACGTTGGAAAATAACTACGGCCAAGCGCATATTGGTGTTATCATTTCGACACTGTCCTGTAAATGATAAAAATCCGACACATTGCCTGTGCATGCACTACCGTCTCCAACACACAGTGGGATAAATCACAAAATTTGTTAACTTGTGGTCCGATTGCAATGAAATTTGGAACATGCATAAAAGACATAAAATGGAGTTTAAGTTTTGATTTTGAACCTTCCAGACCATTTGGGGGCGGCAAAATGGCTGCCCAAAGTTGGGTACTTTTTTCATAAAAAATTTTGAGTGGTTGTCATTTTTTTTGTTTCTCATCCGATTTTCAAAAACATATTAGTAATCTTCTTGTAAAGATGAACAAAAAACATCTTACATGTGTGGGTTACCTCCAATAGTTTCCGAGATATTCCAATTTGAAAATGTGAAATTCCAAATTTTGTCCGACTCAGGTCCAAAGTTTTTCGAATATTGGGAGAAAATTGGGACCAATTTTCGTTTTAAAATAACGGTTATTTAGCCAATAAAATTCTTGATTGAATAAAAAAAATTCGTTCAATATCTTGTTTCAGTCAAAAATTACATTAGTTTAAAGTAGAAATTAAAAAAAAAGGTAAATTTTGGTGATATTTTCCCCAAAAAGCACCAAACTTCTTATCGCTCCAGACAAATATTTTTCTTCTGAACATGTAAAGTATGTATACTTTTCTAAAAGGTCTTTTTATATAAAAAAAATTTGATTTGTAAATACTTTTCCCCCCATCCGCTTCCAAAGTTGCCATATTTTTGAGGTATATATCAACTTTAACTCACAGTTAAAATTTGTGCACGCCTCCAATTGGGTAGTGGAAACCGGTTTTAGATACTCCAACAGATAACCTACGTCATTTCCAATCCCCGCTTTAAATGACGACATGGCAGCAAAAAAACGAAAAAAATTCCATTTTTGGAATTTTTTTTATTTTTAGGAATTGTGGGATTGTTTTCAGAAAATCATAAATTCTGACATTTGTTTCGATTTTTTGACCTTAAAGTCTAGTCAAATCCAAAAAATCATTGGATTATGTCTATTAATAAATACTTTATTGAATAGTAAAAATTTTCATTTAAGCAAAAACTGAATTTTTACCTTCATATTTGGATTACCCAAGTTTTTGTGTTACCAAGATGGCTAAATTCAACCTTTTTTAAAAAAAATCGCAATCTACAGGTAATTTTCTTTTCAACGATACCAAACACTGGTATGTTATGTTCATAACTCCTAAACAGAAAATCTTCAAAAGTTAGCCCTTATTCATATATTTCTTCTAATGTGTCCTCCATATTCACATCTTTCATAATTGGGTCAGGTAAAAAGGGTTTTATGAAGTTGTTCATTAATGATATTAAAGGTTTTGTGAGCCCACCCAAAGATACGTGTTTTATGATTGCTATTTTAAATATACCCTCTCTTTTTACATTTTATGGGCCTTAGTATTTGAAGACCCAGTTACCTGGGTTATGATAGCTAATATTTGTACCTAATATTTGTATATAAATATGAATAGGTTTAGTTTTAAGTTCATAAAAAACTCGTCAATCATGGTATTAACAGTAAATCATGAAGCATTGTGCTTAACTTTGTGGGACAACTCAAAACTACAGAGATTTGAAAAGGTTAACGTTGTAGTTGCATCAATTGAATCTTCACATCACACTAAATTTGACACTGCAGAAATATCTAAAATTGACAAATTTATTAAATTATTTGATAAAAAAATGCAGTCCGTTTCCGGCTCTATTCTGAAATTTAAAACAAAATATTATAAGTGGATGAATGATAGCCTGGCGATAAATTTTTCTGCTGTTGGTGCACCCTGTAAGCCTTATAATGATTTGTGTGCAAAATCTAAAAAAAAAAGAACATCGATTACTCTTTCTACGCATTCAAATACAGAAGTTTCTGACACGTTTAAGGAAATGTTTAAAAATGAAAATCGCCCTAAAGAGGCGTTGCAAATCGCAGATGTTCTTCCAACTGCATCACCAAAACGGCTTAAAAGGATTGTTAAAAGCATCCCCACCCCTTCATCGGATTTTACAGAAGAAGAAGCCATTGCTTTTATGTTTGAATTAGGGCTAAGCAAAAATAAATACCTTATTTTGAGAAGGGCTTTGATTGATAAAGGACACAAAATTCTGCCCTCATATAACGCAATAAAGGATAAGAAGGATAGTATCTTACCAAAACCTATTGCTGTTAATGAACATGAAGCTTGCATTGAATTGTCTACTCTGCTCGAAAACACATTATCTAGGATTGTTTCTGACTTTTCTAGAGATCAGCTGGAAAGAGTCAATAATTGCGATGTTGTACTAATGTGCAAGTGGGGATGTGATAGCTTATCAGCCTTTCCTGAATACAAACATGCTTCCGAAGGCCAGAACAAATCAGAATATAAGAGCGTATTCATGTCATCGTTAGTTCCATTAAGAATTCGTTCATATTCTACTACTGAGCCTTCAACAAGTAATGCTTTCGATAATGTATGGATCAATTCAGCACCTGGATCCAAAGCTTTTTGCAGACCCATTGGTTTCGAGTATATAAAAGAGTCAAACTCTACTACTAATAATTTGGTGGATTATATAGAAGGAGAAAAATGTACTTTGGAGCCAATTTGTATTGAGATTGGTGATTACAAGTTTAATATATCTTTTGATTTGAGCCTTACAATGATCGATGGAAAGGTTTGCAATGCCATAACAGACACGCTCTCAACTTGGGAATGCACTATATGCAATGAGAAGAAATCACAGTTTTCAAATGTTTCCAAAGAAAGGACTATTAATAAAAAAGTATTGGGTTTTGGCATATCCCTCTTACATGTCCGCATTCGGTTCATGGAACACTTCTTACACATAGCTTTTGATTTAAAGTATAAAAGGAAATGAAACAAAATCAGTAAGAAACAACGAAGAAATGTCAAAAATGAGGGCAGATGAAAAAAGGAGGATACAAGAAGACTTTAAAAGGCAGACAGGCTTAAACATAGATAAACCACTTGCTAGTTGCGGAAGTACAAACGATGGCAATACAGCAAGAAGGTTTTTTTAGAGATTTTGAAATTACTTCAATAATAACAGGAATTGGCAAGGAGTTGCTTCGAAAGATCAACATCATGTTAATGGCAATTAATAGTAAACATAAACTAAATTCCTCAAAATTTGAAGTATATACCGACGAAATAACAAACTTCTATTATCATCATATCCCTGGAAAGAAATGACACCAACAGTTCATAAGGTATTGTGCCATGGAAAAATCATCATTGAATCAAACATTGTTCCTCTAGGTGAACTAACAGAAGAAGCTCAGGACGCAAGGAATCGAGATTTCAAACATGCCCAATTGTTCAGTTCCAGAAAATGTTCAAAGCAATCACAGAACGAAGATATTTTCAATAACCTATTACTGTCTTCCGATCCCGTCCTGTCGTCAATGAGAAAACGATGGATTTCTTATTACACATTGGCATCTGTAAATAATGAAGAAGATTTGCTTTATCTGTTACCTTTTAACTGACCCAATTATGTAAGATGTGAATGCGAGGACACATTAGAAGAAATATATGAATAAGGGCTAACTTTTGAAGATTTTCTGTTTAGGAGTTATGAACATAACATACCAGTGTTTGGTATCGCTGAAAAGAAAATTACCTGTAGATTGCGATTTTTTTAAGAAAGGTTGAATTTAGCCATCTTGTTAACACAAAAACTTAGGTAATCCAAATATGAAGGTAAAAAATTCAGTTTTTGCTTAAATGAAAATTTTTACTATTCAATAAAGTATTTATTAATAGACATAATCCAATGATTTTTTGGATTTGACTAGACTTTAAGGTCAAAAAATCGAAACAAATGTCTGAATTTATGATTTTCTGAAAACAATCCCACAATTCCTAAAAATAAAAAAAATTCCAAAAATGGGATTTTTTTCGTTTTTTGCTGCCATGTCGTCATTTAAAGCGGGCATTGGAAATGACTTACACACTACGTAGGGTA
The DNA here is from genome assembly GCA_021234595.1 of Delia radicum. Lineage (NCBI taxonomy): Eukaryota > Metazoa > Arthropoda > Insecta > Diptera > Anthomyiidae > Delia > Delia radicum. Next base: position 199,718,515 of record CM037852.1, read on the forward strand.
TCTGTTGGAGTATCTAAAACCGGTTTCCACTACCCAATTGGAGGCGTGCACAAATTTTAACTGTGAGTAAAAATTGATATTTACCTCAAAAATATGGCAACTTTGGAAGCGGATGGGGGAAAAGTATTTACAAATCAAAATTTTTTTTACCACAACTCGCATTTATATAAAAAGACCTTCCAGAAAAGTATACATACTTCATATGTTCAGAAGAAAGATATTTGTCTGGAGCAATAAGAAGTTTGGTGCTTTTTGGGGAAAATATCGCCAAAATTTACTTTTTTTTTAATTTCTACTTTAAACTAATGTAATTTTTGACTGAAACAAGATATTTAACTAATTTTTTTTATTCAATCAAGAATTTTATTGGCTAAATAACCGTTATTTTAAAACGAAAATTGGTCCCAATTTTCTACCTGTATTCGAAAAACTTTGGACCTGAGTCGGACAAAATTTGGAATTTCACATTTTCAAATTGGAATATCTCGGAAACTATTGGAGGTAACCCACACATGTAAGATGTTTTTTGTTCACCTTTACAGAAGATTACTTATATGTTAATTTTTTGAAAATCGGATGAGAAACAAATAAATGGCAAACACTCAAAATTTTTTATGAAAAAAGTACCTAACGTTGGGCAGCCATTTTGCCGCCCCCAAAGGGTCTGGAAGGTTCAAAATCAAAACCTAAACTCTATTTTATGTCGTTTATGCATGTTCCAAATTTCATTGCAATCTTACCACAAGTTAACAAATGGCCGAATTATTTCCTCAAATTTTGTGATTTATCCCACTGTGCAACACCGGATATATATAGCATCACATATAATTCTAAATCAATACGAGGGCGGATCAATAAGTCCGTGACTTTTTGAATGAAACACAATATTTTTTGCAAAAAAAAATATTTTTCAACATAATATCCTTTCAGCTCAATACGCTTAGTCCAAAGTTTCTCCAATTTTTTTATCCCTTCAAAAAAATAGGATTTTTCGAGGTCCATAAAATAGGCATTTGTTTGATAAATAATTTCATCATTGGAGCTAAATCTCTTTTCACCGAACCATTTCTTAAGGTTTGGAAATAGGAAATAGTCACTCGGGGCTAAATCCGGAGAATATGGCGGATGAGGTACCAATTCTTAGCCCAATTCATGGAATTTTGCCATTGAGGTTGAGACGTTCATTTTCTTGATGAAAAAAAAACTTTTTTCTTGGCCATATGGGGTCGTTTTTTTTTTTTAATCCTCGTGAAATTTTTCCAATAAGTTGGCATAATATTCGCCTTTTACTGTTTTCCTTTTTGAAGGTAATCAATGCGGATTATCCCTCGTGCATCCCAAAAAAACTGTTGCCATCACCTTATTGACCAACAAACTTACTTTTTTGGCGCCGGTTCACCCGGAGAAACCCATTGTTTAGACTGCTGTTTGGTCTACTTAGTGTTCAAATCGATTCACTATTTTACCGTTGAAATCGATGGTGCAGAGACCTCATAGTATTTATCAAGCTTTTCCGTGGTTTGATTGATGTTTTTTTTTTGAAAAAATATAATGTTTAATGAACACTCGAAATTCACTTTTTTCCATTTTTAAATAAATCCACGAGGTTGTGTGTTTTGAACAGCTGTTTAACGCAAAGTAAATGACGGAACTTGCTCAATTTGACAATAGTCTACTAACAGCTGGTACTTGATGGAAGCAGTATTGCATTTAATATAACTACGAAGGAAGTGCGAAAAGTCACGGACTTATTTAGCCGCTCTCGTAAAACAACACGGTTAAAGCGTTGATATTTTGTCTTCAAAATTTGGTAAACCTTCTCTCCCTTCCACATTGGTCCTCTGAAGATTTTCGGTGACGAGAAACGAAACAAGAATCTGTCAGTAGATAAAGTCTGCCTTAAATTAGCGGATGATGAAATTTTTTAATTAATTAATAAACATTGCACAGGTTTTTGTTTAACAAAAAACAAATGATCTTGAACTTGAATAAACTTGCTCACGTCATAATTTATGATAAAAGATCGAAAAATAAACTTTTGGTTTTAATTTTTTAAAATTTAAAAGTAAAACATTTACAGATTTATTTTTAACTAAAGAGTTTATCATTAAGCGGTAAAGTAATTTTAAAATTTTCTAAAAATTGTGTTATTATTATAAAAACTTGATGTATGTAATATTTATGATCAGCTGATATATGATGTGATATGGAATTATATATATAATTATATATACCTACATATGTATATGGGCAATCTTTCACCGGGCAACAACTAACTTTTGTTTTTTTCTTTTAAGACTTTCAAGCCTTAATATACTTTAATTTTCTTGTTGTTAAAATTGTTAAAATATGGTCTACTTCTTTTCAAAAAACAATGAACAGTAATGACCCTTCTAAAAAGTTTAAAGACCAACAAAATAATAATAAAAAAAAAAAATCGTAATATACACGCGTTCTAAAAGATGGTATACTTTTGACTATACAACAACAAATAGACCATACAATTTTAGTTGTTGTTTTTGGTTTTTACTATAATAAGAATAAGAAGTTTTGGTTGCTTATTGCATTGCAAAAAAATAATACACAATATGATAAACTTAACACTATCGTAAGTTGAATAAAAAAAAAAAGAAAAAAACAAATACAGTTGGGTTGAACCATCTCAATTCTACTTAAAATAAAGCTTTTTTGACTTCACTGTTTCCAAATTTGCTGACTTTTGGTAGGCATCAAGTATACCAGCGAACTAAGAGACATACAAAGTTTGAGGACACTACAGCTTCTGGATCCGGAAATATGAGGTGTTAAAAATCGGAAAAAACTAAAAAAATGTACAAAGTTGTAATTACTTAATTGTCATTTTCTTGAAAGTTGTTATAGGTACGTAACTCATCAGGGCAATTGCAATTGAAAGGTTATTAAATTACATTAAATTTGATATACAGCATGATTTTTTATTTGGAATGGTGAAATTTCGCTTTTTTGAAAATTAAGGTTTTGAAAACTTAAAAGTAATATATGTTAAAGATAATATAATCTTTATAGTTTTGACAAATTTCAAGGTGGAGGTATTTTTGGATCCAGACATATAAATCATAAAGTAAAGGTACAATCGTATTGATGAAACTGTTTCATAAACAGTTTCTCATCAATTATTCATCATATTTATGAAGTTTTCCTAGATATGATAAAGAGTTTCATAAAAACTTTGTAACCCATAAATGTGAGGTTGGACAACTTAAAAAAAAACATTTGTCTCTAAATGTTTGATTGTTTATAGCATATCCAAATTTCATCACAACACAGTTTTCATTTTCTTGTAAAATATCTACCTTTAGAAAATAATTTATATTTCTGGATCCAAATTGAAATTAGTCTCAAGTATAGATAGAGAAGCAATAAATATGCTGAATATGGCATATATGTATATATTTTTTTAATTTTTAAAAAGGTCGTTTTCAAAGATATAGCCTCCCGACTTAAATTTCTAGAAGTGACCTTTGACATTTCCAAATAAAAAACCATTGTTGTATATCAAATCAAAGGTAGTTTAATAACCATGAAAATGCGGCCTTCATGAATTACGTACCTGTAAAACTTTTCAAGAAAATGACAGTTAGGTAAGTACAACTTTGTATATTTTTGTAAAGGGTCCGCCATCCAACGTTTTTTTTTTCAACTAGTGCTTATTTCGTGAATGGTAACACTTAGCTCATGTCTGATTTGACAGATAATTAGTTTTATCCTTCCGCTGAACGAATATGGTCCGTATGTTCGTTATCTTGTGAAAAAAGTGAAAGAAACTGGCATCCTCATCGATAAACCAAAGCGTGAAAAGCCAAAAACAGTGAGTACACCCGAGAATATTGCTGCTGTGGCAGAAAGTGTGCGTGAAGTGCCATCAACATCAATTCACCGTCGTTCTCAACAATTGAACATTTCGGAGACATCATTGAGACGAATTTTGCATAAAGACCTTGGTATGACGCCATACAAAGCCCAATTGGTTCAGGAGTTCAAAAAAAAAAAGTTATTTGGCGGACCCTTTAGGTTTTTCCGATTTTCAAGACCTCATATTTCCGGCTCCAGATGTGCCAATGCCCACAAACTTTGTGTTTGTCTTAGTTCTGTAATATACTGCATTAATACGAAAAATAATAAAATTCGGAGGAGACACGGTACATCCTCTGGTTGATTTGGCATGAAATTACCCAATTGCAAAAAAATATATATTTTTACAATATATAAAAAAAAAAAAAACTTAACGAAGGAGCAATAAACAGAAGTTAAAAAATTACCCCTATAACAACTTAGATTTAATAATTTCTATTTAACCCTTTACGGGCCAGAAACTTGTAGTCACATCATTAAGAATATTAACTTAAGGTTAAGAACTAACTTAAATGATATACTAACATTTGGAAGAAATAGTATTAAATAGTAATTGTTTTTCGAAATAGTATCCGACATTAAACTGAGGGAATCCTCTGCATGATCTTAATGAATTTTTCCATTGAAGCGAAGTCCATTGAAAATATACATTAAACTACTGCAAGTTTCCATAAAATTTAATAATTTTTTATTATTAATAGAATTTTCATTATAAAAGCAGTGTCATAAAACTATAAATTTCAGACATTTCCATTCACTTTGCGAAGAAATTTTATTTATTTAGAGTCGACAAAAATTCTCTGTATTCTCATTCATATTGTTCCATAACAACACTTTATTATAATATTATGATTGATTTAAAATATAAGTGCCCACCGCTAGGCTAGTTGGTAGCGTGCTGGCTTATCAGTGCGGGGGTCGTGGGATCGATTCCCACCAGAGGCACTGGTCTGTTTTCGCTACAACTTGCCGAAGGCCATAGTAGCTAGTGCTCGGTTAGGGTAATAGTATATAATTTGTAATTATATGATTATTAATTAATAAAATTAAATTTAAACATTTTGGAAAAATTTAATATAAACAATGACACTTTAATTCCTCATTTTAACCCAAGGGTTAATTTTAATTCTACCCTCTCTCTCTCTCATTGGATAAATATGAATATCGTTACACACACGCCTAAGTAATATCATGTTATTATTGTAGTAAAGTAAAAACAAACACAATCAAACAATTTCATTTAGAAATTTTGTAAAAGAACTAACCGAACAAACAAATATCGTTTTATTTTATATTTTTTTGTTTTGTTTCGTTTCGTTACGCATACCGGATGAGGGCAGGGATGGAAAATTAAAATTTTTTGTGCAATGTAATTGAAAATTGACAAGTACTTTCCAGTTGCAATTAAATCTAAAAGTGACAAGGTTTTTCAGATAAAATACATATTCTTAAAAATATTTAAAATTGTGATTAAAACTATTTTTTTTTTTTGATTTGTTGTCGGCTTGAGGTCATGTGAATAAATTATTTTAAATAAATAAACAAAAGTTTTTAATTTTTATTCGTTTATTTATTAATTCTTCCGATATTTCAACAGAAGTCTTCTGTCATTTTCAAGGAAACTATAAGAAAAATAATAATAATAAAAAGTTTTTATAAATTACATAAAATTATTAAAAACATAAAAACACGTAAATTACAAACATTTAATCACAATAATTACATTTTAAATAAATATACGCGTACTAATTAAAAAAAAAAACTGGTGCACTTGTAGGTGGTTAATTACAAACTGATCTGTGTTTGTCAATTGTTTGTCTGTAAATTTGAGCGCAATTTTCAACGTCTCTTTTATAATTTAGTCTCTTACATACTGGTACGTCAATGATATGTAACATTTCAAGAGTAAATCTCTTCTTATAATTACTCTCGCTCACTAATACTTCTACGTCGTTGAAATCAGGTGTGTGCCCTGTTACCGTGCAGTGGGCCGCTAATGCAATTTTTTGTTCCAATGGTTTATCAATTGACTTCTGATCCGATTTATGCGATGCAAGTCTGGTTTTGAGTTTTGTTTTCGTCGTGCCAACATATACCTTTTGGCATACGTTCGCCACGTCGCCTTTGCAGTTTATCTTGTAAACTAAATTCGACTTTTCATCATTTTCCAATTCCGACTTCGTTTTGCTAAATATTTTGTCAAGTGTGTTGTCAGTTCTCAGAGCTATTTCAAATTTATCGGTGTTATATATATGTGAATTTTTGCATCTTTAGGATAACCCGGGGATATAAGTCATCGATTTATATATTTTTGGTGATTTTTCTGTCCTCATTATTTCATTATTTAACTTCTTCTTTGCTTGTATTATAAGATCATTAATAGTTTTATTCGGAAAGTTTTTTTTTTTTGTTAAAATAGATTAAATTTTGCCGATGTTGTTTGTGTGAAAATCTTTGTCAATTGTTTCTAAAACCCTCCGAATAAAATTAGATGCCGTGTTGATGATAATCCTCCTTGGGTGTTTTGTCTTTATTAGCCTACCAGACGCCATTGGTCTCTGATACCAGTCTAGTTTTAGCAGAGTTCCTTGTCTGACTACAATACAATCTAAATATGGCAATTTTTTTTCCCTCTTCTTTTTCCATTGTAAATTGTATTTGCCTATTGAAGCTGTTTATTATTTTAAGAGTTTCATCAATTTTTATAATTACAAATAGGTCATCTACGTATTTTGTCAAAATTCTTGGTTTGTAATTTAGTTTATCCATCGACACATCTAATAATTCTTCCATCACGATGTCCTCGATTACCGGCGATGATGGTGGTTTATTTATTTTTAAAATAAAACTATTTTTTTTTCAACTTCATGGCAAAATAATTAGATTTTAAACAATAATAAACCATTATTTAGGGAACTCAAATTCATTTGCGTTAAGCACTTTCTGCAAGGAACGCAAAAGTTTGAATTTAAAAAAAAATTCTCCAAATTAAATATTTTAATTGAATTCAAAAAAATGTTGCTTATTTATAACATTATTTAATATTTGCTGGCGTTTTCATAGAAAGTTACTCCCTTATTTAGTGCTTTGTGAAAATCTTTGTCAATTTAAGTACTGTTTCAAAACCATTAAAGCCCAAAAATCTAATATGATATTGTCATTTTATTTGTTGCTTTTCAAAAAGTTTGATCACTTTCATGATAGACAATATAATTGTTTCATTGGCATTATCCAAATCTTCAGTTGTGTGCAATAGAATAATATAATTGGCTTCACTCAAACAGAGACATTACATACAACAGATAAAATAAACTCTATGAGAATTTGTCTGTCTGCCTTAGTGTATAAACTGCCTGATCTGGTAACCCTAAGTATAAAATAAAACTATTTGAAAAACCACAATTTTGCATGTCGATACACTTTGTATGTCAGTACAAACAAACGGTGTTGGTTGAAAAGTGCCGTGGCATGATAATTGTTCAAAAATGTTTTAATTTTTGTATTGAAAATATAGAAATTCCGAAAAAAACAATTTTTGTATTTTTATTACAAAAATTAAAACATTTTGGAAGAATTAGCATACCACGGCTCTTCTCAACAAACACCGATTGAAAATAAAAGATTTACCCAATCTTACTCAAATTCACCATTCGAAATTAAGTTTTACACCAAAAGCAAACTTTTTTTTCGCCAATAAAATTCTATTACCCAACCTTAGAATTTGTTTTACTACAATACATATATTCAAATTTCATCACAATCGGAGATTATCTCTTGAAAGACCTTGCTTGTTTGTAAAGTCTAGAAAGTTTTTAAATAGTTTATGCCAAAAAATGAGATTAGGAACATTATTTTTTCTTTCTAAACTTTAAAAAAAAAGAAAAATATCTTTGGTTAAAAAAGTACCTACTGTTTTTTTTTTTTTTAAATTTAAGCACCATTTAAAATTCTCCAATCCTGGTTGAGGGGTTATAGAAAGTTCGAGCAAAGAAAAAGAGATTATGGTAAAAGTGTTTTGTAAGAACATTACTTGCCAAAAAAAACGTGATTTTCTTTTTCCATATATTTTGCTTTTATTTTCAAATTGCGTTCTTGTGTTGTTGAGTGCCAGCTATTACTTTGCTATTTTCAGCTTTAAAACAAGAAAACAATAACACTAACCGTAAAGTTTAACTTTTTTTTCCTCAAAGAGGGAAAGACACAAAAAAGGGTAGCAGCATGCAAAGCAGTAGTTGAACAAAGAACAATTTAAGTAAATTTTACAATCATTGTTGATGAAATTGGGCTACCAGTGTACAACAATAACGCCAACGCAACAACAATGACTAAGAAAGCAATGGAAAACAAGTTCAACCAACCAGCCCTTTATTAGCACCCACTACTACGCACTTTTGTACTTATGCTTCGGCTGCTATTGTTAACAATATTACCCAACAAAAACAAGAAAACCAACAACAAAAAAAAAAAGGTTAAAAATAACAAATCAAAGGTTTATATATTAAAAGAAAACAAAGAACAAAAAAAAAAAAATTACAAGAAAAATAATATGTTTGGCAATATTCATAATGCACAAAAAACGAGAAAAATTTACATATTCACAGGATACAGTGGAACAAATCGTCCTTACTACCGATGTCGTACTCGTATTCGAGAGTAAGTCAAATTTGATAAAAACAAATTTAGAAACATAACTTGTTAACAAATTTTTAACGAAAATTATCATAAAAAAACACTATTCGACGAAAAAAAAAAAACAACTTTCCTTGAAACACATTTTTTAAGAGACCTTTAGTGTGTCACAAAAGTTAGTATGTGTGTGTGCATGAGGGGGGGTCAATTTGTTCGGGGCCGAAAAACATGACAAAGCGTATAGTAAGGTCGTAATCTACCGAAAATTCTACGAACTTTCCCCAAAGAAACCATGGTTCTAAAATCAAAATCGAGCTTCCGGTTTTTTAAGAGAAAATTTGGTGCTCAGGAAATCCGAAAATAATGCTATTTTTTGGAAATATTCATTGCAATTCATTGCAATTGGTGAATAGTTGACCTGTAACGCTGGAAGAGGGCTTAACGCTGGAAGAGGGCTTTTCTCAGCTTTCTATATCTGTCTTCATTTATAGAAAATTATTTACTCAAATAAAGGTTTTGGAGGTTTATGTTAAAATAACAATAGTCAAACTGTTAAAAACCTAAAACTGTTACGATTTTTCTACCTAAAATTTAAAAAAAAAAAATTATTTAACTAAATTGGTATTCAAAATTGAATTAAAAAAAGTAATTGAACTTAAAATTGGTTAAAAGAAAATTTATTTAACTAAACCTAAGTCAAAACTGAAAATTTAAAAAAAATATCGATGTTTTATTAAAACTCACTTTTTTATTTAAAAAGTTCTTCAACTTAAAAAAAAAAATAATTCAAAAAATAACAATGAAAAATGTATTCAAAAAAATATATATATCGGCCAAACCGGGAATCGAACCCTGGGATCCTATGTCACAAAGCACGACATAACCACTACACAACAGCACTTGTTAACTAATGCGTGCCGGCTGCCTAGGTTCGAATCCTGGCAATGACCATCAAATTGATTTATTTTTTGTTTGTTTTTTTTTGAATTTTTTTTTTTAATTTAATTAAAAAAAAAATATACGAAAAATATTATATTCATCGTTTTTATGTTAAAATGTAATTAAAAGAAAAAAAAGAATTGTAAATAAAACAAAAAAGATTTGACTAGGTTTGTATGATACTTGCCTCCAATATTAACCCTTGATAAGGAATTATTCTTTCTGCCATCGAAGGAAAAACGCTATGATATCAGAGTCATTGAAATGTTGTGGACGAACAAATGCTCTGCACTTCTTTTTTTCACGAGCGACTTTGGCTTTATCCATAATAATGAATTCCCCTACTTTGTCCTTAAACTCAATATCTCTGAAAAGAGCTGTTGCTAAGACCGAAGCTACTGTGTCAGAAATGCCGAACCTATCGCAAGCCATTGCAAAATTCAGAGTAGTGTACCTTTCCGAGTATGGACCCTCGTTTTAAAGGAATTTCATTTGTTTGAAATTCGATTCCATAGTCAACATCCATTTCTGACGAGTCGGGCCTGTATGTCGTTTCATGACTAGCTGATGGATTTGTTGTAAGCAACTCAGACATTTCCACAACAGGTTCAGGAATGGTATGTTTCCTATTAGTGTGTTGATCTAGCATAAACTTCTTTAATTGCTCTGGAATCAATCCACATGAACAATGGTGTATTTTTAAATCGCACTGGCATTTTCCGATATAAAATAAGTTGTCTATTGTATTCAAAAATGCTTTGTAACTTTCAGATGTTGGTTTATTTCTGGTTGCCTTAGCGTACATATTAAGCAAGAATTTAAGCTTTTTCACAACACTTTTCTCACTAATAATTGCAATATCCAATTTCTTCCATAAAACAATCAATATCTCTGCAACTTTCGGTGTAAAATGTACATATGAAAACATTTTGTTTTCAGCTTTACAACAATCGCTCAAAAAAAAATAGTATTTCAAAACATCGTGTATAGTAGGTAAGTTAAGCTCAGAAAATTCACTTGCCAAACCAAAAGCACTACAATTGTAATGTGACCTAAACTTGATTCGGAATTTGCAACAGTTAAAAAATCCACCTCTCCAAAGATCCAATGGACATTGCTGAAGAACCAATATACATTGCTGACGACTCCATGCTTGACACAAACTTTATTTAAATTTTCAAAAAAAACACTGATATTAAAAGTTAAAATAGCACTAATTTCAAATGCACTTGTTGCTTGAACCCACGCTTTCAACTGCAGAAATCAATCAAAAAAATAAATAACTATTAGAATTCATGATTTAAAAAAAATAACGGAATACTATTTCCAGAATAGATAAAAATAACTAGTAAGAATATTTACTAAAAACAAAAAACTAATGTTACAAAATCGATCAAACAAAAACAAAACCTATGATTAGCTACATACTTTCTTTTAATTTTTGACAATATATAGGTTAGGTTAGGGTCGGAGTGGTAGCCGGCTCCGTGATCACCAGCACACTTAGACTCTGAGGTCCGTTGTGATGCCACGAGACTGACGGATTACCGATCAGACTCCACCGTTGAACCAGTTAGAGCTCCTTACGAAGCTAAGGAGGTGCGGAATACCAGCACCTGAAATATCCCCAAGATCGTGAAAGAACGCCGATCCAAGTGAGGCCCTCCTACGTAGCGCCAACGCAGGACATGAACAGAGAAAGTGCTCAATACTCTCCTCCTCCTCCTCGTCCCCGCAGCTCCTACAGAAGTCAGGCGATAACACCCCCAACCTACGAGCGTGTCTGCCAATAAGACAGTGGCCGGTTATCACCACCACCATTTTAGAGATTTCCCCCCTGGAAAGCGACAGGAGCTAGTTTTAATGTGTTTGATCATGTGCTTCAAGTACCAAAACTCGTATTAAGCTCATAAGTTAATAAGTGCTGTTGTGGTATAGTGGATATGTCGTTGTACGCCCTGGAACCCAAGGTTCAAATCCCGTCTGGGTAAATATTTTTTTTTTTTATTTTGTTTATTTTTTTTTTTTTTATTCAACTACATACGAATTATTTAATTTAATTTTTTTTAGAATTCTTTTTTTTTTTTTTTAATTACATTGTAACAGAAAATCGATGAAAATAATATTTTTCGTATATTTTTTTTAATTAAATAGTTTAGAAAAATTAAAAACAAAAAAATAATTAATTTGATGGGCATCGCCAGGATTCGAACCTAGGCAGCCGGCACGCATTAGTTAACAAGTGCTGTTGTGTAGTGGTTATGTCGTGATTTGTGACACAGGATCCCAGGGTTCGATTCCCGGTTTGGCCAATGTATAAATTTTTTTTTTAATATATTTTTCATTATTATTTTTTGAGTTATATTTTTTTTAAGTTTTTTAAATAAAAAGCTTTGTAAATAAAAAAGTGAGTTTTAAAAAAAAATTATATTTTTTTTTTAATTTTTTCGTTTTCAGTTTTGACTTGGGTTTTGTTAAATAAATTTTCTTTTAACCAATTTTAAGTTCAATTACTTTTTTTAATTCAATTTTGAATACCAATTTAGTTAAATAATTTTTTTTTAAGTTTTAGGTTTTTAACAGTTTGACTATTGTTATTTTAACATAAACCTCTAAAACCAATATTTTGGTAAATAATTTTCTATAAATGAGGACAGATATAGAAAGCTGAGAAAATTTCCTTTAAAATAAGCCCTCTTCCAGCGTTACAGGTCAACTATTCACCACTTGCAATGAATTGCAATGACTATTTCCAAAAAATAGCATTATTTTCGGATTTCCTGAGCAAAAAATTTTCTCTTAAAAAACCGGAAGCTTGATTTTGATTTTAGAACCATGGTTTCTTTGGGGAAAGTTCTTAGAATTTTCCGTAGATTACGATTTTGCTATACGCTTAGTAGGCAAAAAAATTGACCCACCCTAAAGTACATCAACATCTCCAGATACGGCATTTTAAAATATCTAATAACTTAATTACAAAATAATAAAATAACCACGATTTTTATCACATTTGTCTGTAATTTTTGATTGCAGTCAGAGTTCCGTATCTGAATAAAAGTAATAAAAAAATTTTATTTAAAAAATAATAATTTTTCAAAATTTCGAAGTTTGAGATTTTTTTAATGGGCCATTTTCAGTCGAAACTAGTCACGGGTTGTTTTCAAAAAAATTCGATTTCTTTAATTTTGAATAAAACTGCCGTGTTCAATGAACAAAAATCGACTAATCATATTTTAATGGACATCCTAATATAAAAACATTCAAAAATAAATTCTATATACACTGAACGAATTATATGCATAACAGTAATGAATTTTTACATGAAATCAATGAAATTGCACTGGAATGCATCCTTTAAAACTTTCCACTAAATTAATGAAAATGTTCATTAATTTTGTTTAAAAATATCATTTTAATAATTAAAAGTTTCATAAACTTAATGCAAAAATTCATTAAAATCTTGTTAATTTTAAGAAAATTTTCATTTACTTTGTGAACAAAAGTTTCATCGACTTCCTGTGAAATTTAGTTATTTTAAAAAATTGTATACAAAATCCTCTCTGTTTACTAGCCACTAGCCACCAAGCCCATATGAAATATCTACTAACTAATGTAAAACTTTACATACAGTAGCCAATGTTTCTATAAATCAAAATGTATTTTATTAGTTGTTTTTTTAGGAACAATAGACAGACAATGTATCATTTAAGTAAAGCTTTAAGGGCAATATGTTGTTATATATTATTACAATAATTGCATTTATGCTTATTAAAGTCTTTAAACCTCTTATTGTCAAAATGGCAAAATTTTTGCATAAAAGCAACATGAAATTTAATAGTTTAAAAAAAAAAAAAACCAAACAACAAAAGAATTTTAAGAAAATTTTCCAAATTGGATTTTTACAAACGGTAAGAACTTTATGCAAAATTTTAATGCATTTATTCCATAAAAAAAAACAAATAAAATAGTGTGAAAACTTCAATTTTTACCTATGGACCGTTCTTTGTTTTAAGTAGTTGTTTGTATTTGGTCTTTTTCAAGCCTTAAATACATTATTTCAAAATAACTCATAATGAAAAAAAAAAATGTTATTGTGCGTCTTAAGATGAAAAAAACAAAGGTTTTAATTTTTCTGGGGTGTGAGAACGGAAAGTTAAGATCATTTTCAAATAAATATGAGAACTGTCTGTCAAATTTTAGAAAAATGTTGTATAAATAGTATAAAAACAATATTTTAAATGTTTCATAAATGTTATATCTAAACTTATTATAGAACATGCAGTTACAAATAAAAATGTTTGTATAAAATTGGGAGCTGAAACTATATAATATAGTACCCATAAATATATATAAATTGCAAAGGTGATTTTTTTTCTTTCGTTCTCAGTGCATTTTCTAAAAGATTGGGTATACAAAATTTGATATGTTAAAAACCTGGAGTTCTAAGTTTTGAAATATCTATATATTCCCGGGAAAAATTTTTATATGGAGTCTAAAATAATTACACTTAGGGAACTTCTGCTTTAAAAATATGCAGTTGTTTGGGTTGTAGTACATATTTTTTATGTTTAATTTAAATGTCAGTCCTTTGTAGAACAAATTAAATTTTTACTTACCTTGTAGTCCATAAAAAAAAAACAAATCACATCAAATTACTGTTTTTTACATTAATTTTTTATATTCTTTTTTTGTTGTTTAAAAAAATAAAAAATTAAATGTTTGTTTATGGTTTATTTTTACTAAAATTGTGGTTCATTTTTTAAACATTAAAAAACAAATGACAATATTAGTTGAATTTACTGATATGTAAGTCGTCATTTCTTTAAGTGAAATTTCATTTGTTTTTGACTACATGTGTAGTGGTCTTTACCTACATAGTATTCTAGGTGTATATCTAATTTGATAAGTTCCCATACATAAACACATACAAATTGATCCGAATAATGCGTCATCATGTATCATACATGCATCTAATTACATCAAATTATATATAATTTAATACAATTTTATTTTTGATTTGTCCATATACTGGACATTCAGTTATATCTAATTAAAATTTTAGCTGAAAGTGGTACGCTTTTTGTTACTTTAAGATACGCTTAAAAGTATTTAAGTTGAAAATTTAAATTTCTAGAAATCATAAATTTTTCAGACCCAAATTTTCTTAAATATAACATAACAAAAGTTTAAAAACCCGAGTAAAAATGTTTGCATATAATCATGCATTATTTTATACAAATATATATTTAACTGCATGATATTAAATGTAAATAAAAATGTTTTTGTATGTTTAAATATTAAAACTAACATAGTGTAGCACTATCTCATGAAGTTTACTACTTTCGGGCCACCCTAATTTGTATAAAAAAAATTTATTCCTGAAATTGACTTTTGACAAAATTTAAAATAAGTTTAATCCCGAACTGTTTTGAAAACTGCCAGCAAGTAATATGTTTCAAAATATTTTTAGGGACTTAACTTATATGACATTATAAATATACATTTGTATGAAATTGTGAATGTTAAGTTTGTGAATGTAATCCTTAAAATTTTTTGGTGCGTTTTCGATTTTAGTATCAAACTCAGTAAAGTCTTCCATTTGATGTACGTTTGAGCGGAATTGATACAGCGCTTTAGTTGTCACAAAGCGAAATGTGTTCGGAAAAAACTGCCGCTGCACGCGCCACGATTGAAAAAAATAATTTTTTGTGCACTTTATCAGTTTAGTCCGTCGCGAAGAATCTATTTAGATACCTAAACGTGTTCCCATGCCATGTTTTGATATAAAAAAAAAAACGTTAAAAAAATTGTTTTTTTGCAAACATTTTCAAAAGTTCATAAAATTTTTGGGTTTAAAAATTTTAAAGTGCGTTTTCGCCTCGGAGGTGCACTTTACGAAATTACTCACATCACGCAATACACTAGATAACTTAAAAGACAATTCAGATTCTCAGACTCAAAAAAGATACCTTTTTTAAAAAAATTTACGCTAATTTCTTTTAAGTTTGTGATGTCCATGATACGTTATTGGTGCGCTGACACCAACTTGATATACCTCAAACTTTATAAAAGTACGCCGTTTTTTTAATTCTGCGCTTAAAAATCATTTTTATTAAATGGCGCAAAAACCCTGTTTAAAATCTTCAAAAAGTTCAAAATTCGGAAAATTTTGGTTTCACTCGTAAACCACCATGCAACTTTTCACTTAGCAGCGATATCAGAAATTTTTTTTGTGGATATATCCTCCAAGTCTAGTGACTATATTTTGTATTGGTTTGGATCTGAAAACTAAAACTATTACAAAGAAAACGGAATGAATGAAAAAACTCTTGCAAGTTTCAAGTCGTTTTTTAATTAATTCCTAAGGTGAAGACTTTACAACGTAAAACTTAACACGTCATATCCTTCAAGTATAGTCATCCCTGTACAACGTTTTTTTCAATTCATAAATAAGAGCCATAATATGTCGGTTTCAGCAGCTGCTCAAAAAATTTGAAATAGCCCATATATATGAACATATTTGAAGTCATTCATGTTCATACATATATGAAAAATTTCAATATACCACCATATAGGATTCATATATGTTGATAGGAGTTCATATGAGATCATATATATAAATATTACCGCAATTTTCGTTTATGCACACATATGACAATGTATGGAAATGCATATATATGTATGATTATATATGTAAATATTACCTCAATTTTCGTTATTACAGATGAACATTTATGATTCCTTATATGAATGATTTATGAACACATATGAATCACGTATTTATGCATGTGGATATGTATGAAGCATGTGTGTGCATGTATGGATCCATATATGTCGATTTTTAACAGGGTATATAAAAAAAGCTATAGATTTGATTTGTGCAGGTTTACAGAGGGACAGCATTTTTTAGGAAAAAAAAAACCCGTAAGAATTAAAATCGCATTTTTTTTTAAATATTGAGATTTGTAATAGTCTCTATGGAGCATGTGTGTACAAAACATGATAACATTTAAGGACCCTTGTTCAATTCATATTTGATTAGATTAGATTTTAGATTAGATTTTTCTTTATTTCTTTTCAAAAAGTTTACAAAATGTTTCTTAAATTTAAAGATAATTTTATGAACAATAAAAATAATAAAGAAATGTACGGCTTGGTTGTAATTAACCGTCAGCCGGAAAAAGGTGTTAAACATAAATAATTTCAAATACATTAATTAATTTTAATTTACTTTTATAAATTTAAAACATTCTTTTAAAAATTAAATTCAGCTATAAGCATATTTCTATATTTTAATGCTTCTTTTAAAAAACTATAGAGACCTAGCCAATAAGTATCTTCACCTCCATTAAGAACGTCAATAACCTGATCGTCAGTAAGTGTTGTACCTCGAAAAAACTTAAATCTTATTGCATTTAGCACGGAACTTCTGCCAATAAAATGAATAGTTGTTTCTGTTTCACAATGAACACAATATTGCTTGGCCTGTTCTGAATTGGTTGCCATTTAACCACAGGAGATCACCTCTTGCTTTCATTATGAAGGTAAGCTGCTCCTGATTGTAATTTTGTTTGCAATAAGTCAAGCCTTTTGAGTGATCTAGATTCTTATAAATTCGTTGACGACTACTGTGCACATTTGTTAAATGATCATTATGTTTAGCTTTTTTCATCTCATTTATAAGTTTTGAACAAGCATCGTTCCACTTGATCTTATTTTGTTCTAGTCCATCACTACTAATATTATACAGTCGTAATTTATCTTTAAAGTCAGCATACCAAAATATATTTTTCTCCATAATTTGCTTCGTAAGTCTATGAGGTAGCCTGCTTTCTTCTAAATCAAATACAGTTTTTGATATATACCTTAGATGCAAGGAGTATGTATAAAAATGTCCTTCTTCGTAGCCAGTTTCTATAGATAAAACGTAGTTAGGGGTGTTTTCTGGAAGTTTTAATAATCGCTTTGTGAAAAACCTTTGGAATTTATCAATTTCCTCAAATTGCGAGTTTCCCCATACTTGAGCTCCATAGGTTTGTATGGCTCTGCAAACTGCTAAAAACATTTTCCGTTTAGCTGCTAGTGATACTTCTCTACGCCCAATGAAATTCTTCCAGGTGGAATTAATACTAGCTTTTGCAGCATTATTTTTAACTGCCACATGTTTGGTGTACGACATTTTGGGTGTTAATGTTATTCCTAAGTATTTATACTCTTGTACAATCTTTACGGGTTGACCATTAAATGTCCATTTTTCGTTTAAACTATGTCTGCCACCTTTTTGGAATATAATTATTTCTGATTTAACGAGATTCACCTCCATACCCCATAATCGACAATATTCCTCTAACTTGTTACTCATATTTTGTAAAGTATTTATATCCTCCGCCAATAGCACAATATCATCTGCATACATTAAAACTCGAACATTGATTTCATTAACATACAAACCGCCACCCAAATAATCATGAAGATCATTGAGGTAGAGCGCAAACAACATTGGCGATAACAGACATCCCTGCTTAACCCCTGTCAGTGTATCAAAATAACTGGATAGTTCTGAGCTATCTATCTATTTTTGTAGATATTCCCATTTGGTGCAGCTTATATAATAATAATCCTCTTGGAACTCGATCAAACGCAGCCTTAAAATCCACAAAGAATGCATATACTTTGCGTTTTTCAGCGAATTTTATGTGGACTATAGATGTGAGGCAATATATGTTGTCCACTGTGGAATACCCTTTGCGGAAACCTGCTTGAAATTCATTCAGAATATTGTAACGATTTGTCCATTCAGAAATTCTTTCATTTATAATGAATATCATGATTTTGCCAATACAATTCATGAAAGATATGCCCCTATAGTTACAGGGTTGATTGCTATCACCTTTTTTATAAATTGGTAATATTATGCTCTTTTGAAAAACGTCGCAACTGTTTGATTCGTTTAAAATTTTCGTATACGTTTTTGTGAGCAATTCCAAAAAAGTATCACCAGCATGAATATAAAATTCATAAGGTATTCGGTCCTCACCTGGTGCTTCATTTGGTTTTACTTTGGCCAGTTGGGCTTTCACTTCGTGCAATGTAAATGGCTTATCTAAAAATCATCTTTAATTAAATTTGAGGCATAACTTATCTCTGCAGATGTAACTGAGGGATTTAAGAGAGTTTCAAAATATTCTCGAAACCTTTCAATCTCTATTTCACTTCCAGTATAATTTTCATGCTGTCGTATCTCTCTTGCTAAAGCCCACCATCTTTTACTATCTGTAACATTATTTAAGCTTCGTTCAATTTTTTCATAATAATATTTTCTTTTACTTTTTAAAATGTTTTGATATATTTGTCTTTTTTGGTTATAAATTTCTTTATCTGATTCATTTTGTGACTTCCGGAATGATTTTAATGCTTCCATTGACTTTTCTCTTGCTTTTTCACACTCTTTGTCAAACCATTTATTATTAAACCGAATTTGTTTAGGATTTACATAAGGCGGCGTATATGATTGCTTTATCAAATTATTAAGATCATTCACATGGATTTCATGTTTATTTTCTTGAAGTGACCTGATATTATTATTCGATTTTCGTTTATAACTTTCCATACTCTTTGGATTCCATTTTAATTTTTGGTTTAATTCATTTTTCTTAGCTATAGCTTGTGTTTCATTTACCGTTAAGGAAAGCTTTATGGGAAGATGATCTGACCATATTCGTTCGTCTACTATGAAACTTTCTATTAAATTTAACATTTCCATTGATGCAGCACAGATATCAATTACTGAATTTCCATTTTTGTTAAAAATAAATTCATATTTGAAGTATCGTGGATTTCATTATACAAAGTACTGAATACCTTCCGCAATAAAATCTATTCGATTCTTAATAAAATAATCCAGATCCTAAAAAATAAGCCAATTCCAAAAAATACATTTAAATGTTATGAATAATAAATGCCCTGAATAAAACACAAGTTTTTTTTAACTTTACAAACTTCAAATAACTTTTATATGTGATTAAAGAAAAAAAAAAAAACAATTTACTTTCCTTTGACTCACTGTTCACATGTACAAAACAATTTTCTTCTTTTAATTTTGTTTGTAAAAACTTCGTTTTTTTTATTTTTTGCCAAAGACAAAAATAAAAGCACTTTAAGTTGTAGGTAGTAATACAAATATATGTACATACAACTCCCCCTTTTACTACATCTTGTTAAAAAAAAAAAAAAATACGAAAAGCCCTCTATAAATTTAATATATACAACACAATCAAATCTACAAGGTAGTATAAAAATGTACATATGTATGTAGTTAACTACAACCAAATAGTGAATGAGTATGGGGTTGTGTGTTTGTGTGGGTATTATAATAATAAAATGCAATAAAATTTTAAGAGTGAGCTCGAAAAAAAATTCCGAAGGAAAACAAAACGGCAGGCAACAAAAAAAAAAAAAAATAACAAAGCAAACTTTGTTATATTTTCAAGGTTCTTATTTTTTGTCTTGTTGCTTTCTTAAAGTAAAAAAAAATAAATAAAAAATTTGAAGCTTCTTAATTTAACACTAAACAATCAGGCGTATCTCTCTCTCTCTTGTGTTAAATGACTAAACAATAATTTGGTTGTTTTATAAGATGTTAAAGGCAAGCCAGGAGTCAATCCTTACAAACACACGTACACATGCATATAAAACATATAAACGTTTGCTACAATATGGGTAACACTTTGTTTATCGTTTTATAGATAAATTTAATGATGCATGTGCAATAATCTAAGCAAATATTATAACAACCAAGTTAGTACGAGTATGTATGTATAGTACAGTAAATGAAGTACATCAGGAACAGGTATAACGTTGTCGTATGTTACATGTAAATGTATGGGTCGGGTCAGGGCGGTAAGCAGGGCGCAGTGGGGGGATGAGATTGTTTTGTAAATTAAATTAGAAAAATGTTCTCAGGATTTAGAGATTTTTTATAAAACTTTTTATTGAAATTATTATTCGTTTTAATTTTTTTTTAGTCCGGCTTTTATTTTTGCACAATTTATTATGGGCCTACAGCTCTAAGCCGTTTTTAGCAATAAAACCGAAAATAGCAGTTATTTTTAAAAGAAAATACAATATCATATAGAAGAGAATGTTGGAAAACAGACTGATAATGGGAGAAAATAGAAAAATATTCTACTTGTTAAAATTAGCATTTCGAGGGCCTATATTCAAAACCCTCTATCTTAGAAAACATAACTTTTCAGGAGAGCCAAAAAACAGTTTTTTTCGCGTATTACTTGAGTTATTAAAAGTCGGTGTTATACAATATTTTTTAAAGCAACTACTGAATCTCACATGTAATTGGTTTTTAAAATGTTGCATAATTGGGGACTTTATGAAAGATAGAGGGTTTTGCTTCTCAAAAATATTCAATGTTTATGTATGAAAATAATCAGATAGAGGATTTTGCATATTAATAAAAATAAATTATTTTAATTTCATTTATGCCATTTGTCAGTTTTTAAGGTGATTTATTTAAGATAACGGCTAGTAATACAACATAAGATAAAAACATTAATAATAAACAATATGAAACAATATGAAACAAAAAGTTTTGTGTTTCTTTTTTTTTTTGCTTTTTTAAGTTTTTTTGGAGTTTATCGTAAAAATAATGGTATTCCGGTGATATTACGCTCTTCAAATCTTGCAAATTCTTCCACTTATTTGGCTGAATTAATATTGGACCAGAATATAGAGGTTTTGGTTCAATATGTCTTGTGTAAGGTTGAATACGAACAGGTAGATCCATGTAATTTGTATCAAAGTCTAATTTATATGTTATGTTACCATCTGGAAGATATAAAAGAGATCTTAAATTAGACACAGTAGGATCGTTCTTTACTCGTCCTGGTCTAATGGAAGAAAAACGTATAAGTTTGTCATCGCTGTAATTATTACAGAAATCATAATTTAAATATTCAGCATCAGACGGCTTTTTTACGATATCATTGTTAATTTTAACAGTCTTTCTGACTTCTCTAGTAATTACTGTTATCCGTCCATCTTCCATATCTTCATTTGATGATGCATAATGGACTGCTATACGTTGCAAGGAATTAAAAGCCACTTTATTTTTCTGTTCCCACAAAATATCAAAAGTTTATTATTAAAATCTTATTATTAAACTAAATTTTAAACTTACCATTATGTAAGTTTATCACGCGACAATAATATTTTAATTATGATTTTTAATATCATATAAATTATTTTTTTTTTAGATGACACTTTAAAAGTAGACACTTTCTTAAGCAAGTTGCAAGGTTAACCATTTATTTTTATGCCATGGACATTATATTTTCCAAAAACCAAAAGGTAAAATATTTTCATTTTAATTCAAATCAGAATCGGCTTTCGCTATTTTAATAAACGATTAAAAAATGTAAAATTCATGTTCAGCATGCAAAAAAAAAAAAAATTAAGAAAACATGTTTTGTAAGAAGAAATTATTCCAGAAAAATACTGGAAAATTATTGTTTGAAAAGATAGGGGGTTTTGCATTCAGAAAAATTAATTGCGTAAGATAGGGAATTCACAAAAATGCAAATAAAACAGCAAAACAAAAATATTTTTGTTATGAAAATCACACCATACATGAGGGCTATTTTACGGAACATTTTACCATCAAAAAGTAATTTTCGTGAAAATCAAAGATAGAGGGTTTTGAATATAGGCCCTCGATTTATATTTTTATCAGAAAAAAACCTTTTTTTTTGACTTTTATTTTTCGGTCAGAAATAAAAACTTTTTACTTGATAAAAATTATTATTTTGTGTAACTTGATCCATATATAAGAACTTCTATAACCCATTATAAGTAAAACAATAATTTGTATTTTAAAGTAATGTATTGTTTAATGACCTTTCATTACTTGGTAATATATACGGTAATGACCTGTCATTACCATGTTTTTGTTGGGAGGGTACACAACTGACGAACAAGCGCCACAGTCTTATTTTTAAGGGTTATTTTTGACCCCACCTTCTTCACCCTTACAAAAGTGTTATTCTTTAAATTTCCTAGTGGGTTTATTATGACGAGAAGTGAAAATGTTAGCCCGATACATATCAAGTGCCACAAAATAGTAGTTTTTATCTAGTGGAATTTTGTTTTATCCATTTAAAGGCTTCTTATTAAGTGTCATGGGTCTTTTTTGTCCCCCGGCCACTCAGGGTTAAATATCTTAAAATTAAAAATTATTAAAGTCTTATCATATTTGAGTATATTTTTCAGAAAATTATAAAAATGTTATTCTGTAATTTCCTAGTGGGTAATTTTTTGGCCAATAGTGTAAGTGTATGGATCAAATAACATAAAATAAATTTTGTGTCTAGTTGAGATATTTGTTTATCAATTTAAAAGCTCTACAATCTTGTAGTCATAATTAAAATTAAGATTCAGGGGCCTTTTTTGTAACCAGGCTACTAAGGATTAAATATTTTTTAAAAAACAGCAAATATAATTATAGTCTTAATCAATTTAAGTGACGTTTTGCCTAAAATTATGTAAACTTTGATGACAACATTAAAACTTTGTTAATTTTTTGGCAAAATAAGCTATTTTCATAAAATAGCTTATTTTTATTAAATTTGTGGTTCATATTAGATTCCTGGCTAAAGTGGGTTAATAATTTTCGATGACTCCCTATGTGAATAATTTTGAGTATATTTATTGAATAAATGAAATAAAAAGTAAATTTTTTTGAAATTTCTAATTTTGCGATTTTTTATTAAAAATACGGCCTTATTACACAATGTATCATTTTCGGATGTCTTGCGGCAAAAAATGTAAATAGCTTTAGCTTGGAAAATTTATTTGCAAACATTTTTAAAAACCAATTAATACAATATTAAAACCGAATTTGAGCCGAAGTAACCAGAATTTAGTTGGCAAACAGCTTAATTTTTCTCTGTGTGTATATTTTTATGTTATTTCAGAAACTTCAAATGAGAAAAAAACAATTTTTGTTAGATTTCAAATCAGCGTATATAGGTTTATCAAAAAAAATATGTTTCAAAGGTCTTTTTAGTCGTCGACTAGTGATATAGATGAAGTCTTGCTTTATCATTAAATATAAAATAATAGAATTATACATTTTATTGCCTTTAAATGCATCGAATAGCAATTAGAATGGTCTAAAATGTCTGATATATCACGACCGGCTCAAAATTGTTTAAGGTAAAGGGTGATTTTTTAGCAAGACTCTTTTTGGCAGCTCAGCTGTTTTCGTGTAACATGTTAATATTAAACATGTTCAGTATGGTCTATAATTTAACCATGAATCGACTTACAAACCAACAACGCTTGCAGATTATTGAATTTTATTATCAACATTCAGGCTCGGTTAAGAAAGTGCACTTCTTCCAATTTATGGTCAGTTTTGGCGACCTTCTGAGGCGGCTTTTCGGGATCTTGTGACTAAATTTTGCACCAAATTTACATTACTGGACATTAAACCACCAACACGCATACGTAGAGTGCGGATAGAGGAAAATATCGCACCTGTATCCGCCAGTGTTGTTGATGACCGTGAATTATCGATTCGGTGTAGTTCGCAGCAATTTAGCCTCAGTTACTCAATTACGTGGGTGTAGAACCTTTTAAGCTACAGCTGGTGCAAGAATTGAAGACACACGTCCTAGCACAACATCTAACTTTTGGTGAATGGATGCTTTAGATGAAGATCCACTTTTTTATCGAAATATTGTGTTCAGCGACGAAGCTCATTTCTGATTGAAAGGATATGGGAACAAACAAAATTACCGTATTTGGTTTGAAAAGCAGCCAGAACCTTTGCAAGAACTGCCAATGCATCACGAAAAATGCACTGTTTGGTGTGAATAATGGACCGGTGGCATTATACTTTTTCAAACACGACGAAGCAGGAACGTAACTGTGAATGGCGAGCGCTACCGTGCGATGATTACAAATTTTTCTTGCCCAAAATGGAAGACCTGGACTTGGGTGACATGCGGTTTCAACAAGACGGTGCCACACAGCACGTGAAACAATGGCCCAATTGAGAGGCGAGTTCGGTGAACAGTTTATTTTACGTTTGGGGCCGGTCAATTGGCTGTCTAGATTTAGCGATTTAACGCCTTTGGATTATTTTTTGTGGGGCTATGTTAAGGCTCATGTCTATAGGGGCAAGCCCGCAACGGTAGACGCACTAGAAGAAAATATTGAAGAATTTGTTCGTGAGATACCGGCCAATATGTTGGAGAGAGTATGCCAAAATTGGACCCAACGTATGAACCATTTGAGGAGTAGCCGTGGTCAACATTTACATTGAATCATCTTTAAACATTTAATTATATAGATCGTTCTATCGACTCAAATAAAGATTTTATACATTTCTCTAAATTTTATGTGTTTTTCTTTAATCAAATAAGAAAGCCCTTAAAACACAACCTTTATTAATTTGGTAAAAATATCTAAAAAAAAATTATGTTACAGTTAAATTTTCCAAACGAACTCTAACAATTGCCAAGAATTGATCAAACAATTTCGCTCGATGTCCTCGAGAATCTCCTTAGTCTGTTTATATTTAAACTCGACTTAAGCTGCTTTTTTTCGTCCTCAGCTAAAAATTTATTAAGACATTGTAAATATCCATATCAATTTTGGTAGCCAAATTTGAATAAAACTAAATTTTTTTCGGGGTGCACAATTCTAAAAAAATTTGGCTCCACCAAAATAAATTCCTAACTACGGTCCTGGTATGGATATATGTATATGGCAGTGTGTTTGTCTGCTTGTCTGTTTATACACTCAAGTCTTAACAATCTAACTTATTTTATATTACTATTTGTTGAGTGTGTATTTGTTTTTTTTCTCTGTTTCTATTTACGAAAAAAGTTAAGAATTCGTTAAATTGATCAAATTTGGAAACAAAAAAAAAAATAATGTTTTTAGCAAATAGAAAGAAAATTGCAAATAAAAGTTATGGGTATTTCCCTCAATATTAAGTCGTATTATAAACAGTTTATCTCCAAACTAAAGCATTTACCGAAAAAGGTTTTAAGGAAAAAAAAGGCAACTAATTCGATTGGACTATTGGGAATAATAATAGTTTAGCGCATTATTTTTTTTTTTTCAAAATTTAATGAAAGTTATTAAGTTCTCTTTTTAAATACATTTAGCCACATTTTTGCAATGTCCAGTTAGCTTAACTGACACATTTGTTGTTGTTTGACATATAAATTTTCAATTAAACTGTTAAATTTTTGACTTTCAGTTATCGGGAATTAGAGTTCTAAGATGTGAAGAACATATTTTAATTTAAATTTAGCTTTTTAAAGCTTAACAAATTGTTTAAGAATTTTCCAATAGTAGGTCACCAACTTTGAAAATAATTTTTAAATGTTTAAATATAATCTGCAAGTTACATTTAAAATCCTACAAACATATGAGTAATTTCAAAAAATTTCCAACTCCTGTTGAAACGGACTTTAGATGTCTCTTATTTCTCAAGGTATTTTAGAGAAACCATGGACTGGGTTAGATAGAATTAAGGGGTTAACATATGTATTGCTTACTTTTTCAATTGCGGTAAACCAACAATATTTATTGCTGTGAAACATGTTGAAAAGTTGTCCAAAATACACGTAAACGATTTAAAAAGACTAAAACTTGGAAAAAAAATAAAAAAAATATATCTAAGGTCTACTTTAGGGAATATAACGAAAATTTAGTTTTTAACATTGTTTTACTTTTAAATTAAAAAAAAATTAAAACCAAAAGTTTATTTTTTGAACTTTTATCATAAATTATGATGTGAGCAAGATTATTCAAGCTCAAGATCATTAATTTTTTGATAAACAATTTGTTTTATTTATTTTGTTTTTTTATAATATATATTTATGAAATCACTTTGTTTTATATAAATTGTGAATAAAATTCTTACCGTTTACAGTTTACAAAAACTTGGAATATTCTTTAAAACTTGTTTATTATTAACTTTTTATTTTTACGAAAAATTATACTTTGTATTGCTATTTTTTGAAACGACTCGATAAAACCAAGAAAAACGTGTGTATTCCAGTCGAAACTTCTGTAAAATAAAACTAGCGGAAATTACACAGATGGCAGTTAAAAGTTGAAACATATTAACCTTTAACTATGGAGGGGACATTTTTGAACATAGTCAGTGATGGATGTTAAACTTTGTCCGTTTTTATTTAACTAAAAATTTTAAATTAAAATACATTTTTTGATAGTTGTAAAATATACCACCAACTCCACAGTTAAAGCTAGATGCAACAACACAAAAAAAAAAAACAAAAGGTCCACTTTATGGAACAGGTCACAGTTGGGTACATTCCCTTACTTAAAACATACAAGAGATTTTTCATTTGTTTTATTTAATTGCTCACCGGTTTTAACTTAAAGACACAAAGCAATACAAAATGGAGTCACTAGACGTGGGAGATGCATTTACTAAAAAATAAATTTCCATATAGCATCTTGGATGAAAGTGAAACCAAAATTTTACGATTTATAACCTCTTGCAGTTTGTTGGAATGAAATTTTGAGAAAAAATATTTAAAAATTATTGTAATTTTATACCAAGTTGATGTCAGACAATTTCGGGATAGGTAATTGGTTAGAGTATTGCGTGAACAGAGTTTTTTACAAGGAGAGTCCGTTAATGGGATCCCTGCGATTGCGATTATATTTGGATATGTAATAAAGAAATATACTGGGAACCCATGAAATATACATATGTGCCCTCCTTGTTAGTAAAAAGCACCTTTGAGTCAAAACGGGATTTCAGAAATTTTAAAACGCAAATATTTTATGAAAAAAATTCTATAATTTTAGTTATGTGTGAGATTTTATTTGTTCGGTTTCAGATCATGACATTATATGATAATTTACTTTGACTATTAGAAAAAAAAAATACAGAAAAAGTTATTAGACACTAGCATGAATGGAATGCATTTTCTGACCCACTACGGTCTTCATCAACATTCTTCGTGCCATTTAGTGTTAATCGTAAATATCTTCTATTTAACTCACACGTTAAAGAAAGAAATTGGGTAACTTTAATTCCCACATTTCTCTGTGTGTTAAGTTAGAATGAAATTTACGATTTCTATTTATAGTGTGTTTGTTTTTCTCTAGTCATTTTCGCATTTTACTACAAAAACATGGCTTGGGAACATAATTATTTGGGTATCTATTAGGGTATTCAAATTACTCGAGTTTGCTTTTGTTCGAGTTAACGAGTAACTCGTTTTCTAGATTTTGCACATACTCGATTAATAGTGTAAACTTTTTAAATTACTCGAGTAACTCGAACAATTAAAATATTTTTTTTAAATAAATTTTACCTTAAAACTACATAAAAACTTACAAAATAAATACAATGTCTGTTCGGATTTTTTTTTTTTTTATCAAAATTAAATACAAACGTTTGCTAATACGAGTATTATTAATTTAACATTAAAAAGATCTAAAATATTTTTTAATTGTCGTGTTTAACTTTTTAATGATTTTTTTCGTTTTTAGTATGTTTGGCTTTAATAAAACTAGGGATATAACTTTTAGCATTTTTTTGCAAATATAAAGTGGCATAGCAATCTATGCATTCGACAAATGTAATGACATGTTATAATACTTCTTTACGGTAGTTAAAAAGGTTCATCATCAAATCCGTTGAAGTTTTGAAGGCAGATTTTTGTTCGATTTAATTTTTTTGTAAAATAAATCATTTTCAATTTATAGATCTGAAGAAAAGAAAATAATGAACTTCAAAATCCGAGCTGTAACACCAAAAGATGATGATGCGATGGCAGCGACTTTTTATTTTTTGTTGAATATTTAGATATTAAAAAATTTCGCTCAATTTCTAGACAACTGACCTTTGGTCTTAATTTTTGTTATTTTCGATGTCTACATACACTTACACACTAATCTTTCATTTAAGGACACTAATGTCTGTAATTATTCAAAGATATTTAAAAAATATTTTTAAAAATTCTTAAAAATGTGATATTTTATTCGGACTGTGATATTTCTCGGTACAGAAAGTTTTTTCGCCAAAATGGGCAAACAAAAATATTTCTTTACCAGTACAGCATTGCCAGTATCGGAAAAAAGTTGTACCCCTACTAAACAAATATAATATGTAAATTTAGTCGGTAACTTACACATTGATTTATATTTTACAAATAAAAAATTATTTTTAAAAAATACGAAATAATTTTTTATAAAATATAAACTAAAATAGAATTTATTTTGCTTTACTCGATTAATCGACCAAAATTGTTCGAGTTTTTCGTTACTCGAAATTTGCCGTTTTAAGTTTACTCGAATAATTGTTTGACTAAAATTCATCGATTAATCGAGTAACGGTTAACCGATTGAATACCCCTAGTATCTACAGAGAATCTTCACGGCATACTTAAGTGAAGAAAATAATTCATTCCTAGTGGGTATAGCGGCAGTTTTTTTCAAACGCATTTCGTTAAGTAACAAAGTTGGGCATATCTTCTTCTCTGAGAGCTTTCGGTGACGCGAAATGGTTCATAAAAGAACCTGTCAATAAATAAAATCTTTATCAAATTAGCGAATGAAGACATTTTTAATTGCATTCAAAAATGCATTTGCATTATGGCGAACTTATTGAAGCTTTTTGGTTCATAGCCCTGATTCATTATTTTACTTCGGTGGGGTTAATTGCTATGGGAACACCGAAGGTGGACATTGCGATACGTATGAGGGATAGAAAAAACTCATACATATTAATTTGATGTTGCCGGCACCGGGAATCGAACCCGGGACCATCTGTGTAACAGTCCAAGGCGCTAACCATTATTATTAAGAATGTGTTAAAAAATGTATTTTTATTAAAAATTTGTGAAAAAGTGTATTTGTATTGAAGAATTCCAAGTTCGAAATTGTGAAAAATTAAATTTTTAATTTCATTTATTCATTTAATATTATTATTTATTATTATTTATTAAGATATTTTTTTTTGTATGTACATATTTAATTCATTTGCAATAAGATTAAGTGCTATGGGAACACCGAAGGTGGGCGCAGCGATACATATACATAAGTGATAGAAAACTCATACATATTATTTTTCTAAATTTATGTTTTCGTCACCGGGAATCGAACCCGGGACCATCCGCTCACAAATCTGCTTATATATGCCATGATTTTTATATGGCGAATTCCCACTTGGAAGCATTACTTTTGTGCAAAATAAGCGGTGGTTTTAGCGCTTACAAAAAGCTGTGATTTCATGGCTTTCAGTAAAATCATATTTCATGTCTACATTATTACGCTTAAAAGCAATAATATAATTTACCGCACCACGTGGTAGCTCTTCAGGAACACGAACGAAAACACCGAACACAATCGGAATTCACTCGGGAAAACTGGTTCAGATCGTTTATAATCCACGACATGAAAGTTTCTGCATTACTAACTGCATCCTAATAAGGGATTAACGTAAGCTGCTTACACCTGCATCATTGTAAGGGAAAACAGTAAGCTCAACCCCATTTTTTGTTTATTTTTATACGAACAACATAATATTAAGCACTTACTTCACCGCATTTGTTTTATCCTGCTTCAAAAAACAAGAAATTTTTTTACTGGGAACGATTATATTGACTATTAATGTAGTGTGGTCAAACTGCAAAATAAATATACGTTCAGACTAAATTGAAAGTCAAGGGGACACATGTTCTTATTGCAAAAAAAAAAATTTTTTGTATATGTCATAATTTGTTATTTCGTTTTGTTTCTTTTCTAGAAAGATGCTATCGTTTAGACAACCATTGATGTAAGTAGTTGATAAATAATTTGCTTTTGGTATTTATTATTATTTCTATATATTTTCAGATATTTAATTAATTCGTGCACACAGAGAAATAAATTGGCAACCGAATTGAAAAGTGTATATTAGTGGTAACAACTTATAAATACAGTTAGTCAAACGATATTTACTTTATATTTCTGAATATTTTGGGTGTTGCAACTAAAATTTAGTTGAACTAACCGCATTTTGTTGTCAAAATGTTCTAATGTTCTTTTCTGCCAATCGACTGAAATTCGTACACTCAGAAAAGAAACACTTTAAACTCACTTTAAATCCAGTACAAGGGACTTTAAAATTAAAAATTTTCATGTATGAAAACCAGCCGTATTGAAAAATATTTAATTTTAAAGTTTACACTTTCAAATGTAAATTATTAGTGTTAGCACTTTGAATATTAAAGTGAAAACTTTACATTTTAATATGCGCATTCTCGAATACAATTTAAACACTTTTGATGTTAAAGTTCACACTTTTAACCCAATTTAAAAATGTTTGTATTTAAATTAAAAGTTAACACATTCAATCTCAAAAGCGTTAGCTTTTATTTTAAGAGTGAACACTTTCAAATGCAATTTAAAAGTGTTCACTATAAACTTTAAGGGAAACAGATTATTTTAATTGTTTTTAATTCACATTTTTTCTATTCAAACATATTTAAATTTATTTTATATTAATGAAATAACTTATTTATAACTCATTAATAAACTCATTAAATAAAATAAGAATTTAAAAATCAGTTTATAATATGTTCTTTTTAATATATCGTTTTTAATTATACCTGGGACTCTTTTTCTTTGGGAAATAAACCAATTATTTCTTCCACAATACTAGCAAAGTGTTCCGGTCTAAGATTTGTTAACATGACATCTTCTAAAATTATTATTTAATGAGGTCGTCGCGTTGCTTATTCGTAAAACATGCCCTTTCCTCATAATATTGAATAAGTTGTTTTCCGGCTGAGTTATTCTTTAAAAATGTTGAAAGGGGCTGCAATGCGGTGTATCATTAAATTTAATACAAAACTTTTTACTGTATATTCTTACCTGTGCTCCAAATGTGTTTCTTATTGAATTATTTGAAGAACAAGGTGAATCGTTGTGACGGTTTTTTTCTAGCCAACCAACAACTTTCGAAGTCTGGCTCAACGTTTCGTCTTCTATTCCAAACTGAAAAAATAAGCTTGCTAAATTATAAACGTAGTAATATGGAAATGGGAATTGTATCTATGTACGTGCGTAACATCGCAAATAAGCTTCAAAATTAATAATATATTTACCTTTGACTTGCGCCAGAAAAAAAACTTTTCTCTAAACTCCGCTCGAAGACCAATATTTCTTACTGCTTCCGCAATGTCCTCTTTTGACAAAAATTTTAAGCTTCGAAAAGTTATTCCAGCATCTAAGGAACATTAATAATATTGCATAAGTGTTCATATTGCCTAAGAATTTTTACTTAATTTTTTGGTCAAGAAAAAGTGTTACCAGATCAAACTCCTTTAGCAGATTAAGGAGATTCGTATCTTCCTCAACACACTTGTACGTTAAATCACCCTGCTCATTAATTTGGATATCGTTGCCAAGAATTCGCAGCAAGTCACTTTCTTGTATAATTTTACCCTGACTGGTCATTCTTGTATCTTGTTCACACTTCTAAATTCACTTTATTATAACGAAATCACACAAATGCCGCTAACGGTACAATCTAAAGTCAAACTTTTAAAATAAACTTAAACACTTTGAAAATAAAAATTTTTACGTTGCGTTTTAAAGTGTTCACGTTTAGTTCCAACAAAGACACTTTGAGTTTAAAAGTTAATACTTTTAATACAAAATGTACACTTTAAATGTCAAAGTGAACACTTTTAATAATAAACTGACGCTTTATATATTAAAGTGAAAACTTTAAAATTAAAGTTAACACTTTTTACTCAAAACTAAAACTTTCAATATTAAAGTGAACACTTTAAATTAGAAAGTGACACTTTAAATTAGAAAGTGATACTTTGATTTATAAAGTGAACACTTTCAATGTAAACGTTAACACTTTTCTGCAAATTGATCACTTTACATTTTAAAATTAACACTTTGAAAATAAACGTTTTAATTTTATTTTTTAAAGTTTAAAAATTTTAAATTAAATGGATTCACTTTTAATACAATTTTAAAAGTGATTACTTTATATATAATATATTTTACTTTAAAATATGAAGTTTGTCATTATAAAATAAAGTCAACATTTTTAAATTTAAGAATTTTACATTAAAAACAAAAATTTTAACTTTTAAATTAAGTGTAAACACTTTAAAAACTTAAAATTAGCACTTTTACAAAATATTTTTTTTGTGCCCCCCTTAAGAACCTATAGACTGAGGCACTTTAAATAAAATTTGAAAGTGTTCACATTTCATTTTAAAGCGCACTTTTTTTCTCAGTGTACGTGTTAGCAAGACTTTTGCTGAATCTACTAATTTTGTTGCTTAAAATGAGCTCGCTAAACGAGTGTTTGAATATAACAAGTCTTTTTTTACACCATAAACCCAGCCAGCTATAGCACATCCACAATCACTCACACGGTTTCCAAAATACATAAAAATTCTTAAAAATGTTCTCCATCTATCAAAGTTGCCATTTAAACAATGTGAGTTTTACAAAATGCAAATACATAGCAGCTACGACTTTTGACCCTACAGGTCAAAAGTCGGCACACCAGAATTCATTTTAGAGGTATGGTTCCTTCGGCAAAGTTTCTTATTTTGATCCCTATAATACGATTTTCCTTGTACGTTGAGCGTTTTTTTGCCTCCCTACAAATCGACCCGCCCTAATATATATAGCTATTAAATTATGAAAAATAATGTGTAAAATAAAAGCACCATTAATGAGTTAAAATACGCCAAAAAAAAAAAGGCAAAGGGGTTTTGTACAGTTAGTTTTGGACGACACTGTGCTTTTAAAAACAACTGTTTTACGGTTGTCGTATAAATGAGGTATAACGTGCCCCACATTGTTCACATAACGAACATGTTTGTGCGCATTAAAATATTGAGTATACGCCATAGACACAGAATCCCAGAAAATACACACCTTACCAAATAATGAGTGTAGTAATCTAAACTCGAAGGTTTGGACGTATTTCCCTTAACATTATAATTCTAACTTTGTTTTTATATGAAATTTCCCAAAAGTAATGAGTTATGCATTACTGCCAACCTTACGTAAATATGAATTATAATGGGTTACCTATATGCATACAAAGGTATGAATAATAATATGAATATCAGAAGGAAAAAATAATGCGTCTTAAAATTGATTTTGAAAAAAAAAAGGAATTACAATTTTAAAAAAAAAAATATTATTAACTTTTTTAAAACATAGTCGAGACGAGAATTGATTCCGGGTCGTCATATTAACAGGCGTCTGCTCTACACCCCAAGCTACCAAAGCATAAAACGTTTGATAGCCTAAACATAAATAAATATTTATTCTTGTAAATTTATTTAATATATTCCAAAACTAACACCTTACACTTTGGCTTACAAAAAGAGGAACTGTAATGAGTCTATAAATAGATTTCGAGAAAATGTTGCATCATTATATTTTTCCTGGAAATAAGATGAGTAATTTATTATTGTTCACCAATTATTTTTTGTATGAGAGTAATGCATTATAAGTTTCTTATTGGTAACCCACTAGTTTACTACTAAAAGTAATGCAGATGGTAATAAGTACTTATTACAAAGTAATGTGTAAAATAATGAGTAGTCATTACCGTGTTTTTGCTGAGAAATATCTAAAATATCTTAATTAAACTGAGAGTTTACTTACAGTCAAGGGATAAAGTCTACATACACCATACGAATTTGAAGTTCTAGTGATTTAGTAGCGATAATTGAAAAACGTTTTATATCAATGTTTAAGGCATTTAAAATAAAGATTATATGAAGAAAAAAAATATGAAAAAAATAAACCATAGAAATTTTTAGGGAAAAACATAATTTTTAGCGGGAAAAAGTCTACACACAGCGTGGCAACTTCATACATCTTATGTAGAAATTGCTAAGACAGTTTAATTAAGTCGTGCTACTGTACATACGATCATTAGAAATTATAATAATACTAATAGTACCGAAATAAAGCCACGATCTGGCAGACCTAAGAAGCTTTCGAGACGCGATGTTAGCAGTATTATTAAGTAGTCAACCAGGATCCGAAAATAAGTGCCCTAAAATTGGCGGAACACATCGAAAAATGTTCCAATTGTTACTCCATGAACAATAATAAATGTTTTACATGACAATGGATTTAATAGCAGAGTGGCACGAAAAAACCACTAATTTCAGCGAAGAATTGTAAACTTCGCCTTGAGTTTGCTAAAGCACATCTAGACAAGGATGTGGATTTTTGGAAGCGTGTTATTATTACCGACGAAAGTAAGTATAACATTTTTGGAAGTGATGGTAGATCCAAAGTTTGGCGAAAACCAAACACAGCACTTGATCCAAAGAATATAATACCTACTGGCAAACATGGTGGTGGTAACGTTATGGTTTGGGGCGCCATTGCGTCCCAAACCGGGGGTCATATGGACCGCTTTCAATATAAGATCATATTGGAACATAATCTGCAGTCAGCTGTTGATAGCTTGGGTCTAGGAAATCAATGGATTTTCCAACAAGATAACGACCCGAAACATACTACATCCGTCGTTCGAGGCTGGCTTCTATACTATGCCCCAACACAGCTCAGTCTCCAGACTTAAAGCCTATAGAGCACATATGGGACGTTTTGGAAAAAGCGGTACGAAAGTATAACATTAGTAGCCGTGAAACATTGAAACCCGCCATTATTCGTGCATGGGCCGAAATAACACCCGATATTACGGAAAATTTGGTGAGATCAATGCCCCGTCGTATTCAAGCAGTTATTGATGCTCAAGGTGGACCGACCAAATACTAAAAGTTAAAATTTTTTTATTTTTTTATAAATTGTCCGCCAAATAACTTTTTTTTTTTTGAAAATGTTATAAAAAAAACTACTGAATATATTCTCAAATTTCTTTTTTTATTTGAAAGTACAATCCTTCCGGTTAATAATGGAAAATAATTTCATTCAAATGGCTGCCTCGGCTGGCCATGCAGTAGCCTACACGATCGGTCCAATTTTTAAGCACATTATCGATTGTGTGCATCTGTATTTCACCAATGGCTTCCTGTTAAGTCCTGTTGAAACCAAATGTTGCCAATATCCTGCTCTTCAATTTTTGTGAACAAAAATTCGTTCAACATGGCCCGATAACGATCGCCATTGACTGTAACGACCATTTTCGAAGAAAAATGGCAATTTTCGCACACATTCTGTAACATTACCATGATTTTCAATGTAATGTCGCAATATTTCCCAGCGTTGTTCAAGCGTATACACAACCATATTCGTTCAGCGGAAGGATAAAACTAATTATCTGTCCAACCAGACATGAGCTAAGTGTTACCATTCACGAAATAAGCACTAGGTGAAAAAAAACGTTAGATGGCGGACCCTTATAACATTTTGAAATAATGTTTAATTTTTGTAGCTGTATGTAGACTTTTTTCCAATGAATTTTTAATGTTTTTATTATTATTGTTTTTATTATGTAAAATAATTACTTTTTTATTTTATAAATAAACTTATTTTTTAATGAATTAAATATTGACATAAATATATTTTTTAATTTTCTTCACAAACTCTATAAAACCCCTAAATCAAAGGGTGTATGTAGATTTTTTCCTTGACTGTATATATCAAAACTATTACAACTAGATTTTATTTTTTAAGCTTTCATATGATATCTTTTTTTTTTTGTTAAAGCAATAATATAAAAAAACAAAAACATATAAAAGCGTCTAAATAATTCAAATTAAACCGATTGGGCAAGAAAATAAAAAAGTACACTTAAAAAAAATTTTGCTGAGTCAGCAAAATTTTAGTCAGGAGGGTGCTTGCAAAAAAATTGCTAATGTCAGCAAAATCTTTTGCTGAAAATCAGCGAGTTGATTTTTAGCAACAAAATTAATAGATTCAGCAAACGTTTTGCTAACACTTAGTGGATTAGAAATAAAAAAGAGTTGCTAAAAATTAATAAATTTTTTGCTGAATTTTAGTAGACTGAAAAAAACGCATTTTATTTCCTGCGAATCATGAAACATATTTTTGTGATTCTTTCAGGGACCAAAAATAACAGTTATTTTCAAATTTTTAAACAAAAAAAGCAATTTGAAGTAAATGTCGGAAAACTGTTTCAAGTATACCATTTTGATCCCTATGAACTA
Source organism: Delia radicum (assembly GCA_021234595.1). Classification (NCBI taxonomy): domain Eukaryota; kingdom Metazoa; phylum Arthropoda; class Insecta; order Diptera; family Anthomyiidae; genus Delia; species Delia radicum. Next base: position 199,755,165 of record CM037852.1, read on the forward strand.
GTCTATAATAAAATGCATTGCAATTTTGATTTTATTTTTTTTAGCAAAAATAAAAGTTTTTTTTTGATTTTTATTTTTTCGAGCAAAAATAAAAGTTATTTTTTGATTTTAATTTTTTCGGGCAAAAATAAAAGTTATATTTTGATTTTTTCGAGCAAAAATAAAAGTTATTTTTTGATTTTTATTTTTTCGAGCAAAAAAAAAAGTAATTTTTTGATTTTTATTTTTTCGGGCAAAAATAAATGTTATTTTTTGATTTTTATTTTTTCGAGCAAAAATAAAAGTTATTTTTTGGTTTTTATTTTTTCGGGCAAAAGTAAAAGTTATTTTTTGATTTTTATTTTTTCGGGCAAAAATAAAAGATATTTTTTGATTTTTATGTTTTCGAGCAAAAATAAAAGTTATTTTTGATATTTATTTCAATTTCTTGAGTTGAAATTCCATAAGTTATAATTTTTTATTTTTATAACGAATAAGTAACAAATAACGCAGTTATATTATATATATTATAATATATAAATATATGCATATAATATATAAATTTTATGGTTGCCTTTTGTAATATTTTCGACTTTTATAATCAGTAAAACTTATTTTTAATATGACGATTTTTTGAAGAATTCTTGTTTTAAAAATGACGATTTTAGTTTTCAAAAATTGGCGCACTGCTCGTACAAATAGAGATGTTTGTCTTGCAGTTAGATACTTAAAAAATGTATAATAATATATATTAATACAGTTATCACAAAAAAAAATATTTGCTGTATATCTATCATCACTGAAAAATCATAATAACAAAGCTAATAACTTTTATTTTTGGTAAAAAAAAAATTAAAACCAAAAAATGACTTCTATACTTGCGCGAAAAAATCAAAATCAGAAAATAACTTTTATTTTTGCTCGAAAAAATAAAAATCAAAAAATAACTTTTATTTTTGCTCGAAAAAATATAAATCAAAAAATAACTTTTATTTTTGCTCGAAAAAATAAAAATCAAAAAATAACTTTTATTTTTGCTCGAAAAAATAAAAACCAAAAAATAAATTTTATTTTGCTCGAAAAAATAAAAATCAAAAAATAACTTATTTTTGATCGAAAAAATAAAATCAAAAAATAACTTTTATTTTTGCTCAAAAAAAAAAAATCAAAAAATTATTTTAACTTTTGCTCGAAAAAATAAAAATCAAAAAATAACTTTTATCATCTGACTTTTATGAAAAAAGGAATAATTTTTACGGTCCCTGGATTCTTTTATAAATAACTTACAATAATTACGAAATATAAAAATTTTCATTTTCCCACATTGACGACATGAATTAATTTAATATCTGAAAATATATAGAAATAAATATCTATACCATAACAAAAATCTTCTTTCAACTACTTACATCAATGGTTGTCTAAATGATGCTATCGTTTAAAGGACGCAACTTCCGAAGACAATTATAGAAACGAAACGATAAAAACCATAAAAATCTACCTAAGATGTGTTTCTTTATCTTTCGCTTTACTCTGTCCACATGTCTGTATATGTTTGTTTGCAATTTGACCACAATAGATCATTAATCTATAAACTTTTAGTTTAGAAATACATATTAAATTTAAATATTTTATTTTGTCTTTTATTTAATTAATAGACAATTATTTTCACAAGCCGGTGACAACGCAAAATTTAAGTTGTTTTAATCCTCAATTTTGTTTTATGTATGAAAAACAGATTCAAAAATCTTCCAAGGTTGATTTTTTTTATGTGTCTTACTAGAGTTGTACTTTTTAGTTTAATTTTCCTCGACACTACTACATCTTGACATGCCGCGACATCTGCTTCATTCTGCGTATATCTTTCAATCTGGTTGTCGTCCACACTATTAATGTGCTTATCAGCACAATTTATTTTAGCAAAATTAATTAGTAAAACATTAGTATAATATTTGTAAAGCATTAGTATAAAACAGCTAAGTGCTGCATAAGTATAACAGAAGTTTTAGCTGAAAACACGATTTTAGCAAAAAAATTTGCTAAGAAATAGTATACCTGATTAACAAGACGTTTTACTAACTTTTCTACTAACTTATTTTTTTGAGTGTATAAATATGAGGACATTTCATTTTGGGATAGTAGACAACTAATTAATTATACGATTAATAAGGCGCACACTTTTGGAGTTTCAGTAGCTTTTGCGTTGCACTCAATATAAATTTTAATATGATTCAAAAGATGATGTAGAACGCGTTTATTAAAAGTGCACACAGAGAAATAAAGTGCCAACCGAATTGAAAAGTGCATTTTAATGGTAACAGCTTATAAATTCTGTAAGATTTCTGCATATTTTAGGTGTTTCAACTAGACTTCAGTTGTGTTGACCATTGTCTTGTTGTGAAAACTAGTATTCAGTTGTACCAACCGACTGAAATTTATAATAACCGAACTTGAGTCGCAGTAAATGGATGTTGGCAAATAGCTAAATTTTTCTCTGGCTGTGTTTATATTATTGGTATTTTAATCTCAAAATTTTTGTCTGCCTTTTAAGGAATCAAAATTTAAGATCAAGAGATACAACCAAATCCTTTGGAAATTACCATATTCTTAAATGATGGAAAAATATTTTCTAACAATTCAAGTAAATATGTTGATATTTTTTCATTTGAAACCTTTTGATCGTACAGGTAAAATTAATTTAAAGAAATAAAAAAAGTTAAACGAATAAACAAATCTAATAAGATACAGCAGATTGCTTAACAAGATAACGACCTGCGAAGGCAATTCCACAAAATAGGCAACATTTATTATATCCAGAGATTGAGAGAGAACGAGTAAAGCTAAAAAAAAGTAAATAGTATATTCTTAATGTTGTTTCTTTTTACGTTTTGTAATAGACAAACATATATGTATGTATCTAAACAACCCAGTCAGAAGGAAGTCATATAGTCAGGCTGCCAATACTGTCATATCTAGTAGATTACTCTTAAAAAACGTGATTGCCTACAATTGAAAAAATCGTATAAAAAAGATATATAGACTTTTTTTTTATATTTTGTTAATATAAAACTTTTTTTTACTTTCTTATTACTTAAAGATTTTATTTTTTTTTTTTTATATTATTTATTTAGGAATTGTTGGTGTTATTCGGTTTTGTTGTTGTTGTTGTTGTTGTTGATTTTTCTGCTTTATTCTTAGCTTATTGACATTTAACGATGGCATGCGAAATATGTTGTCAACGTGCTATAATTTCAAAATATATAGTTGAATGTGTCTGTGTTTTAAAACATGTTTGAATTTGAGTATGTGTGTTGTATAATTGTATAGTAGGAGGACATAAGATGATGCTTTAAGTTAGCACACAGTCATATGAACGCCAGCATTGCGTATGTAGTAGATGAGACCTAATATAACATCATTTATACGTAGGCAGTTTGAAAATTTTAGAACCTAAAATAGAAATATTATATACCCGATTAAAATAGTTTTTATATAATGATATTTTCTTTTTGTTTTATTAATATATGAAGCAGTATGTGTTTGTATATGTCGCCATATTAATTCATATCTGATATTTCGATTTCCAATATTTTTGATATGGTGCTATATTTGAAAATATCTGTCTAAATCATCATATTTATATATTTAATTTGCCATATAGTTTTTATTATGGAAAAGAAAATTTAATGAGGTGGAAGATACAATTGTATGTGGCCTAATACAAAATCATATATTAACACATGTGGGCATTTCCACGTAAAGGTCAACAGTAACCGAAAAATTAAAAGTGTAAGAAAAATACTTAAATTTTATTAAATTAAAAAGCCCAAAGCATATCTTAGTTGCCATGAAGATAAAACTGACTGCAAAGTCCGTTCATGGTTTTGGTATTTTTTTTTTTTTATTTTCAGTAAAATTTTCTCTTAAATATGTAATTCTTTAAGAGTAGCGATGTCTAGCATACACTTGCCTTAAAATATTTGTTACAACAACAATTAACTTCAAAAATGCAAACGGAGTAAATGATGATCAGTAAACGGACAATTTTTGTTTTACCTTCATTGGTATTCTAATGTCACGTATGTCACCGCAAAATAACTTTTTTTGCTTTTAGGTAGTGTTTAAAACTGTTAATTTGAATCATGTTTGTTGTGAATAGTTTTACAAAAAAAAAAAAATCTGGGACATTTCAATCAGAGTTATTTTTTTTATAAAATTTCAAACTATGTCACGTCTCGTCCTGGTAAATATTTTACTTTTAAAATGTGATATTTGAAATTATATATTTTCTACTTAGATGGCATCCTTAGCTAATAAGAGGAGGGAAAACGCACGTTTAGAGGAAAATTAAAAACAGACCCGCTTAAGTCACAAAAAAAATTCATATATTCTACTAAAAACACAGGCTATCTAAATCTGAAAACGTCCAGACGCTGGGACTAGAATATTCTCTTCTTAAGATTTGATATGCGCTATCCTCAGAATTTGTCAATTATGCCAGAGTTTTGATATATCTTTACCTAAAATTTAAAAAAAATCGGGTTTTTGGCATATGCTGGACGCTATAACATCGCATATTGAGCTTTATATACAAAAAATTGTATGAGAAATTTCACGCTACGTAACGATACGTGCCACACTAAGGACTGTAAAAGAAATTCAAAAAAGTTTTATAAACTCAGCAAATTGTTAAACAAACTTAAAATATTGCAAAACCTATAAAAAAAAGTTTTATCAAAAAAGTCCGGCACAATTCGCAGAGTTTTGTGTTTTTGTAAAAGACGAAAAAGCCAACTTCTATTCTTATCACACCCGGGTTCCGGGTCCTGGGTTCGATTTCCGGGGCCGGGAATATGAAGGTTAACATTATTCATTATCCTTTTTCTTAATAAATTTTTAGATAATGGACCAATTTTTTAATTTAAATACGGTTTCGAAAACAAACTTCGTTTAGATAACGTTTTTTTGGCAGAGCAAAAATTAATAGTTTTATAATACAGGGTGTTTCATACAGACAGAAAAAAGTATCAGTTGTAGCCACAGAATTTGTTGCCAATCGAATTCTTGCTGTCACGACAACTTTCTCAACGTTATTTTATATTTTTGGTCGTGAATGCTAAATATTCAGTTGGTTCATTCAATATTGAACCATGATACTCAGATTAATAGTCCTATTAGTTGCGCCACAATCGCATTTAATTGTATTTGACTTATTTGCTATTTAAATTTTTAAAATTATATTTGAACTCGGAAACTCGATGTAATTGCCTGCCGCTCTACCCCTTGCACCACAAACAGTTATAGATGTTGAGTGCTAAATTTGAATAAAAATATTTTGTAATTTTATAAGTATGATCGCAGCGCCCACCTTCGGTGTTACAATAGCACTTAACCCCACCGAAGTAAAATAAGGAATCAGGGATATGAACCAAAAAGCTTCAATAAGTTCACCAACTCTCCATCAGGTGGCGAGCAACAACTGTTCTAAGACAATATCGCGCAATTATAGGGTTCCCATGTTTCTTTCCCCACCTTTCATATCTCCACTTTTTCCTTTCCAAGGAAGGCAACCTTATGGGGAATGAGACCGGTCCTGCGTGTGCCACAGGATCGATCCCTTAGTGACAGAGACCGGTCCTCTGCCAAACCCTACCTTATGTAAACTTTAACATTGACTTGTCATTGGAGGGGGTCGTTTGTCCTGCTTTAAACCACATAGTGGCATGCCACAGGACTAACCAAAGATGGACATACCACAAGACTGTCGCAAAAGGGTAATGTCGTATAAAATAAACGAAAACTAAACAGCTTCCAATGGGTAAAATTCTGGCCGACTGGATTTTTCTTGTTAATAAGCATTCTGGTTAAGTGGTATGTTCTCCCTTTATCAGTCACAGTATTGGTAATTTTAGTACAGTTGACACTGCTTAACCCACTTTAGTATTGAATTATACCAGTCCTGTGATAAGTCCTTCTTTAACCAGTCTTCAGTCCCCATAGGGAACGCTTTAATAAACAGGAAGAATTTCCATACTGTTGCTTCTCTTTTTAAAAAATAAAAATAAAAAAATATTTGAAAAAATTGCAATCTTTAGTAAAATTAAAACGTCATTCGATTTCGCTGAATTTAAAGCCCAACGATCCAGCCTAGAAGAACACAAATAGGAGTGCATGCAGCTTATTCATATGATTTTGAAGAACCGTACTAATCAGTGTATAAACGATTGGTAATGGCAAGTACTTTCAGTTGTCACTACCAATCTCAGTACTTTTAGTTCATGCCAATGTATGGTTTTTTCATTAAGTCTGTGAACAGGCTTAATAAAATATCTTAGCGAGTATCACATAATCTGCTTTATAATGGTATTGATTTGTTAGTGCATATTTTGCTATAAATGCATATTTTTGCCAATTTTGCTTCAATTGCATATTTTTGTTTATTTTGATGGTTGGTGGCCATTTTCTTTAGGTGAAGGCTTTTCAACATGAAATTTTGCATGTCATAGTTTTGGAGTATATGTACTCTACCGTCCCCTGTTCTTCGTTTCTCTGAGATATAAGAGGCATATAAATTAATTTTCAAGAGGTGTCGAAAATTTTTGAAATAGCTCATGTGTTTATCGAATATAAATATAAATTAGAATTTTTGCTTTAAAATATTTCTATGTCTTAATATTCATTAGCACAACCTTCGTCTATATATTTTCTAACTTTTTGATTGAGTGCTAAACGAAGGTACATTTCAAGTGTGATAAATTGACAAATACATAAAATCAAATTGCTCGTACACGCTTCAATAAAACGCAAAATTAAGTTAAAACATTAAACATGTTAAGATTTAAAGAAAAATTAAATATGATACTCACTCCCAGTTACGAACTTTTATAAAATAAAATTATATAAGAATACAACTTTCAGCAGCAAACAAAAAATATAAAAAAAAAACTTTTAAAAACAAATAAAAAAAAATTAAAAAACTTTAAAAAAGAGTACGCCACAATTTAAGAAGTAGGCACGTAAAATTTCTTCTTACTTTCATACTACATTTCGTATTTTACTAACTTTAGTGTCAATTGGAGCAGAAATAGTAATACATTGTTTTACAGTTAAGAAAATGTTACATAATAAAAAAGTTAATGTTAAACCAACACATGGCCCTACGAACTTATTTCTTTATTTCAGGTTAACAATTTTTTTTTATATATACTTTTTACTTATTTACTTCTGTACAATATTAAATACATTTTCATTTTTGCATTGAAAATGTTATACACAAAAATTTCTTTAAATGCATGTTGTTAAATGTGTAAGAAGTGCAATTTTACGCTTAACATAATTTCCAGCGACACGGAAATTATAAATTTCGAGTCAGTAAACTTGTAAAATAGTTTGTTAAATTGAAAGACGAAATGGCATTTAAAAAAGTTTTTAAGGATTTTAATTCATATTTTTTTTTTTAATAAAATAATGATACGAGGGCGGATCAATAAGTCCGTGACTTTTCGAGCTTCTCTCGTAGTTATATGAAATGCAAAACTGTTCCCATCAAGTACCACCTGTTAATAGACTACTGTCTAATTTTGAGCAAGTTCCGTCATTTACTTTGCGTTTAACAGCTGTTCACAGCCTCGTGGATTTTTTTTAAAAATGAAAAAAAAGTGAATTTCGAGTGCTCAATGAACATAATATTTTGCGAAAAAAAACCGTCAATCAAATAAAGGAAAAGCTTGACAAATACTATGGGGACTCTGCACCATCGATTTCAATGGTAAAAAAGTGGTTTACTGACTTTCGTTGTGGTAGCTCAAGTACAAATGACGCTGAACCATCTGAACAGCTAATTGAGGTCAATACACCCGAAAATGTCGAAAAAATCCACGATATGGTGTTGGCCGATCGAAGAGTGAAAGTGCGTAAGATTGTTGATGCCATAGGCATTTCATATGGCAGTGTGGTTTCTATTTGAAATGATCAGTTGGGCTTAAGAAAGCTGCCTGCAAGATGGGTGCCGCGTTTGCTCTCAATTGATCATAAACGTAATCGTGGCCAATAAGGTGATGACAACAGTTTTTTGGGATGCACGTGAGATAATCCACATCGATTACCTTCAAAAGGGAAAAACAATAAACGGCGAATATTATGCCAACTTATTGGACCGATATAACGAGGAATTAAAAAATAAAAACAACCCCATATGGCTAAGAAATGCCTATTTTATGGACCTCGAAAAATTCTATTTTTTGGAAGGGACACAAAAATTGGAGAAACGTTGGACTGAGCTAAATGGAGATTATGTTGAAAAATAAATTTTTTATGCACAAAAAAACTGTGTATCATTAAAAAAGTCACGGACTTATTGATCCGCCCTCGTATATACATGAATTAAAGCTTTACTTTTCTAATTATAATATCATTAACAAAATAAAAACAAACTATTATCGTTTAATTTTATACTTAAAATATATTAAAAATATTTATATTAAAATATTGCGTTTTGTCTATAAATGTGCTTAAAATTATGAACTAATTAAATAACTTTTTTTTATTATAGAATTCCAACTAAATTGTTAAAACGAAATACTTTATCATCTACTAAATTACACAAAATATTAATTGTATGCAGTAAATTATCCTAGATAAAATATTTAGCGAAATTTTTATATTACACATTGAGAAATTTCTGCCAATTTAGATTATGAAACTTGTCTCCCAAAAAATCATTTACATTTTCCTCATTAAACAAACGAACTTTTTCCTCAACAATGCACAGTGGGGTGGGCCTAGTACATTTTGCGGCATCAACTAAACCGCTAAGTTTTTATACAAGTTATGCACATGGTTGAAAATAGGATTACTTGTAGATATCAGAAACGTGAAAAACATATTTGCGTAGTGCAAATATTTTTCGCAAATCGCAAAAAACCGAGTTCGCATACTCAACCGCTAAGTTTTTTAATAAGTTCTGCACATGGTTGAAAAGAGAATCACTTATAGATATCAGAACCGTGGAAAATGTATTTGCGTAGTGCAAAGTTTTTTCGCAAGTCGCAAAAAACCAAATTCGCATACTTAACCGCTATGTTTTTATATAAGTTTTGCACATGGTTGAAAAGAGAATCACTTGGAGATATCAGAAACGTGAAAAAAAATATTTGCGTAGTGCAAATATTTTTCTCAAATCACGAAAAACCAAATTTGCATACTCAAGTACTTAGTTTTATTTTTAAGATATTCACATCGTTCAAAAGAGTATCACTTTTAGATATCAGAGACGGGAAAAATATATTTGAGTGTTGCAAACATTTTTAGCTAATCGCAAAAAAAAAATTATCATTATGGCCCGCTTAGTTTTAATGGCTGAAAAGGGGATTATTTTTTCTGGTAAGGATAGAGTATAAAATATAGAAAATTTTACCGAAAACAAAATTCGAAATTCTGGCGCAGAAGTTCGAAAATTTTTCGATGTTATTAAAAAAATCGCGAAATTTTTCGCGTGATACATTGCAAACCAAAATTAAGTATATATTTAACAAATGACATTTGTTCTAGTTATCTATGCAAAATTTCAGACAGATCGGGTCATTAGATCGTCAGAAAACCAAAAATATCTAACACAGCTCAAAAAAAAATAAATTGGCAATATCTTTTGCAAAAATCAAAATTTTGCAAAACTGTTCAAATTGTTTTTTTTTTTGTTTACAATTCTTAACCGAAAAATTTATTTTTTTTGCATGCTTTCTTATTCATCAAAAGGGAAAGTTACATTTAATAAAACACTTTCGTAGAAAATTCGTTATAACTTTTTACGGGAACAGATCTAACAAAATATTTTTTTTGGTAAGGATAGAGTACAAAATATGGAAAATTTTACCTAAAAAAAAATTCGAAATTTAGGCGCAGAAGTTTGAAAATTTTTTGATGTTATTAAATAAATCGCGAAATTTTTCGCGTGGTACATTGCAAATCAAAATTCAGTATAAATTTAACAAATGACACTTATTCTTATTATCCATGCAAAATTTCAGACAGATCGGGTCATTAGATCGGCAGAAAAATAAAAATATCTAACACAACTCAAAAAAGTAAATTGGCAATATCTTTTGGAAAAATCAGAAATTTTACAAAAAAATATTCGAGCAAAGTTGAAAATCGAACAAGTTTGTTCTACAGAGCACGCCAGAGCACGGCGGACATATTAAATTCGTAATCTAGATAGTATTGGCTTTCATATGCATACGGTTTTAGGGTCTCCCTCCCCTGCGTTCAAAATATAGGGCTATTGAAACATTAAGTTTCTCTTAATTTTTATTAAAAAACTAATCTCGTCTATGTGCTACCAGCAACTTTTTTTACAAACGTATTAACATGAAAAACTAATGATTTATTACCTAAAGGTAGTGACCTAAGTGGTTAAACACGCACAACACTGGCTTATGTTAGTACCTCTTTTTAATATGAAACATTTTTGGAAACAAAACTTTGACTTTGGCAGCTTGCCATCGTACCAATAATTAGAATATCTCAAAAAACTAAACGGAACTAGTTTCGGCAAGGTCTTATCTATTAGATTTGCCAATTAGTTTGAAAAAATTCGAAGATTTAAAATCGGACTTTTTGCCGGAGATCCCCTTAGGCTGCCCCAACGTGCAATGTGACTGTTCGTTAACCTCGAAATTCTTACTACTTTTGCTACAATTGGAAAGTTTTGTTTACTTTTTGTATTGAAATTTCCAGCTGTAGTAAAAGTAGTAACTTGTAGTTAGTAAGCGGAGATGCCAAATATTGATAAGCTTATTAACAACACCACTCAACAGTATTAAGATTTTTGCAGAACTTTTCTTTATTACATATTATTAATGTACTTTGAGGTACGATGAATTCAAATTTCGTAGAAAGTTTATTTCTCATTAAAAAAATTTAATTAAAAAAATCGATGAAATTAAATCACTTTAATTAGATTAAGAGCATTTTGATTAAGATAAAAAATATTTTTGCGACTTCAAATTGGCATACTATAGTGCTTATTTAATTTTATTGAGCGCTCGGAGTTAACACGACTTTTACCAAAAAGATTTTTTAACCAATATTTTAAATATTTCAAATAAGTGGCAGCCCTGTGCCCATAGCATAGGCAATATGGGTATCAATTTTTTTTCTTTTCCGAGTACTTTCCCTATGGGGAATGGGACCGGTTCTGCGTGTTCCACAGGATCGGTCATTTCGTGCCAGAGACCAGTCCTCTGCTAAATCCTACCCTATGTAAACTATTGGCAACTTTAACATTGGCTTGGCATATGAGGCGTTCATTTGTCCTGCTTTAAACCACACAGTGGCATGCCACAGGACTAATCAAAGATGGACATACCACAAGACTGTCGCAAAAGACCCATGTCGTATGAAACACGCGAAAACTATACAGCTTCCAATGGGTAAAATTCTGGTCAACTGGCTTTTTCTTGGTAATAAGCATTCTGGTTAAGTGGTATGTCCTCCCTTTACCAGTCACAGGATTGGTAAGTTTAGGACAATTGACACTGCTTAACCCACTTCAGTATTACATTATTCCATTCCTGTGATAAGTCCTCCTTTAACCTGTCACTTTTAGGACAACTGTGTCCTCATTCCCCATAGGATAAATACTACGTACATAAAAAATTAAATTTATAAATTTTAGACGTGTTTTCATACAAAAATAATCTAATCTGTTATCCCCTTTTTAGCCCCTTAACGTGACTTTGCGCACATAAAAACCAAAAACGTAAAAACGTCTAATATTTGTTTGTCCTGAACAACATATTTTAGTTGAATTCAACTCCTTAGATTGAATTGAAACTTAAATAGTTTTGTGTAGTTTAATTGTAAGTTAGAAAAATTCGCATAAAGTTGATTTTTTTCAGTTGTAGGTAATATGACGATTTTAGTTATGCCAATTATCGCTTTCTTTTGAGGACATCCGAAAATTTGTTTGATTCCAATGAAACAGTTGCATTGTATATTATGAAAATTATCAAACTTTTTGAAAAGCAACAATTAAATTTTAATATGACAATATCATATTGGATTTTGATTGAGGTAGGCAATTTAAGGAAAAAAAGACGGATTTTAAGTTTTTGCGATACAAGGACATTTGTTTTTTATTTTTTTTTTATTTTTCAACATCGTATAAATCAAAGTTTTACGTATCTCAACACAAAATAAGCATACAAATAGAAGCAAAAAAGAAGAAAAACATACAAATGAGATATTTCCGACCAACTGAACAATATGTATTTTTTAAATTTAAAACAAAAATACCAACTTTAAGCAGCTATGAAGCACAAACGATAACAAATTTCAAAAAATTAACAAATTTTTTTGTCACACTAATTAGAATAATGCATAGAACCAGCTTCATTCAAATCCGAAGACAATGAGCGGATGACCGTCAACGTTGCTTTTTAAACGAAACTAATAGCAAACTGTTTAGTTTCTGACAAGCAAACATTGTTGCATTTATTGTCTTTTATAGCATTTAGTTATTATATTATTTCGTAAAAAATATGCTAATTTTAGCAGTATTTTCTACAAACATTGTGAAATAGAGACGGAGGAGATTAGAAAAATAAACAAAATCTAAAAATAGAATATTTGTGTTGTTAGTGTTGTCACTTCTGAGTATAATATACAATAACAGAAAAAGCTAATAGGAAAGAAAACTGCAATTTAGCTGCATTAGATTCCAGGCCAACGGTCATGACATGGTATTGTTACGTTCGTAATGTAAGATGAGCGCAGGTTTGATTCTTGCAACCGCAGGTTGTTGAAAAATGAATCACATAGAGACAATCTGACAATAATAAAACACAAATAATAATACAATTTAAATGGAAAATCACTGACGAGCCTGTCCATAAAAAGGCAGAAACTAGTCTAGTCCGATTTAAAAATTAAAACTCTTTATAATTTTTAGAGAAAAACGTTTATTCTTCTTCTTAACCTCAACACTTCTAACTGAATATTTTAATTATTTCCGAAAGTCGGTTTTTTTTTTTTTTGTTTAGTTTATTTATTGGATAACAGACAAAAAGTTAAAAAATATATTTCTTTGAAACAACTATACCGGTTAAATTTGTAAATAACTGTTGAACTTTTGTGGAAAAGTTCTTGTGAGTCCTCTATTGTAGTTCTTGTGTTACCAAAATATAATGTTTTCTCATCTCGCTGAGTGTTTATATGTATGAGTTTAATTTTAATTCCGGGTATATTGCATAATAAAACTTGCTCTTGGCTTTGTGTGTGTGTGTTTTTTGTTGTTGTTTGTATTTACAAAATGTTAAAACATTATTTAAGATGCAGTACTCACCAGCTGCCATTTCGTATGAACCAAATACAAAAAATAAATATCAAATAAGACATCTGCGTACATTCACCATATACCATGTATTTTTGTTAGCGGCAGTCATCAATATCTTTTTTGTTTTCACTATTTACCGATAATTGTCTTCAATATATGTTATTGAGAAAATTCTCCTACATGTAATATGTAGTGAATTTTAAAACACTGTTTGTTAGTTATTTTATATCTATTTATTTAAATGTTTTAATTGATGTTGTTGAAGTATTCAAATGTTTCATTATTGTAAATATCTTTATTACAAACTTAAATATCGTCATTATTTTCCTGAAAATTTTCAATTTTATTTATGCAGCTTTTTATTTTTGAACAAAAATTTATTTTTTATACACATACTCTAAATAATTTGTTTTTGTGTTTTGAACGAAGACATAAATAATTATTGTATAGTATTTACAAAAGAATTTATTAATTCGCACATAAAATTAAATCTAAAAGTCAACCCTAAAATTCAAACATAAACCTAGAGTTATAAAAATTGAATAATTAAAAGTTAATTGTTAATTACTTAACCCTAAATTTAATTAAACTTTAGCTTATAAACCATAATCCTAAACTTAACCTAAAAATATTAAATAAAACCCAATAAATATTTTTCATAACGTTTAAAGAATCCCGCCATTATTTTATATACCTAATTCCCTCAAAAAGATGGTAAATAAGAGGCCATCTTTCATTACCCCTTAACCCCTCATCTGTTCATGGTCCTCATCTGCTCTGGCCGAACGTGCAAAATCACAAAAGGCTATATATGTGTTTTTGTTTGCTTTGCAACAAAAGCAATACACCTAGAACCCACTTCAGACCTTTCAACCCAAGCGTTTATGGCAGCATTCGCACGATTTTTTTCGAGGCGGGGATGCCCTGCCGCTATTTATTCAGACAACGGCACAAACTTCGTCGGAGCCAGTCAGCTGTTGAAGAAAGAGCGGCAAGAATTTATAAGAAGTCTCCAAGAAGCTGTCGTATCTACGAGCAGTTTTCAACATGTGCAGTGGCACTTTATTCCACCCGCAGACCAGCAGCTAGACCAACCCGAGAAGCAGTAGTAGTCAGACCAACCCAGGCCCAAAGTAGTCGCTACTTTGGATGTGGCATTTGCCGGGCTGACCATCGTATTGCCACTTGCAGGAGATTCTTGGACCAAAATTTAGCAGAAAAATATGCAACTGCGCTGCAATTACACTATTGTACCAACTGTCTTGCCAGGAATCATCTGCTAGCTGACTGCACAAACTCAACTCGTTGCCGCGTGTGTCAGTTGAAGCACCACACAATTTTGCACGGTCATCAGATGGTTCTCAGAACTCTTAACACCGAGCAGAGAGCCTCATCAACTCGATCAACTACATCTGATCAACCACACAACCCATCTACAAGTTCCGCTCTTGGGATACCGTCTTCAATGACGAGGACATTTGTTCCCAGAGCGGAAGTACTAGCAATGACCGAAGAAGGACTGATTACGGTGCGAGCAATTCTAAACCCAAGTCTCACTACATCTCGCATGGCGATATCGTTTGTACGTGAGCACCAATTGAGGACGTTCAAATTGGATAACAAAACATACGTTAAACTTACTATCACGCCCAATATGACGTCACTCATAAAGTATGATTTGTGTTGGCTGGTAGCCAAAGATTTACCCAAGCAGCCGTACGTCAACTCGTTTAAACGAATCCGTGAAGGAGAAAGTTGAGCATATTGCTCTGGCAGACCCCAACATCAACACCAATGAACCTGTGGCCATGGAAATTGGCGGAAACCTGTACACGTCAATACTGAAACCCAACACCATTCATATTGATGGTGGTTCTCTTTTGGCCCACACTCATAATAATCCATGCATAAAAATTCGAAATTATTGTCAAAACTACATAAAATTTCGTAAAATGTACAAATTTTCGTTTATTTTACAAAAAATTTGGTTGTTTTGACATTTTTTCGTAATTTTACGCATGGATTATTATCAGTGCAGGATTCAACACTTGGCTGGCTCATCATGGGATCATACACTCAATAAATCTTACCCAAATAAATACCAAGTATTTTAAAATTTATTTGATAATTCTACCCATTTATACCCTAAATATTAAACCCTTACTAAAGTCAACTTTTTATTTACAGATACGTAAAGGCGGGGAAATGTTCACGTCATGAACGAAAGGGACATCAAGTACCAACACTGTTTCGTCATCTGTTCCCAAGTCAAAGTTAGCTGTCAATTATTACAACTAAGTTGCAGCTAACTTAACAGAAAATTTTCATATCCTCATTTTTTGTACAAGCATTAACAAAACAGCAAGTAAAAACTAAAAAGTTCACACAGCCCGCCGTGTACTTTATAAAACGTTCTTAAATCTAAAGTGTTAAAAATAAAATGTTAAATACTTATTTTAAAATACTATACCCTTAACCTAAATCTTAAAACTAATCTAAATTAGTTATTAAATTATTAGTTAAAGTGAAAATTATAAATTCTAAAACTAAAAAATTTAAAGAATTAGTTACAAACTATTCGAGAGAATTAAACCCTAAATCTAAACTATTAAATTTTATCATAAAAACTAAAATTTGAATTATATAAATAAAAACCCTTAAGTGTGAACTATAAAAACTTAACCCTAACCTTAAATTTATATAAATTAAAACTTATATACTAAATCAAAGGTTAATAAACATAAAAACTTTTTATAACGTTTTAAAAGAAACCTCCATTTTTATTTATACCTAAAAGAGATCCCTCCAAAATACTAAAGGCAATAGTAATTTTTAAGGAATATAAACACCACATCTTCTTTACAAATATTCTTAACTAACTGGGCAGCTATGCGTATGAGTTATTTTGTTTACAAATTAACATAAATCATACGCAACCGTATATTATTTTACTTACTTAAACCATCAGGTTTGTAGGGTTGTCATTTATTAGGGGTATTGTTGTGTTTGATTTAACAATCAAACTATTTTTTATTAAACGATTGAGAGCATATTTTTTTTTTTTTAATTATTCGATTAATTGAACGAATAACGAATACAAATAAGTTTAAAAATATTTACATAAATAAATTATTTTATCATCAATTTTTGAAAAGGTTTAGTAAAGAAGTATTTCGTAAAATTATTCGTTTTATTAGATTAATTGTAAAAATTTATTCGAATTATTCTAAAATCATGTATTTTTTTAATTTGTTCGTTCGAATATGCTTTCTGTTTCCTCGAGTAAGACAACATTTTTAATCGTGTGAGAAGATGTTATAATAAAAAATTTCGCTGATATAAAAATATACAAGCTCTAGAAAATTTTTTAGTAATTAATTATAAAAATTAATTCAGGGACCGAAAATAACAGTTATCCCGAAAACTATAACTCAAAACTCTCTATGTTAGAGTCAACGGAGTCGTATACTATTATATACCAAACGATTCGTATTGAAGTGCTCTTTCAGAATCTATTGTGATCTTAAGGAAACGATCGCAACTCCACAGTTAAGACTTGTATTTCAACGAAAAAATAAAAGATCGTATGAAACTCTTAAGAAGAGAGTTTTATTTCGCCTTCATTAAATAAAACTGTTTTGAGGAGTTTTATTTTTTTCGTCTGAAATAAAACTCTTTTGAGGAGTTTTATTTTTCCTGTCAGAAAATAAAGCTCATTTGAGGAGTTTTATTTTGAAACTCAATTAAAGGAGTTTTACTTTACCGTCTAAAATAAAACTCATGTTGTTTATTTTTTTCTTTTTTTATTGACTTTACTTGCTATAATGTGTGTAGTAATTTATTTATTTAATTTAACGAACATAACTTTTTCCAAATTTTATGCGGAAAGATTTGAACGCAGGGCGCTCAATACCAATTTAAGAGCAGAGAATGCTTTTTCCACGCTTACCTGTGTTGCAGCTACACACTGTATAGTTTTTGCCAAAGTATACAAGTACGGATAGTGTATTCTTTTAGCCTCCCAGAACTCAAAAAGATGTTTATCAATCGACAAGGGCCTTGGGGAAAAATTGTCGATTTCATCGAAAGCTTTTTTCATCCTCATTATCACTGCCTTCGCTTTCTTGTTCCATATCTACATATATATATATAAGAAATAAAACAACAACCATTTAATAATAGGAATCAAACAATTACAAATTAAACCCACATGTTTTCATATTAATGACGATTTTTTCAATTGCAATGCAAGTGATTAGATTACACTGCCTTATAAAATGTAATGATCTGGCAAGCGGCAAGCTTTGAGTGTCAATTTACATAAAATGTGTTTTATTCTCTGACGGAAAAAATAAAACTCCTCAAATGAGTTTTAAAATAAAACTCCTCAAATGAGTTTTAAAATAAAACTCCTCAAATGAGTTTTATTTTAGACGGAAAAAATAAAACTCCTCAAAAGAGTTTTATTTAATGAATGCGAAATAAAACTCTCTTCTTAAGAGTTTCATCCGATCTTTTAGTTTTACGTTGAAAAATATCTGTTTTGGATGTTTTTTTTTCTTTTTAAGCCACAAAATAACTTTTTTGATATCACTTATAACCGTTACGGTCCCTGAATTAATTACGATTTTCGTTATGATGGAACAAACACTTTACCCAAAACAATTGAAAAATGTTCCAAGCAGAAATTTTATCTCCAGCTTACACTTGGTAACCAGCTATTGAATGATAATAAAGTGCTTAATAATGCTATAATTAATTGAGAAAGAGGATGGATTCTAGCTGGAAAATAAATGGTTTATAGGTATTAATTAACTCTGTCTCTTCTGATTAAAACAATACATTATGTATGTTGTGATTGACAAGACTCCAATTAGATACTCTCGTCGCCATGACGAACGTGCTGTAACTCGCTAACAGCTGATGCTACGATGTATGGCAATGGGGTTGATAAAAAGTTTTTCATATAGAGCAACTTAACAATATAAAATACTTTGATATGTTGACACATTAAATAACCACTGATGAGTACTTGGATGAGACGAAACTGCAGCAGTCTGGTGTATCCATTGTTTTAGTTAAATTTTACAATAAAAATGTTTTCTTCTACCTGTAAAATTGACTCTAGAAATAGTAATATTGTAAAAAAACAAACAAATTAAATGTCAAATAGGCAACAAAGGCCGAAATGACAAACTTGTAAAGGTTGATTGTAAGAAGTAGAATAAACGTTTTTCTGTAAGAATTACCTCGACTTAAGGGATTTTCTTTAGAAATGTTGAGGTTAAGAAGAAGAATAAACGCTTTTCTTTAAAATTATAGACACTATTAATTTTTAAATCAGACTAGATTAGTTTCGGCCTTTTTTATGGGCAGGCGTCATCAGTGATTTTCCATTTAAATTGTATTCTTATTTGTATCTTAGTATTGTCAGATTGTTTCTATATGATACATTTTTAAATTACCCTGCGGCTGTAGGAATCAAACATGCGTTTCTGCATACATTATAAACGTAACAATACCAAGTCATGACCGTTTAATGTTTACACCCAACTAAAGCCTCGAATCTAATGCAGCTAAATTGTGGTTTTATTTTATATTAGCTTTTCTGTTATTGTACATTATACTCAGAAGTGACCAACACTAACAAACAAAAATATTCTATTTTATTTTTATTATCTTATTAACATCTATATAAAAACTCACCATACCACAGAGACAAAAAAACTTTATTTCTGAATATATTAGAGGTTGGAATATAGTCGAAGTTTGACATAAAAAAAAATTGTACTTAATTAAAAATATACATAAAAATTAAATTTTGATTTGGTACTTCCATTAATGTCAACTTTTTCCAAAAAATAATTTTGATATCAGACAAAAGGGAATACCCCAAATTTTTTTATACTTTCAAAATTCTGTTTGTTTAAAAGGCAATCATGGCTTAATCCGGCTTGCCTAGATTAATGGACATTAGACCGACTCACTTTGCACGGAGAAAAAAAGTTTTTTTTTGTCTACCCCTCAAAATGTACCTTGGTTTGTTTTATGATAACTTCCAAAATTATTCGTGTCTAGCATTAAGTTCCCGCGAGCTGGGCCGTTTTCTAAAAAGATATTTTTTCTTAAGTTTTGTATTTTAACTTAAGAAAGCGTGTACAATATTAGTATCATATGAAAGGCTTTTTTAAAGCGCATCTAACGGTATATAAATCAAGTCAAATAAACAAGTCAATTGAACAATTGAAGCAATTGTATTGTCTAACATAAAAATGATCAAACTTTTTTAAAAGCAACAATTACGACCTAATATAACAATATTTGGACATGAATTAGAACAGTATATTTAACATATGATAATTAACGTCTTAACAGCCTTTTTTAAATGAACAGTTTCCCATTGTAAATATTTGTGTGCCTCATTTAACGCTTGTCTGCCGTCTCCAATTTCGTTGCTAAGCACAGATTTCGTCCATCATTAATAAACTTATTTATATGTAAATATTTTCTACACAGCAGTTACAAAGTAAGCAATGTACAAATAAATTCAAGAATTAGTTTAATTTCAATTATACGTCGGTTTTATTGTCTATTTAAAGGACAATTAAAATTTTGAACTAATTCAAATACACAATTTTAGTTCTTACTTCCTGGTACTTTTACCAACTTCATGAATTTGGAACATATTTTTTAATCTAAATCTTCTTGCGTAAACGGCGGAATTTTAGCTGTTTTTTTTTTTGAACTTGTGGAAAGAATACGGAAAAAGATTTTTTTAACACAGTTTTCTGTGTTTGGTTGTACAATTCATCAAGAAAAATAGTGAGCAGGGGGCTGTTTGAAAAGTTTTCGGCCTCCAAAGTGGGGTCTACCAATAAAAAGTGTGTTGGTACGCAGCTTTCTGGCACTCACGGTTATCTAAAAGCAAAACTGAAAACGGTTAACTGGTTAGTATTAATGCCTTTATCGTCAAATTTTTAAGGATGGTTGAGCACGGGACAATGGCGACCTTAATTCTGTGTCGATTAAGGCTTATGTCATCAAAATGGGTTCAGTAGAAGTTTAAAAACTCCGCAAAAACCATTGCTTCACAAAAATGGCTGTATCTCCCAAACTATTTCGAATTTCAAAAAATCATTTTTGGATAACAGTTTTGATTATCTAAGCTAAAAAATATGAAAAAAAATCGAAAAAAAAACTTTTTTTTTAAACCGAATTTCAAGAAATCATCTTTGGATAACAGTTTTGATTATCTAAGCTAAAAAATATGAAAAAATGGAAAAAAACTTGTTTTAAATTCACTGATAATCCAAGCGCAAAATTACGAAAAATGTCAAAATATCAAAATTTTTCGTAAAATAAACGAAAATTTGTACAATTTACGAAATTTTTTGTAGTTTTGACAATAATTTCGTATTTTTATGCATAAATTATTCTGATTGTAACTTTTTGCATGTCTGAAAATTCCTGTTAAAATTTTTGGCTAAAACTGGATTTTAATTTAACCTTTTAATTAAATTTTTTCATGAAAAAGTTCGCTAACAACCAGACAATTTACTTCGTATCAAACTACGTACTTCTGCATTTAATTCAAATTTTTGTTATAATACTATTATGTACCCCAAATATAATGTATTTCATCATTTTCCTTCTTCACTTCACAAACCTGTTAAAAATATTCAATTTCAAAATTTTGACAATTAATCGAATAAAACGAATAATTTAAAAGAATACTTCTTTTATAGAACTTTTTAGAAAATTTAACAATTTTTGGGAAAATTTTTACAAAAACAAAAAATGATAATGGACAAAATAAAATCAAAGCTCTATTGGATAAATAACTGCAATTGTATAAATTTTATTTATCGTTCTCCAAAATATGGTCTCTTTAATAATGGGTAAAAGTATATGATTCGTCTTTCAAGCAAGCAATATAAAGGAATTCACAGATGACGTAATGTCATTGAGATATAGCATGATTTTTTAAGTTTAAACTATGCAAAACTATCAAAAGTGTTGCTATATTACAACGATGGCACGTTAGCACTTAAATTGGGAATGCCATTCATTTAAGTTCTACGGTGATAAGATCTTAAGTGCTCGATATACTAAAACTATCGCGCATATATATTTAATATAACTTTTTAAGGATTTTGAAAACTGTAATTTTTTCATCACGAGATAAGCCAAAATGGCGTATGATTGATACTGTCCGAACAACCAGTTAGGTCAGAAAATGCATTTGGTTGGTATTCGGTATTTGAAAGCATTATGGACAAATTTGACGAATTTTAAAATGTTTATTGCCCTGATTGGATAAGATTTTGAGTGCCAAATTTAAAGAGAAGTCCGAAGTGAAGCAATGAGTTCACTGCTCGGCCAAATCGAAAATAGTTCGGTGGCCGATCTTTTAACTACGTAGCTAAACTTTGAACTTTTCCTTAAATTTTATACACAAAATCGAATTAAATCGGCTCAACAAATATGTTTACAATAAGAAAATTTATCCATATTGACTCTAGATCAGTGTTTCTCAACGTGGGGAGCTCGCCCCACTGGGGGCAATTTAAAAATTTTAGTGGGGCAATGGGCTAATTTTTGTAAGTTGTTTAACTTTTCATGTTTTTTTAATATATAAAAATAAAATTCTGCAGCATAAAAAAAATCTATATTTTTATATACTTACTTGTATACCATTTCCATCGTAATATTTAGTATAAACCGGATTTAGTGTCTTTAGTGATTTGTTATTAAAAAAAAGAAATCGTCTGGAAATCACAAATCATGGAGACTAACGATTAAAATTAACAAAATAAGAACATGATTTAAAAACCCTTTGCAGCTTGCACCAAAGTCAAGGATCTCATTAATTTTTAGAGTATTTATTATTAATTCTATCTTTATAACAAAAATATAGGTACATACATTCATATTTAAAGGGGGACATGGAAAATTTGTTAACCCAAAAGTGGTGCACGGCCCAAAAAAGGTTGAGAAACACTGCTCTAGATACTATAAAACCGACCAAATACAGTTTTTTTGGCCCAACTGTTCGGTCGGACACTAATGATTGAGATATATTTTGGCGAATTTGAAAATTGCTATTGTTTTCGTATTCAAATTGATGCCAAAATTCATAACAATTTGAGATGATAGGGTAAAACACTTATATATTTAAGTAATTTTAAAATTATTTGTATTAGTTATTCGTTCCACAATGAACATTAAGTTAAAGTATTCATAAAATTTAATCAACTTATGAATACGCACAAAAATCAAGTAAGTTTAAGTTATTTAAAAATAAATTTCTAGTATTTTATAGCACAATTTCATGAATAATGTAAAAAATGCATATGAATTTTCACGGTAATCATCATCCACATGTGATTGAAATACCTAAATTAAACCATACATTAAAACCAATTAAATCAACAGAATAAAATAACATAGAATCAACAATATATATTTGCAACATGAAATAAACAAATTGAAACAAGTAATATAAAGGGTAGAAGGGGGAGCATTCGAAAGTTGTGCACACATCCTTTTATCTCTGAATTTAAAATCCCAGCAAAACTTTCAACTATCCGGTAATAAGTTTAGGAATATGAAATTAAATTTGTAACTGATTACTTTTTTATAACAAATTCTATTATATTAACAAGGTCATGTTCATTATGGTAACAACTTACAAAACACATGGAACATGTTACACATGTTACATAGAAGCGTTTAAGCACACAAGTGTGACCGTAGGACTGAACTTATTAATGATATAGAAAAATTTCACAAGTGACAACAAACAACAAAAATCAAAATCATTTTGAATTTTTAAATGTAATTGATGAACTATCTATATAATTGATGAACTTTCAACTACTTTGTAAACAAACAAAACTTTATCAATTATATTGAAAATTTATGGGCCACTTAAAAGCAAAAAAATACTTTCAAATATTACAAACAATTAACCCATTATTTGTGCGCCCCGGTAGGCTGGTTGGTAGTGTGCTGGCTTAGCAGTGCGGGGGTCGTGTGTTCGATTCCCACCAGAGGCACTGGTCTGTTTTCGCTACAACGCGCCGAAGGCCATAGTAGCTAGTGTACGGTTAGGGTAATAGCTTATAATTTGTAATTATATGATTATTAATTAATAAAATAAAAAAAAAAAAAAAAAAAATTAACCCATTAATTCCGATTGGCAACTTAAGTTGCCAGCTGAATTGTTACAATTTAGCATGTTCTGAACAAAAGTGAGAGTGAACAAAAATTTTGTCTTAAATTAAAAAAAAAAAAACGTCTGGGCATTAATGGGTTAAAGAAACATACAACAATTTTATGACAAATTTAGGATTATCTATTACATTATAAAACTGATAAGAATGCAATTATATTAAACATTTTACTAACGCATTAAGAAAAATTCAAAATAAAACTAAAAACATTAAATATTAATTTTTTTCCTGTTTTTGATAATGAGATTATATATTTGAGTAATGATTTTGTAAAATACATTGACAAACGTTCGTACTTTTTACGACATTTGTGTTTGTTTAGCGATCCTTGAGATTATTGGTCAATGTGTTGCAAAATGTGTCGGTTAATTTAAAATATTTTTTGTTAAAAATGTTTGATCCATTTAGAAACTTATCAGAAATAAGAACATTTTTTATAATTTTTTTGTAATTACCCAGCAAAACTTTGGTAATAGGTAGGACTTATTTCAGACCTTCCAAAGTAATGATTATCCATTCCAGTTTTTGTTATTTTGAAGGTCCGAAATAATACCTTACTAATATGAATATATGTAACTGCTTATTTGTAATATAAAAAACAACGCCTTACTAATATTGTGTTAAATATCTGCTTTTTTGGAATAGCAAAAATAATAAGTTACTTATTATCACTTATTTCAGACCTTTCGTAGTAATGACTATCCATTACATTTGTTGTTATTTTGAAGGTATTATTTCACCTTACTGATATGAACATACATCACTACTTATTTTGGAAGCTAAACAATTATGTCTTACTAATATTGTGTTATATACCTGCTTATTAGGAAGGGCCAAAGAAATAAGGTACTTGTAAGGTAATAAGTAACTACTTTTTTGTAAGGTATATTTATAAAGATTCATAATATATCATAATTAATAATTTAAAAGCAATTTATTTAAGCAAACAAATATATAGTTATACATAAACGACTCTCCCAAAACAAAAGCTTATTTAGTAAATAACAAAATTAAGAAATTAAGAAATAATTCTCTGACCGATTTGCTGACATTTTGGGCATCCATTTAGTGCCATATGCCCCATTATGCCACACACAAAGGACTTGGCAGGAGCGTCACAAATAAATGCACGTATTTTCAATTGAATTAGTTTGGTTTTAACCAAAAATCCGTTATACTTCAAGTCAGAAAAGTCATTTACAAAATCATGTAAATAGCAATTTATAACGATTGGTTTTTTTGGACCTACATAGCATCCAATTATAAAAACTGCACTATTTGGAATATTAACTATTTGTCCCAAAATCGGCCACAATCCAACACCAGAACTTTTAAATATTGGCAAGCCATCTATTCCAACATCAATAAAAAGTTCTTCCAACGATGAATTTTCTATAAGTGTTATTTTATTTTCCAGATGATGCTTTAATCCAATATGGACATATTTACCTGGGGAAACTGTGCGCTCTTGGCAACGAGGTTTTTTTCCCACAAGCCCATTAACTGATATAGGTACATCTACCTTTTCATGTTTTAAAATCTTTAAAAGGCTGTTGGCACATTTTACCGTTGGTTGGTTTACGATAAACCATTCTTTAAGTTTATTCAATTGTAGTTATTTTAGGACCTATTAATAACTAGTTATAATTGTCCTTATTAATAACTAGTTATTTTATTGCCTATTAATACCTTCTTATTTAGGTACATGTTAATACGTACTTATTTTTGCACCTATAAATAACTACTTATTAAAATCCTTACAAGTAATACGTTATATAATGGCTTTAAGCATTACTTTTGATGCTACAAATAAGAAATGAAATAAGTACTTATGTATAACTGGTGATTTCACTACATATTTTGTAACGTTTTATTTTTGTCCCTATATGTAAGCACAAGGCAAGGCCTTGCCTCCTATGACACCCCCATGTTAAAATCAGGTGTTCTTGGCCTCAACTATAAGTACTTCTGATTCTTGTTTTCTTCTTCCATTTCCCATTCTATGGTAATAGCAAGTTTTCCTGGGTAAGTCAGTATATTACTTATTCATATGTAATCCTTGATCAGGATTAGGATCATTTGTAATTGAAAACAAACTACAATATGATAAATAATGTCAAAATATATGGTATACGTTTACATGTATAATACCATTTATAACCATGTATGTGGGCGTTGTGGTGTAATGGTTAGCGCGTTGGACTTTTACACAGAAGGTCCCGGGTTCGATCCCCGGTGCCGGCAACATCAAATTAATATGTATGTGTTTTTTCTATCCTTCATACGTATCGCAATGTCCATCTTCGGTGTTCCTATAGCAATTAACCCCACCGAAGTAAAATAATGAATCAGGACTATGAACCAAAAAGCTTCAATAAGTTCGCCAACTCTTCATCAGGTGGCGAGCAACAACTGTTCTAAGACTTATCATCTCGCGCAATTACAGTGTTGCCATGTCTGAAGCCCTTCATCTTTCCCCACCTTTCATCTCTATACTATTCCTTTCCAAAGAAAGCAACACACTAAATATAGGAAGTATTTCCTGAGTGTTGCCTCTCTTTTTTAAAAAAAAAAAAAAAAAAAAAAAAAGTAATGCAAGGGTAAGGAGTTCAACTTTTTACTAGGTAACATGTTCCTATAACCGAAGTTTTGCTGGGATAGTTATTAGTTCAAATAACAAGTTCAAATAAGTTCAAAAGACAATTTGTGCTGTTATCAATTATCTTTCATTAACTGGTTAAAGCATTATTGGAATAATCTCTTGAATGCATCAATCGACATTGGTTTAAAATATATTTTTTTGAAAATTATTCAAGTTCGAGGCCATACTCTATATTTCATTAATAGGATATTGTCCTAGCAAATAATCTATAGAGTTTTGGTTTTAAAATTTATTAATTGACACATTCAGGAAGGTGTTGATAGAACTATTTCGGTAATTCTCTAGGTTGCCAACATCAGAACACGTTTTGAAAGAGGTAACAATCCCATGCAAAACATCAAGTATTCATATAAACTGGTTTCCTCACTAAATGAGAACTAATATATGAGCTCGAAGTTTAATATTATCACCATTGATCGAAAAATAAATTGAAAACTTGTTTTTTGTGTATGCCTATCTTTGGTAAATATTCAATACAAGTTTTTTGTTTTTTTCTCTTTTTTGTTTATTTCTCTTTAACTTCGAGCTCATATCTATATTAGTTCTCATTTAGTGAGGAAACTAGTTTATGTGAATACTTGATGTTTTGCATGGGATTGTTACCTCTTTCAAAACGTGTTCTGATGATGGGAACCTAAAAAATTCCCGAAATAGATCTATCAATACATTCCTGAAAGGGTCAATTAATAAATTGGAAAACAAAAACTCTATAGATTATTTGTTAGTACAATATCCTAATAATGAAATATAGAGTATGGCCTCGAACTTGAATAATATTCATTTTCATTGCACAATTAAAGTTGAAAAAAAAACATAACTTTTATTTTTAAAAATTATATCAAACTTATATTTTTTGTTGTTAAATAACAAGCGAAGTTGACTGCATTGGCTCATAGAGTGTTTGTTGAGGATGATTCAAATCATCATGCGATGTTTTAATGAAATATGCCTAAGAATCTTGGGGTTGCAATTTGCGCACTAAAAAAAATAGTCAGTAAATTCAGCAACATATTTGCTGAATTGCTTTTAGTGAAGGATTCTAAGGTCTCTTGAAAAACAAACTGTTATCAGCTGGGAAAGTTTTTTTTTGCATTTGCCTTTGTATGCCACTTTTACAATTATTTTGTAAAATAAAATTTTTTCGAATTTTTGTGGTTAAAAAGCCATGTAAAATATAGTGCAAACTCAAATTTTATAAAAATTTAATTTCGGAATATATTCTTTGAAAGCAACGAAAATTTAAAAATTTTAGGTTTATCGATAAAAAATATAACACTTTAATTGTAAATTTCTTTATTATTATTTTTCTTTTATATTAAAAATATTATTAAAAAAACCATAAATACACTCTTATAAATACACTCAATTCTGCATTTCAGCTTTTTCGTGCCATTTTGACAGCCATTTCTAGCTCTTTTGGCATTTTAAACTTGCCCTTTAATGGAAATAAATTCTTAAAGCTATACAGTTTTTGTTTTAAAAATACCTACACATGAAAAATTTCCAGAGGGAATACTATGAAAGCATACTTAGTAAAATAATTTTCATTCAAATCCTGTAGATTTTTTATCAAGTTTTGTTTAAATTGTGTTTAATGTGTTTCTTTGATATTTAATAAATACATTATCATTTTATAACATCAAAATAAAAAATCTGCATTTTAAATCAAAAAAAAAAAAAAAAAAATATCGGAAAATCTATTAAGCAATATAAGGATTTATATACAAACAAAGTATAATTATTATAAATATGTTTTGCTTGAGTATCATAAAATAAAAACGGAAGAATTACCAAGTTTTTGTAATTAAATGTTATTATATATTTCTTCAAACCATTTTCCTAAGTTGATTGACAAACTTTCTAACAAATAGTTATGAGTTGAAATGCTCCTGCTGTACTTGGTAATATTATACCCATTATTTTGATAAACGTTACTCTATAATTTATTTTTTTGGGTGTGTGAATAAACTTAAAATATGCGAGTTTCGAGGAACGGCTTGTGGAACAAATTAACATTCTTTATAGCCTGCTTTCTTTAAAAAATTATAATTTTGGTAAATCTTCTTTCTACCCCTTCTACATTGGTCCTCTGAAGATTTTCTGTGACGCTAAATGAAACATGTACACTAGAGTGGGTCGCACCCCATACAAAAAAAAAAGTTGTGCCGGTCACCCCCTACAATTAAAGATAATTTGAAGAAGATTTGAAAAAATTTTTTTTTTTTTTTTTGCCACGCCCCTTGACCCCGCGCATTTGGTTTTTTATTTCCTGTGGCTCCATTTATAGTCCGATTGTAACGTGTGATATATCATTGTTTTTGGAATGACAATGGCTACATTTTCTACTTTGATCACTTTTGACTCCGGCGTCAAATTCTAAAAGTGACTTCTGGAAACTCGATTTCTACCACCCTAATTCACGAGTTTTTCTAAACGATAAAAAAGTTTTTTAAATTCCATGAAATTTTGTCTTTTACAGTATATATATTTATTCAGTAACAAAAAAGTTATGAAGGTTTAAAAAAATCAATTTGAGTTTTATTCCAACAATCGTTAACAATAAGCTTTGGTCTTTTTGTGGTTATTGTTTTTGTGGCCATTTTTAAAGTGCTCTCTTTTTACTCATTTTTCTATTAAATATTGTTGAGAGAAAGTTTTTTTTATTATCATTTTTTTTTTAAATATAAAAAATATTGAATAACTTCACGGTTTGTTTGTAATTTTGTTTTATCAATATCACATGATTGAAAATGCATATTGTTAAAAACAATTTAATTATATTTTTAAAGAAAAAAAATGTGCACTCATAATAATCCATGTATAAAAATACGAAATTAACCTCCTCAGTCCCGAGGAAAAATCTAGCGTCAGAAGTCTTCAAAAATTTTTGTTTTATGCTTCTGAGAGAAACAATAGAAAAAAAAATTGTTCAAGGACATAAAGGACGAAGCGATTCTAAGATACTGCAGGTGCAGACGGCTGGACATTTGTAACTAAGTGAAGCGATTCTAAGATACTGCAGGTGCAGTCGGCTGGACATTTGTAACTAAGTGAAATAAAAAACGTGCCATTATTTTTGTAATAGGTAACAAATGTGCAGCGGGCTGGACATGTAAAAAAATGCTAAAATAAGGGTCTAACAATAAAGTTATTGAAAAGTTATGTACTCTAACTTGTTTATTGAACTGTTAACAATAAAATTATATATTTTTTTTTAATTTTTATATATCACAATTGCAAAAATTTAATTAAAATGGTTAAGTGCTTTAAAAAACGTGTTATACGATCACCTGATCACAAATATAAAGCAAAATTTTTTAGAGTGACCAGCTTGCAAAAAAAAATACTGGTTTTTAGTACAAAAAACATGTTCAGTTAGCTGTACAAATGGTCATAATATTAAAAATAATTTTTGAAAATACGTCTGCAAACGTTTGAAAAATGTCCAGTAGGCTGCACATGAGGAACGAGGAGGTTAATGTCAAAACAACGAAAACTTTTTTACGAAAGTTTCTGTTATTTTGATATCTTTTTCGTATTTTTATACATGGATTTGTTCGAGTGTAAGGTCCTATCAGTTAATAAAGTCTGCATTAAATTAGCGGGTGAAGACATTTTTGAATTAATGAATAAACATTGCACGGTTTCTTGCTTAACAAAAAACAAATGATATTGAACTTGAATAATCTTGCTCACATTATAACAGATCGAAAAATGAACTTTTGGCTTTAATTTTTTAAAACTAAAACATAATTTCCTTAAGCCGAAAAAAACATGCTATCTACAGGCACACAGTGGAGTGAGTCAAATAAAAAGTGGTAATAAGAGTAGAGCTTCTTAACTACTAGACCGATTAAGACCAAATGTATATGTGATCGTTAAGGAGGAGTATAGCTGTCAGAAAATTAATATTGAAGTCACACTATGTTAACGCAGGGTGAGCACGGTGGGGTGCAATAACGCCTTACGAAATAAGGCCTTTAAGGCTTTATTTCACTTCCAATTGAGAAATAAGGCCTTTATTGCGAAAAGGGCTTTATTGCACTTTGAAAGTGACATAAGGCCTTTATTGAAATTTAGCCAATGGTGCAATAAAGCCTTTATTTTGTATTTTTTGATTCTTTTGTTACACTGTTCAGTTTTTCTGCGTGGCGGCCTGCGGCCGATCTTAGGGGTTTTCTCCTCCATAGGACGCGGCAGGTGGCTTCGCTGAATACAGTTTTCCTGCGCGCGTCTCATTATCTTCAATAGTGT
Organism: Delia radicum; assembly: GCA_021234595.1. Taxonomy (NCBI): domain Eukaryota; kingdom Metazoa; phylum Arthropoda; class Insecta; order Diptera; family Anthomyiidae; genus Delia; species Delia radicum. Next base: position 199,785,628 of record CM037852.1, read on the forward strand.
GACGCGCGCAGGGAAACTTTATTCAGCGAAGCCACCTGCCGCATCCCATGGAGGAGAAAACCCCTAAGAGCGGCCACAGGCCGCCACGCAGAAAAACTTTATAAATCAAAGATTTTCAATATTGTTGCAGTTAAATTTTTTGTTGAATTATTAATGTTCTATTAATTTTTGCTTATCATCATATTTGCAAAAATGTGTAATGATTAAAGTGATTTTTTTTCATTTTGGTGGGATTTATTTCGTTTCCAGAAGTGGGATTAATTATTAATGTTCTATTAATTTTTGTTAATATGAAATTTTTTTATAATTGTTCAATAAAATATAAGAAGAATAAGAATAAGAAATTTTATTGCTTCATTTAAAAAAAAATTTAAGTGAAATAAGACCTTTACGGCTTTATTTCACTTTCAAAGTGCAATAAAACCTTTTTGAAAATAAAGGCCTTTTTCACTTTCCATTGAGAAATAAAGCCTTTAAGGCCGTATTTCGTAAGGCGTTATTGCAGCCCATCGGTGAGCACTAAGGTGCCAAAGTAGACAACCTCGAGTACAAAAAACTTTAAAAATGCTGTAACTTCTACAATTATGAACCGCTTTCGATGATTTTAGACTTTTTAAATCCACTTGATGAGACTAACAAAAAACATGTTTACAGTAATATCTTACCTCTTAAAGTTTAAAAGTTGTGTGATTTAAATTTTTTGACAAGTTTTTTTTAGGTTTTAACCCTTTATAGCCCCTGTGTTAACACAGGGTGACTTCAAAATTATTTTTTTTAAGCGATACTCCTCCTTAACGATTACATATACATTTGGTCTTCATCGGTAAATTTGTTAAGAAATTCTATATTTATTACCACTTTTTTGTATTCACTCCACTGTGAGGCATAAAGATCGATTTCACTCGATTTTAAAAGAACTTGATGTTTTATACAGCGTTTCTTTTTTTAAGCTTTTCTTACCATTTTGTTAGCCAAAGTTAAGAAATTGTACAAGTTTTGGTTAAAAAATCCATATCAAAAATGTAACCGGTTAATCCACCTATTTTAACGGATTTTAATTTTAATTTAATTTTATTTTCCTTTTGTAACCAAAAAGCCTAGTGGCCAAAACTGATTACTGAGTTTAATCTTAACACAATATATATTATAATATAACATAATAATATTAATATAATATAACAACATAATATAATACATTTTAAATATTTCAAAAAACATATCTTAAAAATTTGCAATTCCTAAGCACGAATATGGGGAACAATAAAAAAAATAAACAAAAATTTAATAAAATTGGTGGTCAACAACGATTGCTTTTGTTTAGATTTTTAAATAAGAGACATTACTATTTTCTTTAATGCCCAGCAAAACTTTGGTAATGGGTGCGATAAAGTAATGCATTACCTTGTAATATGTACTCCTTACCTGTATCATTATTTTCCAACAAGAAGTAATGAGTTACCGATAATTGAACACTCATGGATTACCTTGTAAAGACCCCTCATTACATTTTACATTACTTCAAAACATAAAATAATGACTTACCGATCATCAATTACAAAATGCATGAATTATAAACGTAAAGTAATTATTAATATATATTTTTGAAAATCTATTTATATACACATTACTTTGTGATTGTTTGTAAGCATAATGGTAAGGTGCATATTTTTGATATCACGAACGAAAACACGAAGCACAACAACTCATCTACATGTTAAGCAATAAAATATTGTATGTATCGATAGCTCAGTTGGTAGAGTTCTCACCTAACTAATTGTTAAATACCAGAGACCCCAGGTTCGAATCCCAGCATGACCAAGTTATTTATTTAATAAAAAAAAAGTTATTTATTTAATTAAAAAAATATTTGTAAAAAAAAAATTTGTATACTCTTTTTTTTATGAAAATCTATTTATAGACACATTACTTTTTAACACCATGTAACCATATAAGTAACCAGTTACTTTACCCATTACAAGGTAATGAGTTCCTTTGAGGTTCATCGCCTGTAAAATTCATCAGTGAAGTAACGTGTAAAGTAATGCATGAAGCCCTATGGCGATCCATTACTTTACCCATGATTTGGTAATGTGTGGTTTGGCTGGGTGATTTGACAGAATAGGAAAAATTTCTATTTCGATATGGTATAACACTATTCCATAAACGTATAACTCTTATCAAAAACGATTTTTGCATAACTGTTGTATTAAAAACTGGATTTTCAAGCGAAGAAGTACGTGTTGAATTACTAAATGTAAATTTTCTAGCAAGATATGAAGGAGTATCAAACTTAACTGTTCTATAAAACAGAGTGAGAAGCTTTACACTTACAAAATCATCAAAAATGCATCCTAAAAATTCAAAAATATATCGTGATAAGCGCTCTATAGGGCGTAAACGATACACGTACCGAATATTTATATTTAAACATTTCATCAATTTATCAAAATTAGTAGCACTTGTTCCGGAAAATATTTCCAACACATACAAAATTGTTGGCGTAAGAAGTGTGTGCGCAATCTGTTTTCTAATTTTAATTGGTAAACTGTAACATGAAGTATGAATTCTCCTTAATGTGAAAACTATTCTTGAATTTAGGAAATTAATATGTTGAAGAACTGAAAACTTTTTGTCAACATATATCCCCAATACTTTAAAATGGGAAACAATAGCAATAAGTTCACCATTTATAAAAAATGTGGGTAAAAGCTGCCTCCTAAATCCAAACAACATTGCGTTCGACTTAGAACCGTTTACTCGGGTAAAATAATTATTTTAGTTTTAAATTATTTATTTCGGCATTAACGTAAATAGAGGCGACTAATCGAAGAATTGCTTAATCGATTAACCGAATTGCAAACACTAGTAGGATCATGAAAATATACGGCATATACAACCTGTTCCATACACATTAAAAAATACTATATATAAAAACGAAATAAAAAATCAAACACCACCAACAGTAAAATTACTAACAACTGTAAGTTGTGTCCTTCAACTCTATAAATAAAGAAAAAATATAATATATACACAAATATAAAATCAGGTTAACATATAGTAAATGTAAATAAAATTTTTAATAAACTATCAATGAAAAACTAAAATGTTTAATTTTGTAGAACTAAAATATAAAAATTAATAAACCGTTTTTTTAATATTTAGTTTTAATAATTTGTGTTATACTATTTTTTTTTTTAATAAAATATGAGCTTACAAACCCGATACTTCGTTACCAGTAGCTTTACATATCGGAATATATACTAACTAAGATGGAAAATTAATTATTTCTTTTAAGAAATTTCTTATTTTAATAAATTTGCTTATTCCTTTCAAATGGATGTTTTTTTTTTGATTTTAATTTTAAGATTTGTGCCTTAAAGGAATTGCATAGGCGGAACTTTTTTTCTTAAGTCCCCATTTTAACCATGAGTTTATAAAAACCCATTTCTAAAAAAACATGTTTTAAATTTCAGACTTTCAGCCCATATCGTTTGTTTAGAACGTTAAGGGGAAGGCTTCCTCTTTTTGTTCGAGTTTTAACGTATGGGTGTACATAATTAAATTTTTCCTAGATCCATCGGTTTATGATGTGTGCATAAGCACTTATTTTTGTTATGTTCCTGACCTATGTTCCTGTAAGTAATATGCAAATGAATGCGTTTATATTCGATAAAAAAATATATGAAATTTCAGGTTTATAAGCGAAGACGTTTGGGACGGCAGTAAAGGAGAAGATTTTGCCCCCTACAGAATAATATTTCAAGTTACTCTCTTTAATGGTTTGGCCAGGAGCATGCTATACCACTTTTTGCCCTCTTCGTTTTCATCTACAAAATACCTTCTAACCGGATGTCTACGCGGAATGAGAAACCCACATACTAAAGATCCTCCCTTATGCAGTCATAGTAGGAATATTTTTATATTTAAAATTTCATATTTCTAACCAAAGGGGTTTGGGATACCTCCATGGGGCAAACATCTCCTTTTTGGCACTCCCAGGTGGACTTTTTAAAAATATCTATACAGATGACCACCCCCATATCAAATTTGAAGTTCTCGCATTAGTGGTTTGGCCTGGACGCCAATAGGAGAGTTCCCCTATGTCAAACCCTATTTTAACACGTTCCAGGGAATAAATTCAAAAAGTATCATATCAAAGAGATAGGTCATGCTCGATGAACATATTTTTATTTTAAAATTTCTGGCAAAACGGAAATTTTCAAAAATGGAATTTTCAAAAATCCCGTCTATACAATCCCGTAATATGGTACCCACATACCAAATTTGAAGTTCCTAGCTTAAGTGGTTTTCCCAGGTCGCCAAGCGGAAGATTTTGCCCCTTTTTGCCCATCAACGTATAAACTTCTAAAAATTCGTTCAATAAAAATCTCTACTGAACTCAGACCACCAGGGGGATGCTTTTAACCTTTTTGTCCCTCTTTTCAAGATCGGTTGAAATAGTTATGGCTTTCCGTAATTGAAGTCCTAGTTTTACCACGTTCCTGGACATATATTTTTAATTTCAAATTACTGGCCAAAGGTATTTGGTCTAATAAAATAAATTTTAGTGGTTTTGATCGAATTCCAACCAATCTATATTCTGGGGATACATTTAAAGTTCCTCGATCTAGTGGATTGGCCAGACCACCAAGGAGGAAACTTTTGCCCTTCCCCAAAGGAATTTCCAAAAATCCCGTCTAAGCAGATTTCTACACATTATATAGTATCCACATAAGAAATTTCAAGTTCCTTGCTTTAGTGGTTTGGCTAGGAGGCCAGGGACGAAATTTTCCCCCATTTTTTTCCTCCTCGCACGAATTTGCAAAAACCCGCACTATATAGATGTCTACTCCTTATTAGGAACTCACATACCAAATTTCAAGTCCCTTGCTTTAGTAGTTTCCCATGTCGCCAAGGTGTAGCATTTTCCTCTTTTAGCCCATCGCCATGGGAATTTCCAAAAATGCCGTTTACACGAATGTTTACTCGTAATAAGGTTCCATCATACCAAATTTCAAGTTCCTCGCTGTTGTGCTTTGGCCAGGCCGCCAAGTGGCAGACTTTTGCCATTTTTGACCCTCCCTGCAAGAATTCAAAAATCCGCTGCATGGAGATGTCTACTCATGATATCTAAAGCGGTTTTTCCCCATTTTGTCCCTCATCATGGAAATTTCCTAAGATCTCGTCTATACGGTTGTCAACTTGTCGACATAACTAATTTAAAGTTCCTGGCTTTAGAGATTTAGACAGGCCGCGAAATGTGTCTATTCCCTTTTTTGCCAGTCCCCGTAGGAATTTCCAAAAATTCGCACTACTCCTGATTGGGATCCCACATACGAAATTTCAAATTCCTAGATTCAGCGCCTTGTCCAGGCCCAGAAGTGGGAGACTTTCCCCCATCTTAGCCCCTCTTTGACCACGGTTCTGAGCAAAATTCTAAGAAGTACCATACCCGTGAATAAGATTTGAAGCCAAGGATGTATGGGCATGCCACCAAGTAGGAGACTTTTACCCCTATCGCCCCTACCCGTAGGAATTTCCAAAAACCCCGTCATAGCGAAGGTCTACGCTGAATTTTCAAGTTCGTACCCTCAGCGGTATAGGCTGGGCAATGTGAAGTCAGTCACCCAGTCAGTCAATATGTGAGTAACGATGTTCTTTTAAACATATATATATAGAGATAAATAATAAATGCAATTAATAAACCTTTTTTATAAAGTTTGCGTAAAATAAACAAGCAAACTTTTAGTAAAATTCAGTTAAATTCAGATCTTATGTAAAATGAATATTTATGAATTTAATTACAACCATTTCATTACTTTGTTTTGGGTAGTTGATGCTCTTTTAGTTTTAGAATATTTAAAAAAAATCAATGTTACTACATACACTGAAAAATGAAATTTACTACAAAATGCCCAAATTAGCATTGAAGGGAATATAATAGAAAGGGCTTAGTTATTATGGAAAAAAAATCAGGGACCGTAATCATTATGAGTTTTATAATAAAAATTACACAATAATGATTATGTTATGAGTTTTAATGATTTTCTTCAATGGTAATGCTTATTTTTGAGTAATAATAAAAAAAATCAGCAATAATAATTATTTTTGAGCAAAAAAAAATAAAACTCAAAAATAATCATTATTTATGATTTTTATTTTTTTCGCTCAAAATAAAACTCACTTTCATGTAGGTGTAAATATATATATACATATTAGGGTCGGGCGATTAGTATGGAAGAAAAAAAATCTTAATGGGCGCTTCGCGTTTCTGATTCTTGGGATTGTACTGAGCAAAAAAGTCCACTAAAACATACGTCTACGGTGAAAATCGAGCTTCCAAATTTTGACTTTACGGCAAAAAATCCCTATTTTGAAATTAATAATTAACCCCTTAAACCCCACCCTCAAATAAGATTGATGCATTAATGTGCTAGAGAATCTTCCAAAGAAGAGATTGATACCATAATCTTGGATAAGCTCCTCCTCCTTTCTGAGATATGTCCATCCCACACATTGTTACTTTCACAAAATACGGCAAAAAAAAACCCTATTTTGAAATTAAAAATTAACCCCTTAAACCTCACCCATAAATATGATTGATGCATTAATCTGCTAGAGAATCTTCCAAAGAAGAGATTGATACCATAATCTTCGATAAGCTCCTCCTTCTTCCTGAGATATGTCAATACAACACATTGAAAGTGAGTTTTATTTTGAGCGAAAAAAATAAATAAAAAAATAATGATTATGGCTGATTTTTTTTATTATTACTCAAAAATAATCATTACCATTGAAGAAAACTTTAAAAATCAAAAATTTAAAAATCATGACGGATATGCAAAGATTGTCAAAAAATAATAATAATGGTGCAATAATTTTTTTTTATGTCTCTTCTAAGTGATTGATTTTTTGATTCAAAAAAACGAGCAATAATCATTATTTACGGTCCCTGAAAAAAATACTAAATTCAGCAAACAGAAAATGAGCTTCATTAAGCCTTGTGACTAGAGTTGTCACTCGATTAAAAATTATTCGTTTATTGTAATTTTGGATAGTTATCAGCTAAAAAAATTTAATTTTTTACTTTTATGTCAGTCTACGGAGTAGATGTTCATATAAAAATTAAATATGAGATCGATCACGAAGAATGGGATAACTTGTTAAATTATTCTACACCAAATAATCACCCAAGTTCATGATAATGAGAATAATACAACTTTTATTAAAAGGCGATGCTAAATATCGAATTTGTAAACTAGTATTTTAAGTTACATAAAGATCATTTTATTACTTTAAAGCATTTCACTAAGAGACAAATAAGCAATTTTTATAATATTTTTTAATTTTTTCGTATTTATTGTAAGAAAAATTTCGTTGTTTTGATAAAATAAAAAAAAATTTAGTTGAATAAGTATCGCTTATATAAAACTCATTTTCTGTTTGTTTGTTCTCCATACAAATTTGCAATTCTCCACGGCTTTTCCTCAAATTTGGCATGAACAATCCTCGGACCTCAACTTAGATCGAAGTATAGTTTTCATCGAATACGCCCACTTCTACAATTACTTTTAACAAAAAATGTAATATTAAAATTTGTTTCCCTTTTTTAACTTTTTCGTTTTTTCGAATACAAACTTCTAAGAAAGTTTTAACTCACATATATTCTACGTTTTCCGAGTAAGGCCTCAGTAGAAGTTTCATTAACATAGTCCACTTCAATACCGAATTCTGATAAAAAACGTCACAATCAAAAAATTCCACTCTTTTTAATAAAGCTTATTTTTTTTTTAATTTAATCCAATCGATTTATTACTTTCCAATAGGAAAAACCATTTCGTTTTCAAGAATTTTTACCCCCGTATTATATACCTGCTGGTTTTTCGCAATGTCTATATGATTTTATTTTTTAAAAATTTTATTTTTCCTTACCGTTTTTGGTAATAACAAGTCCATAAAAAAAAACAAAAACAAAATGTCTTTAAGGATAAACTTTTTGGAAACCATGCACTAAAATCAATATGAGACATCTTCTATATATATAAAATTAATTTTCTGCTTGTTTGTATGTTTGTCATACAACCATTTTTTTCTCAACGGATTTCTCTAAAATGTTGTATACTTGATCCTATTACTACAGGGAAGGTTGCTGTTTAAAGGCCACTTCCACTTTTACGCCCACTTTAAAAAAATATGAATTTGTTGTTTAATAGTAATATTTTCATTTTTCAAGGGATTTCGCTAGAACTTTGTACACATGTTCCTTATACCTCAATGGATATCGCCAAAACTAAGTATGCAAAATCCCTTTACCACGAGCCAGGTTTCCATACAATTTCTAATTTGTACAGCTCGCATTCGTTGTTTGCTAAACCAATTTTTATTTTTGTACGGATTTTGTTCAAATTTGGCACTCATAGTTTGTTCACCTAGGGCGAGGTCACCAAATACTAATCTCCTACCGCTTACTTTTAGAGGCCAACTGTGGATTTCCAATATCAAATGATATTTTTCAAAGTGTGACAATTTATAAAATTTATAGCGTCCAGTTTGCATGTTCCATAAACAAATTTTTACTTTTGCCAGATTCCGCACAAATTTTAAAAAGATGGCCCTCCAAAAGATCCCTTTATATATATATATTTTTTTTTTCTATAGAAAAAACTTTTCTACAGAAAAAATTTTATTTGTACAAAATATTTTAAATACATTTCAATTTCGGCCTCATCGACGTAAGACATTATTGAGGCAAGTTGGCAAATTAATTCATTTTCAAAAGTACAAATAAAATATTTAACTTAAGATTAAAAGATTATTAAATTACAATAAATATGTATAAAAAAACTGTTTTACAAAAAAAAAATTTTACAAAAGCGTTTCAAAGTTGTTAAATAAATGTTGTTTACAAGACGATTTAAATAATGAAATTCGAGTAATTGATTTCAAATCTATATGTAAATTATTGTATTTTACAGCACCTAGGTAATCAATGCGTTGCTTGGTAGTTTCTAGTCTACATTGAGGAATTCTTAAATTTGTTCTGTTTCGTGTGTTGAAATTAAATTGCTGTTATGCTTTGGTGACCAATATGGTTAATGCATTTAAAAACAAACATTAACACTTGATACTCATGCAATCCATAAATTGGTAAAATTGTTTTGCTTATATCTTTATACAATGTGACAGTTGAATACAGTATTGGTAGTTTGTAAATAATTTTTAATGCTTTGTTTTGCATGCATTGAAGCGTTTTCAGTGAAATGTTATTTTAAATTGCTAGGTAATTCAAATGCGATTGAGTCAAAGATTGAAATATCAGCATCTTTGATTTAACATCCAGTTTATTTTTCAATTTATATAAAATTCCAATAGCTGGAGCTATTTTCCTTTTTAAATCGTTGATATGTAAATCCCATGACAAGTTACTTTGCAATGTGATTCCCAAATACTTAACGGAATGGGTTTCATAAACAGCTTTTCCATTGATAAACACGTTGAAATCACTATTTATACTTAAAGCATGTGGTCTAAAGCGTATTAATTTGGTTTTATCAGGGTTAAGAACTAATAAATTTAATTGCTCAAATTCACATATCAAAGCAGCATCTCTTTGAATTCTTGTTTTGAGTGATAAATCATACTTGTAGGGGTAAAACAAGCACACATCGTCTGCAAACATAGAAAGTTGTCCATCTAAATTCAGATTTTTTAAATCATTTAAATATATAGAGAACAATAGAGGACCCAGTAAACAACCCTGCGGCACACCATAATCAACAGAGAGAAGAAAACTGTCCGTGTTATTTATATTAACATATTGTTTCCTATTAACGAAATAATTTTTAAACAATAAAAGTTCTCGTCCCTGAATACCATATTTCATCAATTTCTGTAACATTATTTCATGATCTACTAAATCAAAATCTTCAGTAAAATCAAAAAATATTCCGGCAACTCCACTAGAACCTCCATCAAGCCCACTACAAATAAACTGCACTACATTCAACACAGCATCTTCAGTACCACATCCCCTTCGAAATCCAAATTGGTACTTGTATAAAAAAGTATTTTCTTCCATGTAATATAAAAGTTTATCATAAAGAATCTTCTCAAAAATGTTATCAATTGTAGAAAGAACAGCAATAGGTCTAAATTTATCTATATTTGTTGCATTAACTTCTTTTGGAATTGGAACTATTTTGTGCATTTTTAAGATGTCAGGGTACACTGAATTGTTAACGATTTTATTAAAAATATCTTTTAATATTGGGATTATAATATCTCTACATTCTTTTACAAATTTAGGCGAAATACCATCAAAACCTGGACTTTTATTATCTTTCAAGTTTTGAATTATTTCATACATATCATTATCATTAACGTTACAAAGTGTAAAACGATGAGGTGGCGGAGAAAGAGTCCTTAAAGAATTGAACACTTCACCAGGATAAATTTCAATTTCCATTTTAAGATTTGCCACACTCGTAATAAAATAATTATTAAGGCAATTAACTTTATCTTGCTCACATATTATTGGTTGCCCTTTAGCATCGTTAAGGTTAATGACGTTACTTTTTGTTCGACCAAGAGTACTATTTATAAATTGCCACGATTTCTTAGGATCATTACCTGCATTTAATAAATTTCCAGCGTAATAATCATTTCCACACTTTTTTGTAGAAATTTTTATAACTTTGCTGATTCGTTTTAAGATTTCATTAAAGTTCTGTTTGTTTTTAGATTTATGTCTTTTCCTTAAAAGTTTTTCTTCAAATAAAATTAAATCTTGAAGATTCTTGTTAACCCATGGAGTTAGCTCAAAACGTAACGGCTTTTTACTTTTAGTTACTACAGTTGAATTATTTATAGCACCTTTAATACAATGCACCAATACGTTTGTTAATTCTGAAGAAGTAAATGACGCATAGTTGTCAGGTAAATTATTAAGCAAGTATTCTCTATTTGTTTATGTAATTGAAATGATATTAGATTAACTACCCAGGAAAAAATTACACATTCCAAAAAGAAGGTGATGCCCACACTTGCTTACATATCTCATTGCCAAATTTAGTAACTGCAATACCAAACTCATTCCAACGATAGAGTCAAAAAAGCAAGTAGTATTGTAATCAATTCTTTAAATTTAAACCAGAAAGCATGAACTCAATGACAAAGTAATTATTTACTTAAAAGAAAATAACAATGTTAATAACTTATATGTATAACTTTTTGTACTCAAGAAGTAATCATATACTTTTTCTTAATAAAAGGACGTTATTGGAAGTAGTTCCTAATTTTAAAAAGAGAAGTTATACATTTTTAAAGAATTTATCTCATATATTTTTTCAAAGAAATTTTTATTTGCAGGAAAATAATATTAAAAACAGAAATTGCATGTTGCCTAAATTTTGTTAAACTGCGGTTAGGTATAAATTAGGGAAGCGCACGTGAGCAGAAAATTGTGAGTGGAAGTTGAAATTACTGACGTTATCGTGAGTGAATGTAAAAAAAAAAAAAATTTCGGGGGTGATTGTGCGTGAGCCATATTTTTGTTTTTCAATTTTTAATTGTTCTTATTTTTGAAAAATTCATATTTGCGTGGTTTATAGCTCCTAAATTATAACAAACCCATGTTATCATAACAAATCGATGTTTCACTTTTTAGGATTTTATTTCCGTATGAGTTTTGATCGTTATATTTGAGTGACCTAGGAGAATCATGTGTGAGTAAAAGTTGAATTTACTTATGAAACTACTTCTTTTTTTTTTTAAATGTAAGTACTTCTTATTTTTTTTAGAGAACTATTTACTTATTTTTTTTTTGTGTAAGTACTTTGTAGTTTTACAATGGAACTATTTCTTTATTAAAAAATGTATGTAGTTCTTAGAAATATAAAGTAAATGGTTCTTCGGTAAAAAAAATAATCAATTCTAAAGAATCAATTATTTTAGTCTCACGCCCTGTTAAAAGAATCGAGTAGGTAATCTAGTAAGGAATGCGTTCTGCCCAAAATGCTTGATTACAAACCCGCTTACCTTTTTGGAAATTTTTTGCTGGGTATATATACAGCCATTCAGTTATTTTTTTTACTTTTAATACAAATTTTGCACAAGTTTGAAAAAAAGCTCTCATAATCATTAGAAAATTTAAACATTCATGTACTTTAGTAGAAAATTATGCTTTAAGAATTTTCACAGTATCATAAAAACAGGGCACACTGCAATGAGTGATGTGGCGTCGGCAACGGTCGCAGGAGCTCCTAGGCTGTCATAATAACAAAGATAACAAATTCAAGAAAAATCGGTATATATTTTAAGTCTTTGTTTTCAATATGTGTTATTTCAAAAGTATTTGAGTACCGGGCAAGACCGGGTACAAACAGCTAGTTAAAAATAAAATATTTTAAAAATAAATATTTGTATTTAAAAATATATATGAAAACTAGGAATATGAAGTCAGATATATGTACAAAAACGTCATCAAATATGTTCATACTTTATTATTAATCTGCATAATACCTCAATTTTCGTTAATGTTCATAAATGACTATTCATTCATAAACATATACGAGCATATGTGATTATTTTTAACCGGGTTCTTTAAAATCAAATACAAAATTTACTTTCAGCGTTCAAACAAAGAAGCAAAGCTTTGTTTTGCATTGTATATATATTAACTTATTTCTGGTAAAAACTTCTTTCAGATTACTTCAAAATCCGATCTTAGAAAAAACTTCAAAATCATACAATTTTAAGTGTTTACTTTGACCCATATTCTACTGAATTAAGGAATCGTGCGAATTTTTCATCGAAAATGGATATAACCAAAGAATTGTTGCCAAATAACACTGTTGTGCCTTTTTCGTTTTCCTACCACACCTTCTAGCGAAGATATTTGCAACCAAAGGTAAAACTTTGACCGGCTGCCATTATTCAATGGATTCAGATTTTTTAAAATTAAATTTTTAATTTGTTCTATTTATTCTAATCTACATAAGTAATCAAAATTGTTTAAAAAAAATTCAATACGCAATTTTTAGGATTTTGAAGTTTTTTTTTTTTAAATTTTTTGAAAAAAATCACGACATCGATATTTTTACTGAATATGTGGCAACCCAGGCATGATAATTTAGATTTTTTTTTTTTTGTGATTTTCACTAAACTTTTATACTATCATTTGCTTTTCACTGCGCTGTTATATTAATTACCGATCTGACAATATCGGTTCATAAATAAGTGTCGTCGTATTAAAATGCTAGAATAATAAGGGTTAAGCATAGTTAACGAATATTAACAAAAGATTCAGTTCAGACATTCCCATATGACACTTCATGCTCACGGTTTTATTTTTTCCTTTTTCTTGTGACCGATAGTCATAGCGTGTCATTTTTTCCAATTTCAGTGCAATTACGGTTTTATCTATTTCTGTTACGTGAACCTCATACTGGGGTGCAGCGTGCCTTTTCAAAACGAGCTTGCTTTGACAATTTGAGCTCCTAAGATAATTGATGCTCTTATTCGATCATAAATAGCCCAAACTTTTTTTTATATGCAAAGAAATTATATATTTAATAAGAAGTAATGGAATTATTACGCTTTAAAATGTAGTTGGGGTGCAGAATATACCAGTGTAAGGACGGAATGTTAAATATGGGTTTTTGTTTATTTGAAATGTATTTTTTTTTTTTTTTTTAATATCTTGATGTTTTTACAGTTTCATTAGTTTTTTGTTTTTATATAAGTACATCGAGATTATTTTTATGTTATTTTTAATTTATAACGAGCTTTCAACCTTCGTATATTTACAAAAATAAAGCAAATCAAACATATTAACTAGGTTGATACTAGTATTTCGATCTGGCTAAAGATCTCATCAGAACCCGAAGTTTTAGAAAAGCTATAGCCTCCATAATAGGCAGAACTTTAACAAACAACCTATTAATCATCAATTTTGCTTCACTAATGTTTTGTTTTTATTTGAAATTCAGGGGTGTTTAAAAAAATTTAAAATATTTCAACTCTCCCGAATAAGTCTATCATTATCGTTGTGCCATGGTTAAGACTGCTATTTTTTTTTTACTACGTTCAATCCCAAAGTATGTATTTTCGATTGATTCAAGTTTTCAATTCAAATTTGTATGGAACTTAAAAGTCGAAAACTAAAAAAAAAAAAAACGAAAAGCATATTTTGGGGTTCAGTATTAACGTAAAAATATTTTCAACATTTTAAAGGAAAATATCCATAAATCTACTCCGCTGCTCAGCATATTTGGTGTTATTTATAGTTTCCTAACTTAAAGCATTACAATATTCTTGTTTATCGACTTAAAATTGTTTCAATTTGCATGACGAATATATCTTAAAGCAATAATAAAATTAAATTGATTACTATAAATTCTTAAAATTGTTATTTTTCTATAGCTTTTTTTTCTGCTGTTTGTAATGTCTCGGTTTGAGTTAAGCCAATTACCGCTTTCTTTTGCGGGCTACTGAAGATTAGGGTGATACCTATGAAACGCTTGTATCACGTAAATTATTAAACTTTTTAAAAGCAACTAACAAAGTTTATTATAATAATATCGTATTAGAATTTGGACTTGAGGTAAAACAATATTCTATCTGAATATATGAAACAATTAGAAGCTATTTTATATTTCCAAACCACACAATTAACACTACAACACAGGTAAAACATATTTTAAATTGTAATACGATCAAAGGAAAATTGAACAAAATTGAGAATAGTTTTCATAAAAAGATTTTAAATCTTGAAGTTTCCCAAACAAACACAAATATTAAATTAATAAAACGTAAAATCTATCACCTGATCACTGGTATAACAGATAACGACAATGACAGCTTTACACACAAACAAATAGACAACTCAAAACAAATAACAAAGAATATAAAGGAGAACCAGATCGTAAATTTTGAATACAATGAGAGAAAATATTGTAAATTACATGGATTTATTTTTCAACAATGATTAGGTCGAAATCGAAATATATATTGGAAGTATTACTCCTAGGGGGAAAAAGTTCGCATTGCCAGTGGATAAGAGTAAGTTCTCTTCTCTACACGTTATTGCAGAACAGTGCATTCAATCAATGGACGAAAACGTAGACATAGGCAAGGATATCGCAAGGACAAAATTAGCCAATATCCTGGCAACTTTTAAAAGAAATATAAAAAACACCAAGGGAGAAATTCATTCTCAGGGTTAACGAAAAAAACTAGAAAATTTTTAAGAAAACAAGACAACATTACTATCATACAGGCATACAAGGGAAACAAAATCATAATAATGTATAAGAAGGACTACGAGAATAAAATGGAGAGATTACTAGCAGACAAAACCACATACAAAACAATAAGAACAGACCCAACTACGATACTACAGAAATATAATAATACCATAATTTTAGATTTATAAAGAAACAACGTTATAGATTTGTGGCAAGAAAAATAAACAACAGTTATAGCCCCAACAATATAAGGTCTCCCTAAGATACATAAAACAGGCAATCCTCTTAGACCGCTTGTATCATCAATGCAGTTCCCATGTTATGGACTGTCACAATTTGTTAGACAAATTCTCAAGCACATTATTATAGAGGATTACAATATTAAGAATTTTATACTATTAAAAAAAAAATTTGAAAAATGTTAAACTTAATGATAAAGAATTTTTAATGTCTTTCGATGTTGTATCTTTGTTTATGAATATTCCCGTACACACTGGGATAAGGAACATAATGGGAAAATGGAACATTATGGAAAGCTTTACAAAAATCACAAGTTCAAATTTTTAAAAATCCTTCAGTTCTGTCTTACGGACAATACTTATTTTGTATATAAAAACAAAACATATTATCAAACTTTTGGCATGCCAATCCACAACCCCCTGTCATCCACCATAGCTGACATAATACTCGATAGTCTGCTTGACTACGCGATATCGGAACTTGTGAAAAAAATATTCATTTCAAATACTCGTACATAGCCAAATATGTAAATGATATTTAAGACATTGCTATAATACAAATATAATTTAGCGTTGAGATAAAATACAATTTAGCGTAGAGACAGAAGAAAATAAAGAGATAGCGTATTTAGATACAAAACTTCGAAGGGAAAACAACATCATATTTTCTGATTGCTATGCTAAAGGAACCTCTTCAGGAAAACTGATGAATTTTATTGACACGCAACCGATAATCCAAATAACAAATATTGCTAAAAACTTTATTTTTTACGTTTTAAACATTGGTGACAAAAAATTCTACACTAAAAACATCAGGAAGATTACAAATACATTTAAAAACAATAGCTTTCGCTTGAAACTCATAAATTCACTAATAGAAGAAACACACACGCGGAAAAAACTTTGGGAATATTATCGAATTGCTTAGTATGTATACAACTACATAAGATTCAAGTTAGTTTTAGAAAGTTTAGTAAAATATATACAATTTTTTGTAAAATAGAGGGCGGATCAATAAGTCCGTGACTTTTTGAACGAAACAGAGTTTTTTTTTGCAAAAAAAAAAAAAAATATTTTTCAATACACTTAGTCCAACATTTCTCCAATTTCTGTATATTTTCCAAAAAAATAGGATTTTTCAATTTCCCTAAAATATTCATTTGAATTAATAATTTCATCGTTGGAACTAAATCTTTTTCCACCGAGCCATTTCTTTAGGTTTTGGAAATAGGAAATAGTCACTTTGGGCTAAATCCGGAGAATATGGGGGATAAAGTACCAATTTGTAGCTCAATTCATGTTTGTGTGCACCCGTGCATTATCTTGATAAAAAAGAACTTTTTTCTTGGCCATATGGGGTAATTTTTTTTTTAAATCCTCGTTTAATCGCTCCAATAAGTTGGCATAATATTCGCCGTTTATTGTTTTTCCCTTTTAAAGGTAATGGATGTGGATTATCCCGCGTGCATCCCAAAAAACTGTTGCTATCACCTTATTGGCCGAAAAACTTAAATTGGCCTTCTTCGGAGCCGGTTTACCCAGAGAAACCCATTGTTTAAACTGCTGCTTAGTCTCCGGAGTGTTCGAGTGGATCTATGTTTCATCCACAGTTATAAAACGCAGCAAAAACTCATTCGAATTGTTGTTTAACCAACTCCAAACAGTCCTTTGAAGTTGTCACACGATTACCTTTATGGTCAATTGAGAGCAAACGCGGTACCCATCTTGCAGACACCTTTCTTAAACCCAACTGATCATTTAAAATCGAAACAACACTGCCATATGAATTGCCTATGGCATCAACAATCTCACGCACTTTTACTCTTCGATCGGTCAACACCATATCGTGGATTTTTTTCAACATTTTCGGATGTATAGACCTCAATTGGCCGTCCAGAACGTTCAGCGTCATTTGTACTTGTACAACCACAACGAAAGTCAGTAAACCACTTTTTACCATTGAAATCGATAGTGCAGAGTTCCCATAGTATTTATCAAGCTTTTCCTTGGTTTGATTGACGGATTTTTTTTTTTTTTTTGTGCAAAAAATAACGTTTAATGAGCACTCGAAATTCACTTTTTTCCATTTTTAGAAAATACACGAGGTACAACCTCGTGTACAGCTGTTAAACGCAAAGTAAATGACTTAACTTGCTCAAAATTTGACAGTAGTATACTAGCAGATGGTACTTGATGGGAGCAGTGTTGTATTTCATATAACTACGAGGGAAGTTCGAAAAGTCACGGACTTATTCATCCGGCCTCGTATATACAACTCCAGTTAAAAAATTCTAAAAAAAAGTAAATATATTTTACAAGAAATTTGTACAACTGACTTGAAACTTAATAGTTGTATACTTACTAAGCACTTGGATAATATTCCCCCAGTTTTTTTCACATCAGTGAACTAGTTCCAGTGACACTTTATAGATATAATACAAAAATTAATTGTACTCATGCAGACAATTTGCTCAGTGTATGAACTGTTTTTGAAGTTTAAAAAAACTGTTGCTTCAAAAGTAATTGATGCTTAACCAAAGGAACTACATACAAGACGTTCTGAAAATATTATTAATTAATAAATAATTTTTTTTTTAATTTTTCATTGGAGATCCGTTTTTACTTGTGTCTGTACAATTTTTTTGTATAAAAAGGGACATGGAAAAATAATCTTAACTGTCGATAAGGTAGGATTTTTTGGATATTTGTTTTGTTGAGTGCATGACAGGTTTGGTATTTTTTATAAATTGTGTCTGTTGGTTTTCGATATTGTTGTTGTTAATATAGCTGCTATGTTGTTATTGTCTTCAATGTCGCCGGTATAATAAATTATTTAAAAATTTTAACGCAGGCGCTTTTTACAATAAAGAGTAAATTTAAGAGAAAAATTGAGCAACAAGAGATATAAAGTAAATTTTGCATATTATCTGCAAAATTTAAAAAAAAGAACATCTCCAAATTGTAAATTCTGCAAATTTTTACTCTTTTGTGAGTATAATTTCAAATGTTCTTTTCAAAAAAAAAAAGTGTATCCTTTTTATGTTGTTGTTATATATGATGTTGGTGGCAATTACTTTTAATTGTGCAGATTGACATAATGACGTCATAGTTGGCATTGCATTAATAATACAATAAAGTAATGCAAGAAAAAAGCAACAATAGCCAGCCACACACACACACACAACAGCAGCAGCAATGCATATTGTGTTGCAAATGCCCATTTACACGTCAATATATGTTGCACAAAATTTGTTTATGGTTTAAAAATAAAATTTATTTTTCGAACAAAACATATACACACACACATGCATGCATACGAACAAAAACAAAAAACCTCAAGTTTAAAGTTGTTTTATGACAACAATACGTGCTTTAAATTAAATTTTAAGTTTTTTTTTTGTAGTTTTTGTTTTCTTTTTTATAAAATGTATGTTAGGATACCCCTTAAAAACGATTTATCGACTTTCGTTCATTACACCACTTCAGTTTTATTGGAAATAGTAACAAATGATGGAATCTGATTTTTTTTATTATTTTTTGGAAAACATTAACATGTGTCGAAGTGCTTTCAAAAAATTAGCATTTTAAGAAATAAAGTATCTATGATCCATTCCAAAAATGGTCGGTCGACACCAGTTAAAACTGATTTTAGATGGCTCATTTTCTCAAGGTTTGTTGAATTGATAGAAACGATGGACAGGTTTAGGTTGACTATATGTTAAATCTTTGACATGCAAAGTTTCAAGTTGAAAAGTCTTTACCTACAGGATTGATGGCCACTTAAAAGACGAAAAATCAAAAAAAAAAAAAACAAAATACTTGAAACTTCCAAGAGTTTTGTTAATTAATTTTTTTATTTCCTCATAGTTTCTAACTTTTAGATCCAAACCAATACCAAATGTACTCACTAGACTTGGGAGGTACATGCACCGAAAAAGTAATTTCCATATCACTGCTTGGTGAAAAGTTGTAAGGTTTACAAGTGAAACCAAAATTTCCCGATTTTTAAAATTTTGCAATTATTTTTTGGAATTGAGTTTTAAGCATAGCTGTTAGGCAATGATTAGTAATAGCAACGATTAGTAATCGTAATGATTAGTAATCGTAATGATTAGTAATTAGTTTACTTTCTATTGAAGGTTGAATTAATGATTAAACTACGATTGTTTTCAGTTTCGCACGATTAATAATCACCCAAAAAACAATCTCAATTCCCAGCAAAAAATAACCTGGATTTGGTAAGCAGTAACTACATTTGAATGCCTCCAAAATAGCGCTTCACCGCCTTGCATACTATAAAGCAATTACGGAAGGCATTCTGTAGTGCTTCCCAGAATGCCTTCTTTGAAGCAGTGAATAATGCTTACAATGAAGCAATAAAATATGCATACCATGAAGCACTAATGTTGTCAACATACAAAAAAGCGCTTCTTAGTGCATAAGAAGGCATGCATTTATTGCTTCTAAGAGCACATGAAAGAAGCGCTTTAAAAGAGACATACCAAGTGGGACATCGCGAACAAAAATCATGCTTTCTTTATTTGCTTTGGAAGCGCTTCGTTATCAAATAATGCCTTTCGGAAGCGCTTCTGAGTATGCACTATTTTTTGTTGGGTTGTAGCTATCGAATTTGTTGCCAATCGAAATCGTAATGTTTAATTATATTTTTGGTCGTGAAATCTAACCCAATATCACTTTCCAAATAAATAACATTATATTTCACAAAATGTTATTGAAATTAAAAAACTTTTTAAATTTTTCTGGTATTGAACCGTGGTCTTCAGATTAATAGTCATCTGTCGTACTGATTGCACCACAATCACTTTTAATTTGAATTGTTTTATTTGCTATTTTAAACATTTGCATATTTTATTTTAATTAAACAAACTTTTTGTGTTTTGTCTTTTCCGAGATTTGAACTCGAAAGTATGGAGTACATGGGAAGCTCTCTACCCACTACACCACAAATACTTAGAAATGTTAAGAGTTTAATTTGAATTTAAATATTTTGTTACGAAAAAAAAATCATTGCCTCAAACTCGTTTACCAATACCAATCATTAGATGCTGCTAAAAACAATGCAATCCACAATTCTGTTGGTACTAATGAACCTCAAATTTAGTGGCATATTTGAATACCGCATTTGCAGTAAGAACTTTTGATTAAAGATAATTTTTAAAAAAAAATTGATAGATGGTACAAATTTTCTTGTATTATCACAAAACAAATTGTGGCTTCTAACGTACACAATTACAAATCGAATTTTATTTGAAAAGTTGATTCGAAATAATAATAATAGGATACATGGATTGCTTTTTTTAGTTCTGTTTTCTTCTTTTTAATTTCCAGTACAGTATTTCTGCTGTATTAAGAGATTATTGGTAGTTTTAAATAAAATAACGTCCAGTCATATAAATTTTAATGGTTTCGACCGAATTCCAAAAAATCTTTTACTGGGTGTATAATCGCTATATACTGCATAATAATACTGCACTGGTATTTAAAAAGAAATAAAAGTAACTACGAGTATAAAGCAATCCTATCATCCAACTTTTGGTAATTCAAAAAAATGTATTATTAAAATTGTTTTATTAATAGTGTACTATGAAAATTATTTAGGTAGAATCAACTGCAAATGGCAGTTAAAATAGCCACATTTGTAGTTGAAAAGGTGTACACCACATTATCATTTAAATCAGCTGCAATGTGTAGATATTTTTAACTGTTAACAATAAACTGTCGAATGTAGCAAAAACAACTACAAATGCAGTTAAAACAACAACCAGCATTAAAAAAAAAGAAATAATAAAAAACTTTTTTGAAAATATTCTTAATCTGATTTTCCTATTTAATAAAAACACTATTACAACACTTTATTTATAATTATCTCTGTAATTATTCACAGTTCACGCTAGTTTTCCAAAACATTTCTGCCACATGTATGTCTTTTAGAGATGTAATATTGTTTCTTTGATTTATTTTCGTCACATTGACTTCATATACAAATATTAAATAGCTACAGGAAAGAAATACAACATTTAATAATATTCATGGAAATAAATTAATTTTCCATTCCAAATCTTACCTTAATATTTTTTTCATTTAAAAAAATTGACAGCGCTTTCAAATAAATAGAAGAGAAGAAATAATCTGGCCGGTTGCAGACACCGTATTAGTTTTTTTTTGTATATTTTGATACATACACACTTTGTCACAAATAGAAGCAACTGCATAAAATAAGTGTTACCGCAATGCCGTAATTTTGATAGGTTGTTTAGAAGCTCAACCCTCAAAAACGTTAAAAATTATTTTTCTAAGTATAACAACTGTAATTGCACTTAAAATAACTACAAACGCATTGCTACATAAATAATTGCCATTTAGTAACTGTATACCTTTTCTGAGTGTGGAAACAACCATTTATTTAGTGATAATGCAAACAAATTGGTACCATTTATCGAATTTTTTTTTAAAAATTGTCAATTAACTGAAGAGGTAACTGCAAAAACGGGCTTCACAACCAAATATGGCATTAAATTAGTGTTTCAGTAAATCCAGCCCATTTGTAGATTGCATAGAATCTATCTCTATGCCATATATTATAGACGAAAATAACACTGTGATACACTCAAAAAATAAGTTAGTACAAAAGTTAGTAAAACGTCTTGTAAATCAGGTATACTATTTTTTAGCAAATTTTTTTTGCTAAAATCGTGTTTTCAGCTAAAATTTTTGTTATACTTATTCAGCACTTAACTGTTTTATACTAATGCTTTACTAATATACTAATGTTTTACTAATTAATTTTGCTAAAAAAATTGTGCTGATAAGCACATTAATAGTGTGGACGACAACCAGATTGAAAGATATACGCAGAATGAAGCAGATGTCGCTGCATGTCAAGATGTAGTAGAGAAGAGGAAAATGATACTAAAAAGTACAACTCTAATAAGACATATACAAAAATCAACCATGGAAGATTTTTATATCTGTTTTTCATACATAAAACAAAATTGAGGATTAAAACAACATAAATTTTGCGTTGTCACCGGCTTGTGAAAATAATTGTCTATTAATTAAATAAAAGACCAAATTAAAATATTTAAATTTAATATGTATTTCTAAACTAAATGTTTATAGATTAATAATCTAGTGTGGTCAAATTGCAAACAAACATATACAGATATGTAGACAGAGTAAAGCGAAAGACAAAGACACACATCTTAGGTGGATTTTTATGGTTCCTTTTTCGTTTCCATAATTATCTTCGGCAGTTGCGTTCTTAAAAGAAAGCATCATTTAGACAACGATTGATGTGAGTAGTTGAAAGAAAATTTTTGTTATGTTATATATATTTATTTCTATATATTTTCAGATATTAAATTAATTCATGTCGTCAATGTGGGAAAATGAATTTTTATATTTCGTAATTATTGTAAATTATTTTTAAAAGAATCACAAAAATATCTTTTATGATTTTCAGCAAATATATTAACTAATTTACAATTTTTTTACAATTTTTTTGCGTTTTTTTTCAGTCTACTACAATTCAGCAAAAAATTTATTAATTTTTACCAAGGCTTTTTTATTTCTAATCTACTAAGTGTTAGCAAAACTTTTGCTGAATCTACTAATTTTGTTGATAAAAGTCAGCTCGCTGATTTTCAGCAAAAGATTTTGCAGACATTAGCAATTTTTTGCTAGCACCCTCCTGACTAAAATTTTGCTGACTCAGCAAAATTTTTTGCTGACTTTACAAACTTTTTTTTTTGAGTGTAGTCGAAAAAATGGACTTCGATGAATTGCTAAGAAGGCAATTCTTAGCTTTCTTGTACGGAATGTTTTGACATTTTTTCAAAATTTCACGTAATTTAAACCATTAATGTTGATCAAAAGTAAAGATTTTTGACCATTTTAGCCATTTTTTCAGGTTTTTAGGTCATCTTACCAAATTTTTTAAATATTATCGTTATTATACAAAGATATTTTATTAAAGTTTTTTAATTATAATTAATTAACTTAAGAAAAAAACGAAATAAATAAATAAAAGTCCAATATTTTGATTTTGGAGCTTAAATTGAGGCCTATGCTAGGAACATTTTGGTAAGGCGACCTAAAAACCTGAAAAAATGGCTGAAAATGGTCAAAAATCGTTACTTTTGATCGACATTAATGGTTTAAATTAAGTGAAATTTTGAAAAAAAAAAGTCAAAACATTCCGTAAAAGAAAGTTAATAATCGACATTAATGGTTTAAATTACGTGAAATTTTGAAAAAAAAGTCAAAACATTCCGTAAAAGAAAGTTAATAAGTGGAAAAAAAAGTACTACAGTCGAATAAAATTTTTTTAAATAGCTATATAAATGAAAAATGGATATATACCGATTTCTCAAAAACTTGAGCCAATCTGACACTTCCAAATGTATCTTCGCGCTCAAGGGACTCCCCCTAACAGTTCGAAAGGATTCATCGCAGTTCATTTTTTTCGGGTCAAAACTATCACAGTGTAATAATTGTTGGTATTGACAAACGAATTTTAGAATATGTTTTTTTTTTCTAACAAAATATTAAAATTTAGCTCTCAACATTTGTGGTGTAGGTGGGTAGAGAGCCTTGTACTCCGAACTTCCGAGTTCAAATACCGGAAAAAATATACAATTATTTTTTTTTAATTAAAATAAATTATTCAAATGTTTAAACATTAAATAAGGCAAAGGGAAGGTGCAATCTGTAGGACAGAGGACATTTAATCTGACGCCTCAATACCAGAAAATCAAAAAAAAAATTTTAGATTTCAATTAAGTTTTGTGGAACGTAATAACATTTATGTGAAATATAATATTGAATGAGACATCGGAATATTAGGTTTTAGCAAAACATTAGTAAAATATTAGTTAAACATTAGTTCAAAACTGCTAAGTGCTGAATAAATATAATTTAAATTTTAGCTGAAAACTAAATTTTAGCAAAAAATTTGCTGAGAATTAGTATACTTGATTTACAAGACGTTTTACTATTTTTTCTACTAACTTATTTAGTGTATATATTTTTTACATCACGATCGAAAACACGAAGCACAGCAATCCATTTACATTTAAGCAATCAAATGTTATATGTATCGACAGCTCAGTACACACAAAAAACTCTAGGGCAACGTTTATCAAAAAAAGTTTGTGCTAATATACTAGTATTATAGTAGGAGCATTTCAACTAATAACTATTTTCAGCAAAATTGTCAATCAACTTAGAAAAATAATTTGGAGAAACATATAATGTTATTTAGTCAAAAACACTTAGGAAAATCAACAAAAAAATGAATTCATCTATTTATAACGAAAATCGACAAAGCGCTGTTAAGGGACATCCTAATGTATGCATTGTTTTTGCACATGTGTGTATCAAAAAAAAGCCTTGAATGTGTATATTTTGAAATTTTATCATAATGTTAGTAAATTAAATAGATGTTGTTATTTTTTTCGTTTTTCCATAAGTTTTGTTTTCTAAACGCTTCTCTTCTACATACATTTTGAATATTTTGTTGATATTTTTTATTTGGTACATTTTTCTTCTGAAATTTCAAACTGAATATTCTAAACACGTTCTTTTTTATGGCTATTTAAAATTTACTGTGTAGTACATGTTGGTATTAGTTTGTCTAGGATTTAAATGGACTAATATTATTATGTGTGCATGTGCGTGTGTGTTTATGCTTGTTAGTTTATGTATGTGTATTTATTTTATTTCATTTAGTTGAGCCTTAAGTTTTGAAATATCTATATATTCCCGGGTAAAAATTTTTATATGGAGTCTAAAATAATTACATTTAGGGAGCTTCTGCTTTAAAAATATGTAGTTGTTTGGGTTTGTAATACAGATTTTTTTATTTTTAATGAAGAACAAATTAAATTTTTTACTAATCTTGTAGTTCAATAAAAAAAACAGAGCACATCAAATTACGGTTTTTTACATTCATTTTCGTATTCCTATTTTGCTATTTAAAAAAATAAATGTTTGTTTATTTTTTACTAATATCTGTAGCTAATTTTTACTAAAATTGTAGTACATTTTTTGAACATTAAAAAGCAAATGACAATGAGTTTAATTTACTGAAATGTGAGTCATCCTTTCTTTAAGTGAAATTTAATTTGTTTTTGACTACATTTGTAGTGGTCTTTACCAACATAGTATTCGAAGAGTATACTCAAAAACTAAGTTAGTAGAAAAGTAAATCAGGTATTCTATTTTTCAGCAAATTTGTTGCTAAAAATTTAAATTTTAGTTATACTTATTCAGCACTTAACTGTTTTGAACTAATGTTTTACTAATATTTTACTAATGTTTTACCAATTTACTTTGCTAAAAAAATTGTGCTGCGTAGCACATCAATAGTGTGAACAACAACCCGATTGAAATATATACGCAGAATGAATAAGATGTCGCGGCATGTCACGATGTAGTAGTGACGAGGAAAGTTACACTAAAAAGTACAACTCTAGTAAGATGTATAAAAAAAATCAACCATGGAAGATTTTTGTATCTATTTTTCATACATAAAACAAAATTGTGGATTAAAACAACTTAAATTTTGTGTTCTCACCGGCTTGTGAATGTAATTGCCTACTAATTAAATGAAATACAAAATAAAATATTTAAATTTAATAAAGATTAAATGTGTATTTGTAAACTAAATGTTTATAGATATTAATAATCTAGTGTGGTCAAATTGCAAACAAATATACAGCTGGTAGACAGACTAAAGCGAAAGACAAAGACATACATCTTATATAGATTTTTATGTTTCCTTTTTCTTATTGCAAAAAAAAAAATTGTATACGTTATATTTTGTTTTTTTTTTTTCATTTCATTTCTATAATTTTCACGGCATATGCGTTCCTTTAAAATATAGCATCACTGAGACAACCATGAATGTAAGTAGTTGAAAGATAATTTTGTTAATGTTACATATTAATATTTCTATTGCTTTTAGATATTACGTTAATTCGTGTCGTCAATTTGGGAGTATGAACATTTTTATATTTTGTAACGTATTGTAAATTATTTTAAAAAGAATCACAAAAATATGTTTTATGATTTTCAGCAAATAAATTAACTAAAGTATAATTTTTCTACAAATTTTGTGAGCTTTTTCAGTCTACTAACATTCAGCAAAAATTTTATTAATTTTTAGCAAGGGTTTTTTAATTTCTAATCCACTAAGTGTTAGCAAAACTTTTACTGAATCTACCAATTTTGTTGCTAAAAATCAAGTCGGTGATTTTCAGCAAAATATTTTGCTGACATTAGCAATTATTTTTGCAAGTACCCTCCTGACTAAAATTTTGCTGACTCAGCAACATTTTTTGCTGTCTTTACTAACTTTTTTATTTGAGTGTATATCTCATTTAACAAGTTCCCATATATAAATACATACAAATTGATCCGAATAATAGGTCATCTACATGTATCTAATTATATCAAATTAGACAAAATTTGAAACAATTTTATCCGAGATTTATCCATATACTCGACATTCAGTTATATCTAATTAAAATTTTAGCCGATAGTGGTACGCTTTTTGTTACTTTAAGATATGCTTAAAAGTGTTTAAGTTGAAAATTAAAATTTCGAGAAATCATACATTTTCAGACCCAAATTTTCCTAAATATAACATAACAAATGATAAAAAAACGCGAGTAAATACGTTTGCTTATAATCATGCATTATTTTATACAAATGTTACTGTATGATATTAAAAGTAAACAAATATGTTTATGTATGGTTAAATATAAAATTGTTGGATAATACTTATCGTTTAGCAGTATCTCATAAAGTTTACCACTTTTGGGACACCCTAATGCGTATTAAAAAAATTAATGTATCAAATCGACTTTTGATAAAACTTCAAATAGATTTACGCCCGAACATTTTTGAAAAGTAATATGTTTTAAAACATGTTTCAAGGAATTAAGTTATATGACATTATGAATATTTATTAGTATGAAATTGTGTATATAAAATTTAGTACAATGTTATTAAGCCAAAAATCGGATATAAGTATCAGTTCACATACAACCATATACAGCTATAATACAATCATACACAATTATATTTGCTCATAATCTGGATATAAATTCGCCAACTCTACATCAGGTGGCGAGCAACAACTGTTCTAAGACTTATCTACTCGCGCAATTACAGTGTTGACATGTTTGAAGCCCTTCATCTTTCACCACCTTTCATCTTTCCACTATCCCCTTTCCAAAAAAAGCAACACATTAATTAATAGGAAGAATTTCCTGAGTGTTGCTTCTCTTTAAAAAAAAAAAAAAAAAAATATATAATTGCATCTATTTGTATCAGTTTAGGTACAAACTGATACAATCGAATACAATTCTAGCAGTTGTTTGATTTTTGGTGCAGTAAATAGTTAATTTTCTTTATAAATAAAAATTAAGTTGAATAATTTTGGTTTAGTTTATATTTGTTATAAATTCATAGTTTGCAAATAAAAAAAAACATACTCTCTTTGTATATTCAATAAGTAAAAATATAGTTTTTTTAAAGTTAAAAAAACTATATTTTTAGTAAGTTTGTCGCATTTTTAAATGCATATAGCTTTGTTTTAACTGTGATTTTTAGTATATTCCATGCACAATCTTATGGCAAAGATGGCAAAATCATTTGTATTTTTAAATACATAGAAATCAAAAAATGCCACATTTAAAGCATACAAATCTTAAAAAAGGTTACTTGTAAGGTTAAATAATGCATATAGGTGTAAAAATAAAAAGGCAAAAAAAGCAAAAAAGGTATTTGCCTTCTCTGGATATAACTAAATAAAATTAGTTTCAAAAGTGGTTCTCGGACTGTCTTCTTTCTACTTTGGAGCAATTACATCGATTGCTTTTGGAATAAGTTCAAAGAAAAATCATGGGCGTAAAACCGATCCAGAACGTGTTAAAGTGAAAAATACGTTGCTCTACAGGTAGTTCTCTTAAATTCACATATTATTAAAATGGCAACAAAAATATATTCTAAGAGCTTATTAATAGAAAATCTCTGTAACTCTAAATATTTACTTCCACTAAAAATGTCTGAGAACATTTTCTTTTCGAAGTCCTCAAATTCCTCCAAAATAATACCACAAGGACACAAAGTATGTTTCTTTAAAAATCGCAGGATGCTTTGAATGATACTAAACAAACCATTTGTAAACTAATATAGTAGACTTTACTTGATATTAACACAAGCAGTTCTTTGTATATTTACGGGTATTAATAAATAAACAAAAGAAATATATTTATTTTGTATTAAACGATTAATTGAATATTATGTCGATTAACCGACCCGAATAACCGGTTAATCAATTTTTGCGATTTTTTGAATAATCCCTTAACCGGTTAACCGCCAACGTCGAGTAATTGGAAACACTAACAAAACACTATATAAGAAATTGTTCGAAAAATAATATTAAAGATGTGAATATATTTCATTACATATGGCTACATATAAAATTGTATATAATCATCAAATTATATTGCGCTATATATTTTTTTTCAAAATTTTCAAATACGTTGCCATATATGATTACATTTTATTACATATCGACCAATATATAATCGTATTCGATATATACAATTATATATGGTTAATCTAATTATGTACGAATACATGTATAATTAGATATAACAAAAATAAAATTTATATATAATTACGCATAGTGTAATATCCAAAAAATGTGTTTCATTTTGGATAACACGATATATTGGCTTATTCATAGTTATTTATTGTTCCATACCGGAAAAATATAGATCTTCTTTTAGACAAAACCATATATTGCAGCATGCTATATATTAGCCTGTCCCAAACTAAAAAAAATTGACAATTTCGCCATGTACCCAAACGATAGGTATTATTGAGCTATTTATGGATAAAAACAAAAAAATGTTTGAGGGCACATAGTTGCTGCCCGCTGTCTTCGTAGTGTATTTTTTAACATTTTTGGACAAAGAAGCATATTATGGGAAAAACATTTATAGAATTTCCATAGATTGATTTTGGTCCACCACAGCTTCATTTAGTTTCAAACAAGTAATTCTATTTATTATTTGTTTTAAATTGAAAGATGTAGTAAACCAAAATTACTCAATGGAAATTTTATAAATATATTTTCAAAAATATGCCGAGCATTACCTAACTTAAGACCAATTTTGCACAAAAATCTAAAAATACGAGTAGCGAACTATAAGAATTCTCGATTTTTATTTCTATTTTTATTATCATTACGTAAAATTGTACACTTTGGGGACGCCATATTGTGCATTTAAACTTAAAAAGATTTATGGCGTAACTTTTTGGAAAACTGGAAAAAAGTAATATGTTTCTTAATATTTTTTTATGGACTTAACGCATTTAATTGGATAATCAAATAATTGTGTATATTTTCATACACTTATATACAAACATTTAACATTTAGTGCAATTTTACCAGACTAAAACTCGGATCTACATATATGTATATGTATTAGTTTACATCAAATCATACACAATTATATCAGGTCAAAATCCGAATACAATATTATCTGGTTTTTATATAATTATTTATATTTGTATTAGTTTAGATATAAATTGATATAACTTAGTACAATTATATCAGGCCATAATTCGGATAAAATTGAATTGGACATTTATCTAATTGCATCAGATTATATCTAAGCCCATACAAACAGATATAATTATATGGGATCATATTTCGAATGAAATTTAATAAGATCACATAGAAATTGATATGACTACATAAGGATCCATATACATTTTTTTTAATCGGAGGCCATAATTCGAATGCTATTATATTAGACATTTATCTTATTGCATTAGATTAGATCGAAACTCATACAAGTAGATACAATTATATGGGGCCACATTTCTGATGAAATAGTGAAATATAGAAATTTATCGGGACTTCAAAAAAATATAGAATTAACTGGATTTGTCTTATAAAATGTATCTATTGTTTTGTTTGAAATTATATAAAACAAATCACTTAATCATGATTTATTTATAGAATTAATATGATTACAGATATATGAAGTCTTAACTTGCAGATAACTTAATTTACCAAAATAGGTATGCACACAGAGAAATAAAGTACCAATCGAATTGAAAATGGTATGTTAATGGTAATAATTTTTAAATTTAGTTAGTAAAATTATATTTACATTATATTTCTGAATAGTTTGGATGTTGCAACTAAAATACAGTTTAATTAAACGACTTTTGTTGTGAAAACTAATGTTGAGTTGAAGCACTGCTGCCAGTAGATTTTTTTTTGTATACCTACGCTTATAAAAAAAATCCCTTTTTTCCCTACATTCCCAAAAAATTTCCCCTACATTTTTCCCTACACTTTTTCAGCTGATTTTTCAAATAAAAAACGGTTTTTAAAAACAAAAATGAATTTTATTCAATGTTAATAAGTTTATACATTAGATGTATCATAGAAATATAAAAGAAAACTTAAAAAATTTGTACATTTAATTCAATTAAGGTACAATAAAAAACTTAAAAATGTTTACATTAGTCGTATAATTCTTTAGAGCTAAATTGTTTAAAATGTTTTTTGGTGCATTCAAAATTGGTGCAGTCTTTTGCACTGTAAAAAGGATCTTATTATACAAATTGAAGTCAAATTTGTGTGACTCAATTTGTTTCGTTTTTCGGTACGGACATCAGTAATAATGGAAAAAATTCTCTCGGCATCGGCGTTCGCATGAGGTAATCCAAGTAAAATTTTGACCAAATTTGATAAATTTGGAAAGACTATTTCATCCGAAAAATTTCTCGTTTTTATTATTTGTGTCCAAAATTGTACTACATCCATTTTTTCTAAAGATTTAATTTAATTTTTAGAAAAATTATATTCAAACGTTCTCCACTCCTGTGAAATATCATTAAGGTTAAAGTGAAATTGTTTACATAACAAATTAAATGTAAATTCTTCTTTGTTTTCTCCAAAAACGTTTTCTGGATTTAAGAATTCAATTTCTTTAAAAAGAGATAAACTTTTCAGTGGAAGTCTTCTTAGAATTTCTTCTAAAGCCGTTATATAAAATTGAAGGCAATCAGACTTAATTTGATTTACATTTGCCTCTGCTAGATTTTTTAAAAAATCTTCACACTCATTACCTACAAATACTTCCTTAATGGGCAATGAATTATGCGGTAACCGAAGCAAACAATTAGTCTTTAATTCCAATTTTTTAATGCAGTTTTGACCAAGTTTCAAAAAAATTTTGGTTGATTCGGAATGCAGCACGTGAATAAGGGGCTTTTTGGATTGAAAAAGAACATGTAAAATGTTGAAATAATTCAAAACGTATTTTAAGAAGAGTAAATATGCTTTGTTGCATTCATTAGTAAGTTCATTGTAAATCAGTTCAGCAGATTTCAATTTATCTCGTGCATAGCAAAATTTGAAATATTCTAGAAGTGCTTGCCAATTCGATAATATTCGCTCTATACATTTTTGGTGGGATAACCATCTGGTGGCAGAAGTTCTCAAAATTTCACGTTTTTCTTCATAAAACATTACCTGGAATTCTTCCAACTCTGCACATCTCTTGGCAAATTAAAACAGGCCTTGTTAGCAATTATTGCCGCTGAATGGCATATACATTTTATTGTTATAGCATCCCGATTATCTTCCAGTAAACGGGATGAAAAGGAATTGAACTGTCCTACCATAACATTCGCTCCATCACAAGATAGACCAATTATATTTTCAAATGGAATAGAGTAACTTAAAATGCATTACTTAAAATACTTTTACAGAGCTTCTGCACTGCAATCTGTTTCAACATGTAGCAGGTCTAGAAGTTGTACCACTACTTCTTCCCTCTCTTCATCGAAAAACTGTACAAGAACACACATTGTCTTGTTGGAACACACGTCAGTGCTTTCGTCCACAAGCACAGAAAATTTGTATCTTTGGAGTTTTGCTATTAAATTGGATTTTTCTTCTGTAGCCAAAACGTTTTTTATTATGTTTGTGCACTTGGTTTTTCCCAATTTTCTTTGTTTTATAATAGGGGAATCCGGGACTATTGCTTTTAAAAGTGGTAATAAATGGTTGATTATATGAACAGCTACATTATGTTCCGCAAAGAATAAACTAATGCGCATTTCAAAATTAGCAACGGGGTCAGCATCTCTAGTTTGTTTTTCAAAAAATGTGCCCAGTGGCTTAGATTTATTTATGGGTATAACATTTTTTTTGTGTAATTTTGTTGAAGCGTGTTTGATTAGCTCGGATCTTCCACAGTTTAATTTTTTTCCGCATGCTTTACATTTGCATTTAAATTTATCTTCTTTAATTTCCATTAACCACCCTCTAAATTCTCCCACTTCCAACCACTCAGGACGGCACTTTTGTTTCCTGTATTTTTTCGATGGTTTTCATTTTCCGAAAAATCGGACGAATCTGAAGACATTTCCTGTATTAAAAAGTAAATTCTGTTTAATTTAGTCAACTAAAAATATGTATACAATTAAACTTACGTGGTTGCTTGTTTTTAATAATTGTATATGTATTTAATTTTATCATTGTAAACCCTTAAAAACGACGCTAATGATTATTTGTTTTCTCTTTGAAAATTCCGCCTACTAGAAAAAATAGTAACTGTTCAATATGAATTCAAACGAAAACGGCAATGCAACAAACTGTCAAAAAATACTTTTGTTGCCAGATAGTAATAAAAGCTATTTAGTGTTGTCAACACATAACATTTTTAAAATCGTTTTTTTTTTGTAATTTTGCAATATTTTGAATATAGAAACGATTTTATAATTTTTTTTTGGAAAATTTTACTAAAAAAATTATTTTTTATTAATAAAAATGATTTTTTTTCGAAAAGTACCTACATTTTACAAAAAAAAAAAAATCTGTCCGATTTTCCCTACGCTAGAGTTTTGGTGATAAAAGCACCTACATGTAGGGAATTTTCCCTACTTCTGGCAACACTGAGTGGAAGCAACCTACTGAAGATCATAATAACCGAATTTGAGTTAAAATGACCAAATTTCAGTTGGCAAACAGCAAAATTTTTCTCTGTGTGTGGGATTATATATAATGCTATATGAAACTATAAGGAAAATGTCTTCAGTATAACGTCACACATAGTTAAATCAAACTTAGCATGGGACCATATATAATTACATCGATTGTTATATACATTTGGATTATTATTATATGGCTTATGTAATTATATATTGAGTAAGATTTGGATACACATAATAATACTATCAAGTATCCATTCAAAGTCAGATATGACTTAATCATATTATATATGACTTCATATAACTATTTTTAACCGGGTTATTTGTTGCATACGTATGGATGAGTACGTTGCAGCAAAAGCAAATAAGATAAAGTTCATTTTGCGGCAAAAAGTTTTCATATCTTTAAAATATTCATACGTAATTTTGTTGGAAGATTTCTTAATAAAGATTTTTAGCACAGAAATATAATACAAAAGAGAAATTAATTACTGGGTTATTTATTAAAGTTCAACGCATCATTATAACCCGTATAACCGTAATAATTCAATATAATTTTATGGAAATTTTTATAACAATGTTAAATATTTTTTTAAAAACGCAGAATTAAACCAGCAAAACTTTTTATTTCCCAGTAATTAGTTTGGGAATAAGAAATTAAGGTCGGTAACAGAGAAACACGCCTACCCTAATTTTCGGCGGCGGCGGCACAACCGCTTTAAAATACGTTAAAATACCGGCGGCGGCTGAATTGATGGCTTAAAATGCTGTTTTTAAATTGTTGTTGTCTTGACGATTTTAAGATAAAATCTAGTGATATATCGCTATATTTTTCATCAGATCTATTTTCTAGTTAGTAATCGACAAATTAAAAAAAATAAAAACATTTCCAAGCATATGCACAAGTTATTAATTATAAAGATTTATTTTAATTGGGTTGGCTAATTGTTAATAAAACAAAAAAAGTTCATATATATAAAAGCTCATTAAATTTATTTAAAAAAAAAAAAAACAGATTAGAATTAGAATTAGTTTTTAAATTGATATAATACATTTAATACATGTCAAAGCAACCAAAGGGCTTTCAGCACTTTTCCCAAATTTAACAACAATTGGTATGAACGTTACCTTTTACAAAACAAATACTCTTACAAAGCTTAAGAGTTTTGTTCCTTCTAGTTCAAGAAATGTAATGTCTTAAAAATCAAAGAATTTCAAAAAAATCTGCGAATTTTTCCTTACATTATGCATGCATCTTTAGAAGTATTTGAGGTATATAAATAACTTGTTTTGGTGTCAACGCAAAATTTTGCAAACATTTTTGCTTTTCTAAAACTTTTTTATTTGATATTTTCAAATGCCCAAAATGGTTCCAGTATTCTGAGCCACTGCTATAACTAACATTGATTTTGGCGTAATTTTTTTGTTTTCATATTATCTTTTGATAATAATTTTGGTCCTTTGAAACACCGAAAACTTCTTCAGAATCCGATTCTGAAGATTCAAGATTTTCAATACTTTTATTAAAGAAAAAATCTAAATTTGTTTGCATTTTTCCTTTATTTTTAATTTTTCTTCTTTCCGTGAATTTTTGTTATTTTTTACATGTTGTAAAACCAAACACGACAGATGAAAATGGTGACAAAATTGGTTTATTAAGCTCTAATCCAAAAATTGGCGGCGTAAATAAAAATTCGGCGGTGACGCTTTAGCCGGCTCACATTTTAAGCCGATTAAAACGGCGGCGGCTGAAAATTGAAAAAAATCGGCCGATTTTGGGCGGATCGGCTTGTTTCTCTGGTGGGTAACTCGATACATTTCTATTACAAACCTTATTATTTTAACAAGGACATGGCTTACAAAACACATATTACCTTTAGTATGAATATAATAAGTTGTGTTTGTTAGAAAATTTTATTTTTTATATTTAATACTAAATTTAATTTTAAAAATGTTTAACTAAAAGTTTTATACATGAAATTTTTAGGTGGAAAAATAAACTTTTTTTAATAAGGATGTTAAATGTTACTGTTATATTACAAACCATATTATTTTACTATGTCACCGTGACATGTCCATCGGTAACGTGTTACTCCTCACTTACAGGTAAAGAGATATCAAAAACTTTTTTTTTTAGTTTTTAGATAGAATATTTTTTTTTTTTCATTGGCAAATTTGTGGAAAAAATTTAATAATATTAAATTTTGTTTAGAAACAAATAATTATACAATAAAAGCGTTTAAACATGTGAATTTGCTATTACAAATGGGCAGTCATTAATACCAGCAGTTACGAAGTAATGGAGTTAAGAAGTTTTACTTATTACGAGCTAACATGTTCCGTAATAATAACTATTTCCGAGGTTTTGCTGGGATTTCTACTTATAGTTTTTAAAGTATTGGTCCTCCTCAAGTTTTTAAGTCTTGATAATGGAAAAATAATGAAAGAGTAAATATTGCGAAGAAGTGCTTTAATTTTTACC
Organism: Delia radicum; assembly: GCA_021234595.1. NCBI lineage: Eukaryota > Metazoa > Arthropoda > Insecta > Diptera > Anthomyiidae > Delia > Delia radicum. The sequence continues at coordinate 199,821,648 of CM037852.1, forward strand.
TTTTGTTAATATTTGTGACCATGTTCACTCAGCAAGAACATGGTCATAAATACTTATTATTTTATACGTTACTTTGTAATAATTACTTATTAACCTTTGCATTACTTATTATAATAAAACAATGGGTTACCAATAATAGATTATTCGTCTTATTATTGTACAATTGTACATACAAAATATAATACAACATTTTTCCCTAAATCTATTTTTAGACTTAGACTAACTAGTATTTTTGTAAGGTTTTCTACATTGAACGAATTTAGAAGAAAACTTCAGTTATGTTTTAAACTATAAAACATTATATGTTACGGTGGCTTAGGGTATAGAGCAGTCGCCTGTTAATTTGACGACCCGGGATCGATCTCCAACTCGACCATGTTTAAAAAAAAATTTATAACACGAATTAAAATTCGAAATCGAAACGAATTAAAAATCGTTTTTTTTTTCCAAATCTATTTTTAGACCCATTATTTCTTATCTTCTGGTAATGATTTATTATTCATACAATTAATTGTATGCATATGGGTACCATTATAATTAATATTAACGTTAGGCTGCCAGTTATGCATAATTCAATACTTTTAGAACATTTCATATAAAAAGTTAGAATTATAATAAAAATAGTAATTCGTCTGGACCCATTATTTGCTAAGGTATGTTTTTGCTGGGCATGGATAACGACAAAAATATTTCAAAAAAATAATTGGTATCTCGGAAGTTGTATTTTTTCTGGAATCGTTCTTATTTTATTCGGATTTGTTTCTAACGAATCACACACTCATAACAATTCATGCATAAAAATACGAAATTAGTGGCAAAATAACCAGAACTTTTGTAAAATAAACCAAAATTGCTTCATTTTACGAACGTTTATTATTATTAACAATAATTTCCTATTTCTATGCATTGATTATTATGGATTATTTTACGCACTTTCTTTTCAAAATATAAATGTTTACTATTCAATAAAATACTTATTAATAGACATCATATAAAGTTGACAGTTTATGATTTGCTATAAATAATCCCACAATTGCAAAAATAAAAATACAATTGGATTTTTTACATTTTTTGTTAATTCGGGGTTTGGAATTCGGTATATGTTGGTGTATCTACAACAGACTTCACTACCTAATTGGAGGCGTCGACATTTTGGAGTAATGTATTTAAATTTATATTTTTCTTAAAAATATGGCAACTTTAAAAGCGTCTGGGGGAAAAGTATATTGAAATCAATAGTTTTTTTTAACAAAACTCGCTTAAGCATTAAAAACCTTTCAGAAAAGTAAGCAAACTTTTTAAGTTTTGAAAGAAAATATTTATATGGAGGCAAAAGACTGGTTGGTGTTATGAATACATTTAAGAAATAAATGGTGAAAATTGAAAACTAGACTTGCATAAATTTATTAAAAATGTTATAAAACTTTTGATTTAAAAAAGGATAAGGGTGTTTTTTATAGAGGTATACAAATTTGATATGGAAAAAAACAAAGATAGATTTTTTAAATTGACATAACGTTTACTTTATTCGAAAGATAATCTTCTGGTATTATAATTAAAATATGACTTCTGGCATATGATAGCCACGGCTGGCTCGAACGTAATCTAATTTGGAGGTCCAATTTTCGATGACTTTTGCCAACATTTGTGGCCAATCGTTTCGGGCTTATCGGCGTAGACTCACATATCCCCACAAAAAATAGTCCAGCGGAATTCAATCGCTCGAACTTGGAGGCCAATTCACGGGTCCGAAATGGAAAACTATGCAGTTACCAAACGCTTCCTTCAATAAATCAATTGTGGCACGAGCTGTGTGACATGTTGCGCCGTCTTGTTGAAACCACAGCCGCTGCACATCATGGTTGTTCATGGTCACCATTGACTGTAGCGTTCTGATCAGCATCGGTTTTAAAGAAGTACGGATCAGTGATTACACCAGCCCATAAAGCACACCAAACAGTCAGTTTTTCTGGATGTAGCGGTGTCTCAACATACACTTGAGCAGTATCATCACTCCAAATACGCGAAAACGTTCCATAGATAATCGCATTAATTGATCTTATGGGCGATTATGTTGACCGTAAAATGGACGTAGTTCAAGATACGTATTTCGAACAGTACCATGATTTTCAAAAAAAAAAAATTGCACAATTTGGAGGCATTGTTTAGGCGTCAGTCTATTCATATTGAAATGCCAAACGAAACTAAACATAAATCACTTGACAGCTGACAAAATGGACGCCAGGGAAAAAAGTGTTGCCAACTTAAAGTTATATACCTGTATAAAAACACCCTTTATATCATTTGAAAGATGTTGAAATTTAATTTCAGTTATTCTTTGTTGGATCTATCAAAAGTAATTCATCTTTCTGCGAAAAGATTTTTTTAAACTTGAAGGCCCTTGTAGTCCTTTTTATGCAAAATTAGGATATTTTGGCCTTATGAGACTTATTATCTTTTGTCACTTTTGCATTATATATTGTTTTCTTTTTTTTTTAACTAAAAATAACAAATTTAGTTAATCCTGACCCATTTCGTCAACATATTTGAGCTCGTCGCAAGTTTTTCCCATCATCATTGAGTGTTGAAATTTGGCCAATGTATGCAAAATAACGTCCTTTATCTTAATTTTTGAGAACACCCAGCATATTCCATCAAGTGGCCAAAATGGGCTACCCTTGTGTGCATTCCTTAATAGAACTTAAAAAAAAAAACCCAGAGAAACCCGCTTGTATTTTGAAAACATGACATTGTTTGTCGGTTTTATGATATTACTTATTACTTACTGGCAGGAAATCATATTTAATTCTTTTAAACTTTGAAATTTTATAAAGCATGATTTTCGAGGTTATGAAAATTTTGTTTGCTCTATAAAATTTATAGTTCCTGTAATTTGTTCTTGCCTTAGTATATTTGCTTTGAGAAATATAATTTTAGTATTAGTATTATATTTGGCAAAGCACTAAAATGTTCCATTTCCTCTAAAGAATAATTTTATGTTTTAAAAGCTGTGCCTAATACATTAAAAGTGCCTTAAACGGTCTTGCTCAATAAGGGTCAATCAAATCTTTTTATAGATTCTCAAGTTTTCTGCACAAGACATGCTGACTTCAACATATCCTACTTAAGGCCAAAAACATAAAATTTTTTTTTTTTTTTGTTAAATGACTAATGTTTTTTTTGTCTGTTGAAAAAAAAATATTTTTTGTGCTAATAAAAATGTCTTTGAAGAGAAAAATTAATAAACTATAACAAATAACTTCTTATTAAATGTTAGCAACAGATTTGAAATTAAATTGTAAGAAACGAAAAATACATTTTGCAAAAAAGCCTATTTGAACAATCAAGTGTATTTTATTTCTTTTTAAATAAAAACTCAAGTTCTACAACCACCCATTCCACACCTTTTTTCCCCAACAACGACTTTTGTTGTTTTTTGAAAAATGAATGATGGATGATGGATGATGGCTGTTTGGTTGGCAAGTCTCTTTTTCTGCTGATGTATATGCCACATTCGACTTTACCACACACACACACATGCATACACACCCACATTGTTAGACTAAGGTAAAAAATTATGCAACACATTATTTAATATTTTCAAAACCGGGGAAAAAAGAAAATAAATATTGAAGAATATTCGATATCAAGGTACGATTAAGAAAATTTTGCTTAATCATTAAAATTTTAAGCTAAATCTATAATGCGTTATACTTTCCGTTCTTAGAGTACACATACACACACACACACTGTTTTTTGTTAGAAAGGTAAAGCTGTATTATGTTGGTGTGCCTGACAACGAGTCTTCACCGTTTAATTTTGAAATATAGCATTCCATTCCTATTTTTTTGTTTTACTTGTTTCCTTCGCTACAGCACAAAAAAGTCCCCGCAGATTCAAAATGTTTTTGTTTTTTTTTGACTTTAATACAAAAAGTTGTAAATTTGTATTTGCCAAAAAAAAAACTCCACAATTGTCCGGGTTTTGTATTTTATTTTTAGTACGGTTTTATAACACGTAAGTATACCCACATTAGGTTGTCCCAACTATGGCACTTCTTCGAATTGGTTGAACGAATACAACTCAATCAATTCATATTATAGAGCTGAATATGGGAAACATAAGTAAAAAAAAAAATTTAGTCTATCTACAGTTTCCTTCCAGCGTTTGAAGTTGCAGATTTTTGTGCATTTTGACAAAAAGTTTAGATTTGTTTTCTAAAGTTTAATATTTTTTGGCTCATTACTGGGAACATATTTGTAAATTTTCTAAAAGCTTAAAAGTAAGCATTTTAATATAATTAAAATCATATTTTACAAATATATACATACAAATGAAAAGACACATACTATTGCCATGCTGCAGTCGGAAATGGAATCGTAAATACATACACACAAAATAATAAAAACCCATTTCAATCACGAAAACCACCAATTCAAAAATAATTATTTCTGAATTCCTCCCAACAATGAAAATTGCTAAATCAATTACAAGTTGATAACTTTTTAATTGAATTATTTTTCAATTATATTATTTCAGTAAAAAGTAATCAATATTGTATACTTTCTCAAAAACCAAAAAACAATTGGATGACGTATTGCTGCCATACCAAATGTTCCTTTACAGCTTGAATTTTATAGCATTGAATTGAAACCGGCATGTAATTCTCATTTAGTTATCAGATTTAGTTATACTTATGCGAACAAATTCACACAGAAATTAGTTTTTTTCTTTTTGTAGCGAGTATGGCAATATTTTTTGTTTGAATTTTTCTTTTTTTTTTGAAAATATAAGCCACAAATAAAAAATAAGGGCAACAATTTTTTTTTTTTTGCAGAATTAGCCGTTTTGTAACAACCAGTGAAAGTCTTTTAAATAATTATTAATTTATTTTTTGCATTTTATTTTTGTAAAAAAAAACTAGTTACTTTTTATGATGTGAGCAAGATTTTTTAAGTTCAAGATCATTTATTTTTTGTTAAACAAAAAACCGCGGAATATTTGATTATTAATTAAAATTGTAGAAGGGGTAGAAGACTTACAAAAACTATTATTACTACAAAAAAAAAATAAAAATTATTATTATTACAAAAATTATTATTTTTGAATTAAAAAGATTCACGCTTTTCCATTATTGCTTTATTTACTTGATGAGAAGTAAAAAAAAAATTGGAAGAATTGAACAAATTCGAATCAATAATAAAATATTTTTTATTCATTGTTCATTGAACAATATAACAACCATTGTTCATTGAACAATGTTTATTAGTTAAAAATGTTTAATTTTTGATTTAAATTAGTTTTTTTTCTAAAAAGAGAAGCAACACTCAGGAAATTCTTCCTATTAATTAATGTGTTCTTTCTGTGGAAAGGTTATAGTGGATATATGAAAGGTGGTGAAAGATGAAAGGCTTCAAACATGGCAAAGTTCAATTCTTCCAATTTTGTTTTTTACTTCTCATCAAGTAAATAAAACAGTACGGGTAAAGCGTTGGTGTTTTTGCTTCAAAAATTTTAATTTGTGTAAGGGTTCTACCGCCTCCACATTGGTCCTCTGAAGATTTTCGGTGACGTGAAATGAAACATGCAAGGACTTGTAAGTAGAAAAAGTCTTTACTAACTTAGCGGTTGAAGACATTTTTAATTAATAAATAAACATTGCACGGGATTTTTCTCTAAAAAAAACAAATGATTTTGAACTTGAATAATCTTACTAACATCATAATTTAGGATACAAGATAAAAAAGCAAACTTTTAGTTTTAATTTTTTAAAATTTAAAAGTAAAACATATCTACACTATTTTATTAAACAAAATTTTACTTCAAAAATTACATTATCAATCTTTTGATAATGTTGTAGACTAAATTAATATATAGATTTAAACCACTGAAATAAAATTATTTAACTTAATAAAGTATTAAACCTAATGAGAATTAATAAAATCTAATTAAAATTAATGTAAAAGTATTAATACATAAACATTTATAAAGAACTGCTACACATGTAAATATTACAAAAAACAACAACCATAAGTTTTTAGCGATAGTATAGAAAAAGCTCAAGCAAGTTCCGAATTTTAAGTAATATTTAGAATTTGAACTTCAGCTTTAAAAATAGTTTGTTGTTTGGATTGTAATACAGTTTCTTTATTTTTAATTTAAGTATCAGTCATTTGGAGAACAAATTTACTTTTTTTACTAACCTTGTAGTTCATTTAAAAAAACAAACCACATCAAATGTCTGTTTTATAATTTTACATTAATTTTTGACAGTTGTTTTTTTTTTTTATTTAAAAAAATAAAAGAAGTAAATGTTTGTCGATTTTTTACTAACATATGTGGTTAATTTTTACTACAATTGTTAGTAATTTTATGAACAGTAAAAACAAATGGCAAATGTTAGTTGAATTTAATGAAATGTTAGTCCTTCTTTCTTCAACTAAAATTACATTTATTTTTGACTACCATTGCTGTCGTCTTTACCTACATAATATACTTAGTGTATCTAATTGTATATTGCCTTGTGTTGTTCCAAAAATTGTTATATTTGTGTATATATAGCAAAATATATTACGTTTTGTCTTCTACGCAATTATACTTAATATGCCTAATTATATAAGGTGGCGCAAAAGTAATCCTCCTATCAGAAAATGCAATGCATAATAAATACATAATAAAAAAAAAACATCGGAAGGTTATTTTTGCGTCACCTTATATATTACTATATATACAATATAAAGTTATATATGCATTCATATATAATTCTAGACAAATGTACATTAAATTATATAACACTCCAAGGAAACCAACATTAAAAAAATTTTTATTATAGCCGCATGTACTTTTTACAATTTTGCAGAAAATTGCAGAAATCTGTGTTTTTTCTTCTTATTTGAAAAAGGCAAAATTACTGCTTTTCAAGAAAATGCGTTAGTTCTCGAGGAATTGCTCGGAGAATAAACCGATCTGTAAAGGTGGTACGCAATTTTCTAAAAAATCCTTCAAATTACGGACAAAAGAAAAAAAATGCTTTAATAAAACCCAAAATTTCAGATTGTAATAAACGCAAGATTATCAGAAGCGCTATCAACTCCACGAAAAATGCCAAACAAATCGCACACGAATGTGATTTAAATGTGTCCGGTTGGACCGTGTGCTAAAGCAGTCTTCAGTTATCTGCCTCCAAAAAATGACGAATGCACCACGATTACTGCCACGGCACAAAAGTGCACGCTTGGATTTTGCAAAAAATAACATGAATACGGACTGGAATAAGGTAAGTCACATTTAGCTAACTCTAGTCAGCATTGATTTGAATTTAAAATTTATTTTTACAGATAATTTTTTCGGATGAGAAAAAGTTTAACTTAGACGGTCCGGATGGGTACAATTCATATTGGAGAGATTTGCGTAAGGAACCGCTATATTTTTCCAAAAGAAATTTTGGTGGTGGATCATTGATGGTTTGGGGATCGCTTTGTGCCGATGACATGCTAGAGTTGGCTTTCCCAAGTACCAAAATGAACTCGACAGAGTACACAACTCTTCTCCAGACAAACCAAAAACAATTTTTTGATCGAAATCGTGACAAAAATATGATTTTCCAGCAGGATATTGCAGTTGTTCACAAGAGTAACCATACTCGTATGTGGTTAGAGTCCCACAACATCCCTCAATTGCAATGGCCAGCCTGTTCCCCTGATCAGAACCCCTTTGAAAACATCTGGGGAATAATTGTACACAAAATATACGGGGGCAACAAGCAATATGACACGATTAGTGATCTTAAAGCCGCGGTAATTTAAGTTTGGGAAGCCATCACAAGTGAAGTTCGTTTAAATCTAGTGAACAGTATGACACAACGAATTTTTGAGCTCATCTCTAACAAGGAAGGCCCCACACACTACTAATGAAAAAATAATTTTAAAATAATTCATTGCCTTTTTTTTTAAACATATTTTCTATTAATGTTTATAAGTGCGGCTATAATTTTGCACCAAGAAGAAAACAAACTTTGTGTTATAACTGTAAATAAAATTAACTTATTTAAAAAAAATATATTGAATATTTATAGCGTTATTATTTATAGCGTATATATTTGATATTATTAAGATTTTTTAAATACACCCATAAAGATAAAAAATGCCGAAAATTTGGGTGCGGCTATAATTTTACACCACAGGTATTGTTCCATACAAGATTAATGTTTTGATTATTTTTTAACTGAATTCAAATATGATTATATATGGTCCATTAGAAAGCAACATTGAATTATATTTGGTGATATATGAACAATAATTTTTAAATAAATGTAATTTTATAATTCCGGTGTTGACAGTTCTGAGTTAGTTAACTTACAAAATTTCAATTTTTATTCACAAGAATGACTCTAGCTCCTGATACGCACTTCCGCAAAAGTATTAGCTATGTTCTCTAAGAGGAAATTAACAAAAAAGTTAAGCCTTTTGCAACATACCCCATTTTAGTAGTAAAAAAATCTTGGAAAATCAAATTTTTCTACAAAACAACCCTTTTCGAAGTTGAAGTGCCATAATTTGTTGGCTTTGTTAAAAAGTTATATAAATAACATTAGTCACATATATTAGTTTATGAAATTAGATATAATTTGATATAATTGTTAAGAAAAACTAGTAAATTTTTGCATCAACTTGCTAGAGCTTTCGATACAAAGAAAAATTTAGCTATTTGTCAACCGAAATTCGGTTACTACGCCTCATATTCTTTTATTATGAATTTCAGTCAGTTGGTACACCTTAACATTAGTTTTTACAACAAATTTCTGTTAATTCAACCGAATTTTAGTTGCAGCTGCCAAAATATTCAGAAATCTAATGTAAATATCGTTGTACTAACTAAATTAATAGATTGTTACCATTAAAGAACACTTATCAATTCGGTTGGCACTTTATTTCTCTGAGTGTCTCTAATATACATCAATTTGTATTTAATTGTATCGTATTATATCTAATTGGATACAATTGTATCGAATGCGATACAATATCTTATCGCATATCTAATTTATAAAAAATTTAATATAATTTGATGATGCTCCACATAATTTTTTTTTTACATGGGGTGTTTATAAACATACAAACATGTTCATCAACATTCAAATAACTATATTTTGTATGTATTTTTACAAATAACTATTAATTAAGTCTTTGTGCATATTTTGCTTATATTGAAGCACTTTCTGTAATTTTACATGAAACCTACGTCATTTAAAGTTTTAATTTTACATGCATTTTCCTATTCCTAATTTTATTTCTAATATTTTTTTTTCTTCGGGACACCCTAACTCACATGTAGTGAAAATGATAAAAAAAGAAATATTTTTTTGAGCACTTTTAAATTGTTGAAAGGTAGGCATATATATCAATAATTCTCAGGAAATATTTTAATGACTTTGGAAATTGTTGGTGCAATAATTGTAAGTTGAAAAAACTTTAACAAAACGAATAAAAGTTAAGAAGTTCAAATGGAAATGGAAGTTAAACTTATAAATTATTCGTTTTAACAATTAAAAAAAAAATTAAATGAATGGATTTTCTGTGTTTGGGAGTTTTTTTTCTTTTAAGCCCTACACATTCTGTGAAAGTCTTAAGATTTGACAATACACAAAAAAAAATATTACCCTATTTTTATCAATTTAAATGAGTTGTTCAAAATTTTAAAAGATGTCAATTAAAAATTTGCTATATTTTTGTAAATATACGGCAGAAGCTCGTTATAAATTGAAAATAACATACAAATAATCTCGATGTATAATAATAAACCTGTTAAAAATATTACATGAGCCAGACTAAAAAATATATTTTTTTTTTTATATAAATATAACATTTTTGGTCTTCAAAGTATATTAACGTGTTGATGCTTGTTTGGAAAAGACCCAAACCACGTGTTGGATTGCTAAGAAGACAATAATGGAGCAAAATTGAGTATTAATAAGTTTTTTGTTAAAGCTCTGCCTATTATGGAGTCTCTAGCTTTTTTATAACTACTGGGTCTAATGAGATCTTTAGCCATATTGAAATACTAGTATCAATCTAGGTAATATGTTTAATTTGATTTATTTTTGTAAATATACGAAGGTTGAAAGCTTGTTATAAATTGAAAACATAACGAGCAATCACTGACCGTGGTATAGATAAACTGATTTATAATGACACATGCACTCGCACTACACGTTAGACAGAGCGCTAGATGTGGCATCACTTACAACATATGGGAAAACAGTGGACACTAGAGTGAGGTAAGTTTCTAAAAATAGAACTGTTGTGTTGTTGGAGTTGTACTTCTGAGATTATGTATGCAAGAACAAAAACACCGTGTATTAAATAAAACTAGTTTTAATCACAACAAAACTCGACTTGACGATAGATCAGTGGGCTAAAGCGCTCTGTTTAACGTGTAGTGGGAGCGCATGTGGCATTAGAAATCAGTTTATCTATACCACGGTCAGTGATTGCACAGAAAATTTCATATAGACGCAATCGAACAAATAAAAACATAACATATATTACAGTATTCAAAAAAATAGGGTCACTGACGAAGGTTCAATACCAGAAACTGCGCAGTCTGATTCAGAAAAAAATTTTAAATTTGCAATGTAGTTATGATTTTTAGAATATACACTCATTCTTCTCTACCACGCCTTTCACTAATTAAATATTATTTAAAAAAAAAAATACACTGGGTTTCACAAAAGGGTTAATTTCTAAGTTTCAGTAGAATGAAAAAATATAAAATATAATTTCTACGTGAATTTGTTTACATATGTATAAATAAATCTGCTAACTAAATGAGAATTACATGTCGGTTTAAATTCAATGTTATAAAATTTAAGCTATAAAAAACATTTGGTATGGCAACAACATTTTATCAAATTGGTTTTTGAGAAGGTATGCAATATCGATCACTTTTTAATCAAATGAGTTGTTATACAAGGTGGCGCAAAAATAACCTTCCGATGTTTTTTGGCTGTAATTTAAAAACAAAATGAAAAACTTTGATTCTTCTTGTGGATTATTTTTATTTGATATTTTAATTTTTTTTACATCAAGTCGAGAAAATGATGTCATGTAAATGGCCGCCGCCACAGTTGATTGTCATTTGAGCCCTTTTTATGGCATTTTCCATCACTTTGGCCAAAACTTCCGGCGATAGGTCCTCACATTCTTGACGGATATTGTCTTTAAGAGCTGCAAGAGTCTGAGGCTTGTTGACATAAACCCGCGACTTCAAAAAGCCCCGCAAAAAGAAGTCTGGAGCGGTCAAATCAGGCGATCTTGCTGGCCAGTGCAAATCACCAAAACGGGAGATTAGGCGCCCGGGAAATGCATCCTACAGCATATCGGTTGTGGCACGTGCAGTGTGTGCCGTTGCACCGTCCTGTTGGAACCACATGTTTTCCAAATCCCAATTCATCAAGTTGCGGCAAAAAGAACTCGTTGATCATTGCTCTGTTGCGCTCACCATTCACAGTAACCGTTTGGTCCGCGACGTCTTCGAAGAAAAAAGGTCCGATGACTCCTCCAGCGAAAACAGCACACCATACAGTGACTTTGAGCGGGTGTAATGGCTCTTCGTGGGTTACACGCGGATTTTCCCGCTAAGATGGAAATGGGCCTCATCACTCATGATTATTTTTGATGAAAAATCATCTTCCTCTTGGTGGTGATTAAGGATGGCTTCAGCGTATGTTACACGCGATTGGCGGTCAGCAGCTAACAGCTGATGCACCGTGTGGACTTTGTACGGAACATCTTCAAATCTTGTATAAAAATTCGCTGTAAAGACCGTCGACTGATACCCATTTGCGTGGCACGTCGTCTGGTCGATGTCGACGGCGCTTCCATGACATCCTCGGCTACAGCAGCAATATTCTCTGCAGAACGGCTACTCCGGGGTCTGCCACGCCTGGCATCATCTCGTGTTGTGCCAGTCTCTTCGAGGCGAGCGGCTAAACGTCGCAGTGTTTCACCAGTAGGCGTAGGATGGCCAGGAAATCTGCGACGAAATTCACGTTGTGCCAAAGTCACCGACCGATTATTGGTCAAATAAATAGTCACCAATATTCCGCGTTCTGGAGCAGTGTAGCGTAACATTGTTTATTAACGTGTATTTCGCATGTGTTTACTACACAAATGTCAAAACAGAACTGACATTAGGGGCCAATCGCAAAATTTATAGCATTTTCTGATAGGAGGATTACTTTTGCGCCACCTTGTATAATTGAAAAATTAATCAATTACACCGCTATCAATTTGTAATTGAATTAACAATTTTCATTGTTGGGAGGACTATAGATATTAGTGTTATTGAATTTGTGGTTTTCGTGATTGAAATGGGTTTTTATTTTTTTGGGTGTTATATAAAGCTTAAACTTTTAGTTAAAAATATTTTGGTTTTAAGTCTTAAAATCTAATACGGAATGACAGCATTTGAACATAACTAACAAAAATTATGAGTTTGTATACTAACCACTATATCGAGCGCTTACTGCCAAAAAGTCGTAAGCGCCAAAATCATAATTTGCGGGAGATGCTTTTTGACTTACACACTCAGGGAACTTCTGCTTTAAAAATATGTAGTTGTTTGGGTTGTAATACAGTTTCTTTATTTTTAATGTAAATGTCAGTCATTTGTAGAACAAATTAAAGTTTTTACTAACCTTTTAGTTCATTTAAAAAACAAACCACATCAAATGACTGTTATATGATTTAACATTAGTTATTTAAAAAACAATAACAAAATATAAATATTTGTTTATATTTTACTAACATGTGGTTAATTTTTACTACAATTGTTAGTCATTTTTGAACATTAAAAAACAAATAACAATGTTAGTTGAATTTACTGAAATGTAAGTCGTCCTTTCTTTAGGTTAAATTTTATTTATTTTAACTACATTTGCAGTGGTCTTTATCTTCATAGTATTCTAAATGTATTGTATAAACATTTCTTTGGTTTATCCAATTGCGGTGGAATTTCAACATTGTCAATATTCCATAACAATTGGATAAACCAAAGCACATCCTGTTAAATTATGACTTTGGGGCTCACTCTTCGTGGAAGTTAGGGCTCGATATAGTTAAACAGTTCAAATTTCTTTTTTCAAATTAAGAAATTGAATTTTTTTTTATTAACTTTCACAGCTATTAAAGATTAAAATTAAATGTAAAAATTGCACTAGCGAAAAATTACAAAATATAATTGAGTTAATATATTTTTCATTGATTTCATATATTTTAGTTTATCGAAAAGCAAAAAATATTTTTTAAACAAATAACTGGCTGAGAATTTTAAAGTATAGTGTTTTTACAGTAAAATTTCTACATTCAAAGAGACTTTTCAAAATCATACGCAGCGTGTACGGAATATGATTGTAATAAAATATTAAGTATACGCTACAGTACTTTAGAAAAGATTATTAAACCTCCCCGCGGGAAATAATGGGTCGATTGATCCAAAGTGACGATTTTGTGATATATGATTGGGTGGCACGTCACGAAACTGGTGAAACCGAAATTGTGGTGTACCAAAAAGTGTTAATTTGTGTGAAATGACCAATCCCGTGACTATAGTAATGGTGACAAAACATTGACAAGTTGGTATCAGGTATATCATGTGACTGGAGAAAAATTAACATAACATTATAGTGTACTGAAGTAACAGTTTGTGAACACTGTTTTTTTGGGGAAGTTTAGTGACTGGTTCCGGAAGGACAATTCAGCAACTCGTATATAATATAACACACGGTGAATAAAAAGTAAAAAGTTATTTGCTAATTATTTTTCGCATACCCGGCGACATGTGCTCCCTAGACCAGTGCAGTGGTACTTCACACATCTAATCCGTTCAAACTCCTCAGTAACAGCACACATTGCGATTAAGCTCCATCAAAAGCTGTTCTTCAGTTCTGCGATACGTACACCTACACCAGTCACGTGATAATTATTTTCCCACTGGTCCTGTTGCACTGTCTACTTCTAACTTGTCCAGTAGCTTATTAATTTCAGTCGGTACGGTGATAGGTAACCTTCGTCAAGTTATTTGCCAGGTCACAAGGTGCTCCAAAGGTAGCAATTGCCACCTCCTATGACAAGCCCATGTTAAAAGTACCGGTCACTTTCATATAACAGAACCGAAACTAGGACATGTTCATACACACAAAGCTTTAGTCACGTGACCATACCAGTGACTGGTTCATTTCCCGCAGGGCTATTACACAAATTGCATGTAATTTTTACATGCATATGAAATCCATATGTATAATTTCAGGGAATTCACCATAGGTGTTCTTTTTTTTGTAAATTGTATAGTAAGAGTATTATTTTAATAGAACAACTGTTTCATATAAAAATAACACCTAAACCATGTTCTGAATATCCTTCAAATTCAAGTAGCTTAAAGAAATGTTTGTTAACAAAACACTTTGATATTGAAAAAATGTTCCTTTGGAAAGACGCACGGTGTGATGAAGCTGAACATAATCATTTGTAGACATGTAACGTCGCACAGTGGTCAATTTCGCGAGATAGCGGTCAAAACTCAATAACTTTTGACCGGATCGGTATTTTTTTACGCAATTTGTTTTGTTCAATAGGAGGGACTTTAAGCTTCAATTTACGTGTTCAAACGTAAAAATCGACTGATAGGAACGTAAGTAATGTGGAGTTAAAAATGCATTTTAATTTTTTGTTGAGTTTCCATGTAAAAGTTGAATATTTTGACATTTTAAATAGGTATTTTTTTTATAATTTCTTATTTTCTTCAATCGTATTTTACAACCAATACTTATTTATTATTCCTAAACTTAATTTTGTTCAGAAAATGCCAACATTTGGCCCCTGACATTTATTTAGTCTCAATATTCACAGGGGCCAAAGGTTGGTTTTTTTGGAAGAAAGCTAATTCTTGTGAGGATTAAACTGAAAAATAACACTGAAATTCCCAACAATATCAATACCATTTGGATATATTATATACAGAACACAACATCGATAAAATTTTAAGTAAACTTTTACTATTGATTTAAAGTGCACATATATTTTATTTAAATGTATTAATAAAAATTTATACTAAAATTAGAATATTAGTAAAAATTTCTTCCAAATAGCTTTGATTTTCATTTTGCAGTAGTTGTTTAGCTTCTTCATCTAACTCTAATGAGGTTGATTTCCATTTTTGTCGAATACTGGACATATATGGGTCTGATGTGCACAACAAAATATTAATAAGATCTTCATTAGTACAATATCTGGAAATTTTTCTTGTATTGTGCTCGCGAAAGAATCTGTAGTCTTTGTTCCTTTTTTCTTGCGCTTCTTATGAGAGATTTCCAATTGGAAGCATATTGTGCTGAATTATTTGTTCCCCATGGAACAAAATTTTGTGAACTGTGGTTGGCATATGTCTCCAAGAATATTTTTGGTTATAAAGGATTGCTGTCTCATTAGCATACTGACCAAATTTTTTTGCATCTATCTTTATGCTACATGCTATAACTTCTAATATGATTTGGAATCGTCATATTAAATCATAATCTACTCCAGTTATAGAAGCTGCAGTTTCTGGATCGGAAAAAAATCTCCTTGCTGTGTTTCCATCATTAGAATTTCCTTCTCCTTGCTTTGGCTGGTCAATTATAAGGCCTATCTCACGGTATTTTTCTTGAATATCTTTTTTTTTTTGCTTTCTTTTTTCCAAATTTTCTTTGTTGTTTCTCACTGTTTCGCCTAACGGGCCAAATTCCAAATCGTATCCCAATTTAAGAATATGCTCCATAAAACGAATTCTAGCATGAAGAGGTGACATTCCAAATTCATATGCTTCATTGTTGGTGGTTGGCTCAATTGACTTGATGTTTTTTGGCATATGGTGCAGCTTCCGTTCAAAATATATGTCAGATAGAACATTATAACTGAATTTAGCCATTGTTTAAACAATAATGAAGAAAAAAAATGTTTGCATGGATTAATATACTATTGCTCGAAGTTTCAACATGATCTTTTTTACCTGTTTGAAACATAATATAACAGGTACTTGGTTTTACCAGTTATTTCCATTGGTTTTAAATTTATTTGCAATTTTCAGGTATTTAAGTTGTGTAATATTAGATGGCAATAAAATCTTTTTTACCTTTTCCAAATGAATTGCTAGATACCACATAATTTGAGAGTTAACAGGTACTGGTAATTACAACAGGTACTTGGTTTTACCAGTTATTTCCATTGGTTTAAATTTATTTGCAATTTTCAGGTATTTAAGTTATGTAATATTAGATGGCAATAAAATCATTTTTTACCTTTTCCAAATGAATTGCCAGATACCACATAATTTGAGAGTTCTATTGTCATTTTTGTCAAAATTTTGATACACCCTTCTATGTGGACTAGGTCCAAATATGGGCCAACTTCTCCTAATTTCAACAGAATTATTTTTTGGGTCAATAAGAACTCTTGTACAAAATTTGATCAAAATATATGCATAATAGCCACTTTCACATACAAATAACTTCTCAAAAAATATGACGTGCATTTGTACCGAATATCTTACCTTGGGTCAGAAAAATTGCTGTAGCTCAAAAAGTGCAGTCCCGATGCATGGACATGTATATATAGGAATGTAGGGGAGAGTTAGGACTACAAAATAGTAAATTTGTGTTTTGACTCAGCTTGACTCACAGTAGTTGTGCTCTATGAAGTAGGAAATTTGACCTTTTTTAAAAAAAATATTTAAATTGTTCTGAAGACAGTAGAGCTTCAATTTTTTTACCAGTAATAGGAAATAAGTTAAGTTACAAAATTTATTTCGTCCAAAAATCTTGAAAAACAAAAACGTTATGATCATTTAAACTTTAAAAATTAACTAAAAATATCATAAATTTACTAAATTCTGAAAAAGCCCATTTTGGACCACCCTGTTCTCAGTGAAATAGTTGAAATAGAGTTCTAATTTTTTGGCTGCCGAGGTTTACTACTGTCTACTTTCATATGAGTCTAATAACTATAAATCGGAGAACAAAAACGAAAAGGAGTTTTGGCCGCTATCTCAAAATATTGACCACAGTGCGTCGCCCAAAAATAGCTGTACAAAACCCCTACGCTACTACTTTTGATCTTAGATACTGACGCGACAAAACATACTGAAATAATAAAACGAATTTTCAATTTTTTTTTTTTTGTTTTTTTTTTTTTGTTCTCGCAGCAATGGGTGTGGTTAAAATATTTTAATTCTGTGCAAAAATACATTAATTTTGGATTGAGTTCCTTTAATATAAGAAATTTTATAATTTTTTAAATTATGCTTTAACCCTTTACCCAGAAAAAAAAAAATACAATCGGCACAGTGTTGGTGAAGCGTCGACTACGGTCGGTTATGCGTTGGCAGAACGTGGGATCAAAAATCTTGACAGTATTGTCCTGTTACCCATTAATAAGAGTGGTAAACTGTATTTTTAAGCAAACTTGCCACCGTTGGAATACTATTGCTGGCGGTACTGAGAAAACACATGCTTTGCAAACAAAATAGTGTTTTCCAAGAAAGACATTAGTTGTTCCTTTGGTATTTTTTTTTTAAATACAGCGGTTTAAACCACAAATTTTGAAAACAATGACTACAGCTTAAACCGTTAAAAATATAAAGGGAAATTTTGAGCACCTACTTTTGCAAAACTTTTATTTTTATATTTTTCAATAAATTATTTTTCTAGATTTTCGTTTTTTAGATTTTCGTCCATAACTTTGAATTCTATAAGAGCTCCACATATTAGTTTTGCAACGACATAATGGAATAAATTATAATTAACGCGGGTTTTGATAAAAATGCATGTTAGCTTCAAAAAATTATTATTTTGATAAATTTTCTTAAAGCACGACATCAGTGACTTTAAAAAGAGGTATCGCTGTAACCGTTAAAAATATATGGACAATTAAGTACAACTACTTAGGGTATATTTTAAATTTGTTTTCATATTTTAAACCGGGATATTTCCACAACCTTTAGAGCCAACAACCCAAAACTTGTGCGGCAAATTAAATGACACCTTCCGTACGAAGTTCGGTTCAAATTGAAGTTGGTGGAGCTCAAAAAGTCAACATTTTTCTGTGGTTTTATATGAAATTAGTTATGTATATGTGATAAGGAAGAAAAAATTAATGACACGTTTTTTGTTTTTAGCGGCCCAATATCATATTGAGGGGTCACAAAATGGGGTAAAAAATGATACCATTTTTCGTTTTTGCCGGTTTAATTACACACAGAGAAATTTAGTGCCAACCGAATTGAAAAGTGTATATTAATGGTAACAACTTATAAATTCAATTAGTACAACAATATTTACTTTAGATTTCTGAATATTTTGATTGTTGCAACTAAAATTCAGTAGAATTAACTGAAGGTTGTTGTGAAAACAAATGTTAAGTTGTGCCAACCGTCTCATATTCGAAATAACAGCTTTTGAGTCGTAGTAGCGGAAGTTCAGTTGTGTGTAGTATTGTTTCAAAGAAATTTTAGACAAAGAGTTTTTAAAGACGAATTAACTGGTATAAAACATGTCCGTTAAGAATCAAGCATTTTTGTTAATAAAAAAATGTGTTTAGTAAGTAATTGAAACAGCGTTATTCTTTAAATACCGTTAACGAAATAATCTGACAATAAAAAATAATCGCTGTAAATAGATATTTTTTCCTAAAGTTTGATCATGAAATTCGGGCGTTACGGTGCTAAAAATATCGGTTTGCATTGAAATTACCTGAATAACTTCAATAAAACAATGTTATCCTTAAAATACTGTTAACTAAACAGCTGAAAAATTTGTTATCCCTAACATAACTTAACCGAAATAACTAAAATACACTCATCAGGAAAAGCTACATCATTTTGATGAAAAGCTTCATAAATATGAAGAAAAACTTAATTGATTTTTGTACAATGTAACACTTTATAAATATGATGAAGTTGTGTCATAAAAGAGCAAATTGATGACAGACTTCATAATATTTATGAAATGTTTCATAAATATGAAGTTTCATAACATTTTCGAAAACATTTTGTTTGAACAAATATCAGATTACATTGAAGTTAATAATATTTTGTTTGATCTTCAATATGGTCTTTACAAAGGCACTGCAACAGAAAAAGCTGTTGTTGAAGTTTGTCAATCATGTTTGTATTTAGCTTAATGTCTGGTTCAAAGAGTTGCGGGTGTTTTCTTTAAATTGTCGAAAGCCTTTGACTTATTGGATTGTGACATACTAGCAAAAAAGCTTTTCATAAAATGCTATTGAAATATTTAACAACATAAAAAAATAGAAGTTGGTAAATTAAAAAGCAATATGCTAAATGTGCTATGTGAAGTGCATCGAGGTAGCGTTCTTGGCCGACTGTTATTTAAAATGTATATCAACGATATAAAAAATATATTTATTTATATATTATTCTTCTTCTAAGCCTCAACCTTTTCAAAATTAAATTTGTCAAATGCATATTAATTGCGACTGTCTATATGACGTTAAAATAACACTGTACTAAAATATATTCTAAAATTTGCCCTGTGGCGATGTCTCAACATAAACGCAAAGTTGTCTACACTGAACGTAAACCCGTACGTCCGACGGAGGAGATTAGAAAAATAACAAAAAATCTGAAAATAGAATATTTGTGTTTGTTAGTGTTGGTCACTTCTGAGTATAATATACAATAACAGAAAAGCTAATAGGAAATAAAACTGCAATTTAACGGCATTACATTCGAGGCCATATTTGGGTGTGACCGTTAAACGTTCATGACTTGGTATTGTTACGTTTGTAATGTAAGAAGAAGCGCAGGTTTGATTCTTACAGCCGCAGCTTGTTGAAAAAAAAGTTTCAATCTGACAATTATAAGACACAAATAATAATACCATTTAAATGGAAAATCACTGATGACGCTTGTTCATAAAAATACACAAACTAGTCTAGTCTGATTTAAAAATTAATAGTGTTTATAATTTTTAGAGAAAAACGTTTATTCTTCTTGTTAACCTCAACATTTCTAAATTAAATTTGTCAAAAGCATATTAATTAAAAATTAACTGCTACTGCCTATCCGACGTTAAAATAACACTGTACAAAAATTATTAAGTCTATTGGGAAACTGTTTATGTTCGCAGACGACATTTGTCTATTATATAACTACACTTAGAATACTATGTAGGTAAAGACCACTGCAAATGTAGTTGAAAACAAATGAAATATCACTTAAAGAATGGACGACTTACATTTCAATAAATTCAACTAACATTGTCATTTGTTTTTGAATGTTCAAAAAATTAACCACAATTGTAGTAAAAATTAACCACACAAGTTAGTAAAAAATAAAGAAACATTAATTTTTTTAAATAACAAAAAACTGCTGTAAAAAGGGAAGGTAAAATCATGAAACAGTCATTTGATGTGGCTTGATTTTTTTTAAAATGAACTACAAGTTTAGTACAAAATTTAAATTTTTGTACAAATGACTGACATTTACATTTAAGATAAAGAAATTGTATTACAACCCAAACCATTACAATTTTTTAAAGCAGAAGCATGATATATTATTACAGACACAAATCAAATATGACGCCACTACCTTATTAGAATTTCTTTGAAAAAATAATTTAATTTTAAATGGAAACAAAACTAAATTTATAAGATCCAATGTCCATATGTTTTACGAGACGATGGAATTATGAACGTACACATTGGTGGAAATTTTTTATATGAATCTAAATGTGTCAAATACTTAGGAATAAATCTGAATCAAAATCTCTCATGGGAAAACCACATTAATCAGTTGAAGTCTAAAATATCATCAAAGATTTGTATTTTATACAAATATATAAACAAATTAAATACCGAAACGAAAATATTGTCATATAAATCCTAAATCCACTATCGTCTAACATATCTTCCAATGATATATTGTTCTAAGCTAAGCTCTGTAACATAAACACTCCAATCAGCACATAATAAAGCTTTGTGTTTAATATGCCGTTAAGATTTAGTACAAATGTGTTGTATAAAAATTATGCAAAAACCATGCTGCCAATACAAGGCTGGTATAAACCACAACTGTTGTTATATGGCTTTAAATGTATAAAGGGTTATAACATACAATTTCGTCAAAATATGGCACACACACTCAAAAACTCCCAAGGCAGGCGATGGACGTAAACGTAGCTAGATGTCGGCTTGAGTTAGCTCAGGAAAAAGTAACTTTTGCAGGTGTAAATGAGTATAACCAATTACCGGACCATTTAAAAAATATTTTTCTATGTTATCCACTTTTAAAAATGACTTAAAGCTGTTTTTGCTAAACTACTTTGAAATGCTTCTTACATAAAAATAAAAATTAATTAAACATATGTATACAAACGTATTTAATCCTTATGTGTGTGGAAAAAAAAACACCTTCTATAGGGTGGATAGGTACCTGGGTACCTACATAGAAATTGTATGAGAAATGTAATTTTTTGTCTTGTATTGTACAAAGTGTTGATGGTTAATGATATTAAATTGAAATTTTACTCTGGTTTTCTCTTTTCATATATTTTTTAAAATCCTACACCCAAAAAAATTTTTTTTTAATGTCAGCAACTAGTTTGCTGGGAGGATCCTTGCAGAAAAATTTGCTAACATTAGAAAGAAAGATGGTTTTACAATAAAAATAATTTATTCAAGTTTTATGTTTGACAAAAAAAAAATTATTTTACATAAAAAAAAACTATTTCAAGGTTTAACAAAAAAAAAAAATAATAATTTAAATAAAAGGCATAGAAAAATAATCCAAACAGTTGGACAATTTAATGAATGCTCGTTACAAATCGACTTGAAGAAATTTTCGCAAGCATTTCGAATTTTTCTCTGCTTCTTTGTAAGCGCAGAGCATATGTAACAACTGCCCACAACCGCAATACGACCATTCTTATCTCAATTTTCTACGTTAGCAACTGTTGTTCAAATATCTCACCCCAATACAACCTGTATTGCTGATCGAGTGGAATCGATTTTTGTTACATTTGAATTTTTAGCACGTCGTTCAAAGTTGTGTTTCCATATTTCAAAACTTACATTTTTCAATAATAGTCTGCGACGGTCAGTTGAAATAAATTGTGCAAAAAACTTGCTGAGTTTAGCAAACTTTTTTGTTGATATTAGCAATTTTTTCTGCTAGAATCCTCCCATCAAAAAAGTTGCTGACATGACAAAAGTTTTTTTTTTTTGTATGATAAATGTCGTGTATGATAAATGGCGGTGTCGACAATATGGATAAGCTATTGGGAGAATATACTTCTAAACGTAGGACATGCCGATGGCCGTTAGCATTATTTTTCAACATTATCGATGTAACAGCATCAGCAGCATACATTGTTTACATGGAGTACAATGCACAATTTATTTCAACTGACCGTCGCAGACTATTATTGAAAAATGTAAGTTTTGAAATATGGAAACACAACTTTGAACGACGCACAGTAGCGCCTGTAGAGCATGTGAGGTGGCAAAAATCAAAAATTTCATGTGCCCCTAAAAAATATTGAATAAACCTATTTTATAGGAAATTGTCCAACGATTTCAAATATGCCACTTTTACTACAATCAGATTTTTGGTTCAGAAGATATAGCTCTTCAAAGTTGACCGATTTTCAGTGTTCAAAAAAAACAGAACATTTTTATGTAATTTTGTCCGCTTTCAGATGCAGAATCTCGAAAACTAGATAGCGGATCGTCATTCTTTTTAATGTTATTGATAGATATATTTATTAAGAGAAGACTAAAAAAAATAGACTGTTTGCTTTGTATTCGTCCAGGTACTTTGGTATTTACAGACTATCCATTTTTTCAATATTTCTCAAGTTTGGTGGAAAATAAAAAAAAAAACTATTAAAAACTATATTTGCCATATTTTCAAAATAAGTTCTTTGATTAGTCCTTTACCTATTGCAAAAATTTCCAGGTAAAATTTTGATAAAAGACATGGTTCAAAAAAGGTGTCGCATGCATTTTTGGGCAATTAATGACATATAAACTCGAAAACCCGTTCTTATTATTATTGTTAATATATATGATTTTTGTTTATGATTTTAGGTAGATTATACTATATATTTTAAAACAACCATAATCCCGTTATTAGTCAAGGTTAGGTAGATTTTTGTTTTTCATTCAAGGTAGATTATGAAAATGTTTGTACATTAGGTAGATTTTTGTTTTTAATTCAAGGTAGATTAGACTATATATTTAAAAACAATCATTATCCCCTGATTAGTCTAGATTAGGTAGATTAGACTATATATTTGAAAAAAAAAATATCATAATCCCGTAGTTATATATTTTATGAATTTCCCTAATAATTTCTCCTCATTGAGTTATACTTTATACCCGTTTTACTTGATTAAAATATTTTATATTGCCTTACTTTTAATTTGTTAATTATCTGCAAGGAAAAAGTTGATTCTGAAAAGTATGGAGAATATGCCTCGAAAACTGCATCTCTTTTAGCAAACTTATATCCACAGAAAAAGTTGACCCCGACAGTTCATAAAATATTGTCACATGGAAAAGATATAATTGAATATCAGTCTTTGCCAATTGGAGAGCTTTCTGAAGAAGCACAGGAGTCCCTAAACAAATTTTATAAAAAAAAAATATAGACTGCTGAACACTTTCAAATCATCAAGGGTAAGACAAAATGAGGATCTCTTTAACATGTTAGCAGCATCTTCCGATCCACTTATTTCATCACTGCGGCATATAAAGTCACGAAAAGAGTTAGAAAATAATTATAGTTCAGAAATGATAAGTCTTTTAGATATACCTTCCTTTACGGACTGTGAGCAATATTTTACAAAAAATTGAAAAATAAATAAAAAAAAAATACTAAATTTCTTCTGGAATAGTTTTAAATCATAAAAGCATTTAAAAGAGACAAAAAAAAAAATAAAAAAATTTAAAAAAATGATTTTTTTACAAATATCAACTTTGCTAACCTATAAGTAGGCACCTAAGAGGCGTAGAACACTTTTCAAACGCTCATTTCATAGGTTCATCGATTATCTATCATTTGCTTTTTAAATTTGTTGCTTATCTCATTTGGTTCAAAAGTTATGATTTTTGCAACGAAAAAACTCAAATGGCGCCACTGTGCGACGTGCTAAAAATTCAAATGTAACAAAAATCGATTCCACTTGATCAGCAATACAGGTTGTATTGGGGTGAGATATTTGAACAACAGTTGTTGCTAACGCAGAAAATTGAGATAAGGATGGTCGTATTGCGGTTGTGGGAAGTTGTTACATATGCTCTGTGCTTACAAAGAAGCAGAGAAAAATTCGAAAGGCTTGCGAAAATTTCTTCAAGTCGATTTGTAACGAGCATTCATTAAATTGTCCAACTGTTTGGATTAATTTTTCTATGCCTTTTATTTAAATTATTATTTTTTTTTTGTTAAACCTTGAAATAGTTTTTTTTATGTAAAATAATTTTTTTTTTGTCAAACATAAACCTTGAATAAATTATTTTTATTGTAAAACCATCTTTCTTTTATCAAATATAGTTTTCTTTTATGTTATTTCTAAAAAGGAAGTCAAATATCTATACTGTTTGATGACACGTTAATAAAACAACTAATTATTTTTTTTCATGTGTCTCCATATAAAACGTATACAGGTACCCAGGTACCTATTTACCCTATTAAGGGTGCAAAAAGCAAATTGAAATGCCATGCCCCAAACTGATCTTGTATATAAACATCTATGAAACTATAATAATAAGTTAGGAGTTTTCATGAAATTGTAGAATTGTAGACTAAAATCTTATATAAACAATTTCGATTTGAAACGCAATAAGTGCACCCGTACCTGTCCACACACATAAGGGTTAAAAAATAAAATATGTAAATAAGTTTTATTTTTGGTTTGAAAATATTTTTATTTAATATATGATTTTTTTTAGCCTCTATAAAGCCATAGCTGGCGCTGGGGCGAACACTTAAAATTTATATTTAAAATAAATACATTGAAATAAAAAAAATAAACAAAAAAAAAATTCCTGAAAATACGTAATCCTAAATAATCCTTTTAAGTTCTAATATAAGGAAAAAAATTGTTTGAGTGTATTTTTCTTTTTCTTGGTGGTGTAATATATATTTTGAAATGTGATAAATAAAATGAGATATGTCAATCGATGTAACTTTAATTAAATCCAAGTAAACAATTTGGTTTTAATATTTTTAATTTGATTGAAACTTAAAACCGTCATTAAAGATATATATTGCGTCGTTAAAGATAAATAAATGATAACGTAAATTGAATTAACATGCTTCAATATAGGCTAACATTAGGGTTTGGAGTGATGGAATTCGCGGGAGAAAATTTCCGGGAATATCTGGAAAAATTGCGTCGAGAATTTCTGGGAAAAATTTTCAAAATTTCCAGGAAAATGGTAAAAGTTTTAATAATTAAATAATACATAACTATTTTATTTCTCATCATTTTAGTTGTCTCTGATTTATTAATTTTTACAGGCTAGAAATACTGTTTATTTGACTTAGCAAATTTAACCCTGAAACCGGCAAGCTCGCCTCCAGGTAGGGCATTTTAAATTGGCCATAAATGCGCAAATTGTGTATTTTATAATAAGAAATTAAGCTATTTCGATGGAAAACGATGGTTACAAAATATAATGGGAAGTAGTTTTTTGTGTGCTGTTCACTACAGAGTTAAATTTAAAATTTCGTAAAATTTCACAAAATAAATATTTTTAAATAAACATAATTATCAAAAATCATAAAACCATAAAACCATATTTATTTGACTAGAAGCAGTTGGTGTTGAAGTGTAGTCATTTAAAGAAAAAAGCTATTATTTTGGTCTAAGGCCATACAGGATCTCAACAGGATATCTCTAAAAGATATCGCCTTAACTTGAAAACGTATGGACTTTTAGTTTCACTAATGTATATTTAAGGTAAAGTGCTGTTTCCCCCAATTTCCGAAAAAACTAAAATCGTCATATCTTCTTAGGTAAAAATACAAAAGTTTTAATTTTTAGATTGTAGTTACATTTTGGGAAGAGTCATTATTGGTAAAGAATAATTTATGTCTAAACATATTTATTTTTATGCATTCGTTTTTGAGATTCACTGTTAACTACGAGAACATCGCTTAACGTACGCAACGAAAAAAAATTGCTAGAAGACCGTCTTGTTTATTTTTTGTGCCTTCCAGGTGGTACAAATTTCATTGAAAAAAGCAAAGGCCGATTTGAGGGTTAACATGTCTCTGTGCTGGAGATGTTAGTTGAAGTTTTGAATTCCATAAAAGACGCAGTTGAAGCAATAAGTCGATGAGATTATAATTATTTAGTAGCTAATGTTGTTATAAATACACTTTTTGATAAGCTTTTATTAATAAAAACTTAATTTTTTTTAAATAATGGCTGAGTGAATTAATTAAAACTTAACCAAAGCATTATTTAAAAACTCCAGATAACTTTAATGCACATTCTAAAACATACAAAATCTCTTACAGTTGCAAGCTAAACCAATTGCACCACCATACATTTTTTAATTATAGAGCAATTCCATATGAAAACGATCAAAATTGGCAAATTTTTGGACGACCCCTCTCTGATTTTAAAATAAATAGTCTCAATCGATTGTCAAGCAAAAAATAATGTAACTACATATTTTTTTTTTTTTATAGTGACTGGTTTAGTGGTGGTGTGCACCACTGTCATGTGACAAAATTGAAGAATTCTTCATAAGGGACCTCATTGAAAGTTGTTTAAAAAAAAACTGCTAAAGCGATCGCAACGAGTGATAGCTCGTTGGAAAGGTATTGAATCAGGCTTTAATTGAAAAATAAAATTTTCCTAATTTTTCTTGTTAAATAATTAAAAATAATTCAATTATAAAAAATATAAAAACAATGAGAACAAGGTGGTCTCTAAAAAACAACTTTCAATGAGGTCCCTTATGAAGAATTCTTCAATTTTGTCACATGACAGTGGTGCACACCACCACTAAACGAGTCACTATAAAAAAAAAAAAAATATGTAGGTATATTATTTTTTGCTGGGCAATCGATTGAGACTATTTATTTTAAAATCGGAGAGGGGTCGTCCAAAAGGTGATCGCTTTCATATGGAATTGCTCTATATTTAAATAAATTAAAAATCTTTACAATTCAATTACTGAGACAACTTAAAATGAAAAAGTTAAAACAAAAAAAAAATACAATTTTCAATACAATTGCCCAATGAAAAAAGTGTTTATATACTCATATACAACTTGGTATCATTATATATGCTTATATGTGTGTCAATATATAACGATATGTGTTCATATTTTACGCTTAGTTTATGAAAATTGTTTAATATGTCGTAGTATACAATCATATATCGTCCCATCGTATGTGTAAATCTGATCATATGATATAGACATAGATCAATATATGACCAAATATTCTACCATATATGATCATATATAAGTGTATATGTCACAATGAATCAAAAATAATTCTATCACTTTTATATATAATAATGTATGACAAAACATACCATTGTCTATAAATTTTATGAAAAAAAAATTCTATTACTTCTATCACCGTTTTTAATATAAATGAGTCAAAATTTACTGCAAAAAAAAATTGAAAACTACGTTTTTTTGTTTATAACGATTATTATTTTTTTATAAAAGTTCTAAAAACTGACAATATATTTATTAGGTTTTAAACTAACGAACATATAGACTAAAGAAAAACTAAGATATGTTAAATTTTATATACCAACTGGTTTTATGAGAAACAATTTTTAGAGGTTTTTTTATTGCATATTTTTAGTATACATTAATACGTTACACAGCAAATTAACTTTAAAGTTAGTTAACTAAACAAACCACTGGTAACACATATTTTTCGAAACTCTTTTAAAACCAGTTCAGGATTTAGAATAAAGTCTTATAATCGGCTTGTTTAAACAAATGAAGTACCCACCAATTATGACATGCGTAATGAATTACAAAATTTTCAATTTTAAAAATGAAATATTTACTTAGTTCCACTACAGGCAATATACTTTTTAGCAAGGATCCTGTTTTGTGGTTAACAAAATAGTCTTTTTAAACAATCTGAAATTGTTGAAGTATCGTATTGATCCGTAATACCATATTGTACCCAGTGCACAATAGGAGTCCGAAAAGACTCATAAATGGGTATTCAACCCTTCTGAAATAATATCTATATGTGGTGGTTTTCTTTGCCGATGAAGCTGCTTTCTGAGCTCTTTTCGTATAAAAGACTCCTAAATATGAGCATTATTTTAAATTCAAATTTTTTAGCCATTTATTAGTCGTTTATGATTTAGTTTTGAGTCATATGTGAGTGCCGAAAAATTAAAAAAAAATATAATTTTTTTTTTATGACTCAGAAATTTGAGCGCACAGAAAATTCTGATATTTTAGAGTCATTTATAAGTCATACTTTCTGAGTGCTCAGAAATGTGTTGGCTGGGTAGTATTTTTAATTATTTTGTATAATAATGATGTGAAAAGTATGCTGTTTATTTCTGCTCTCGAAGAAATCTGTAAGTCTTTTACTTGAAAATTTTACGAACAATAAATTTGATTTTCTTCCTCCGTAAATGTTATTTTTTTTTATTTTGTTTTACTTAAAGTTTTAAATTTATTATATGTTCCAAATTCAGCTGCATGAGCAGCACCAATTTTTAGATTTAACCAATCCGTTTCCAACACTCTCTTTTAAAAACTGAACTGGTTTTAAGAGAGTTCCGAAAAAAGTCGTTAACAGTGGTACTTTTAATTAATTAATTTTCATGGTTTTAATCAATTTTAATTAAATTTTAAAGTTAATTTGTGTTCTTTAATGCATTTTTGTATAATTAATACAAAATTGTATATTCTAGAAAATATGCATTAAAAAATTCTGTACACTCAAAAAAAAAAAAAGTACACTCAAAAAAAAAAGTCAGCAAAAAATTTTGCTGAGTCAGCAAAATTTTAGTCAGGAGGGTGCTTGCAAAAAAATTGCTATTAGAAATGGATTAGAAATACAAAAGCCTTGCTAAAAATTAATAAATTTTTTGCTGAATTTTAGTAGACTAAAAGAAACGCAAAAAATTTGTAGCAAAATTGTAATTTAGTTAATTTATTTGCTGAATATCATAAAACATACTTTTGTGATTCTTTTAAAAATAACTTACAATAATTACGAAATATAAAAATTTTTATTTTCCCACATTGACGACATGAATTAATTTAATATCTGAAAATATATAGAAATAAATATATATAACATAACAAAAATGTTCTTTCAATTACTTACATCAATGGCTGTCTAAATGATGCCATCTTTTAAAGGACGCAACTGCCGAAGATAATTATAGAAACGAAACGAAAAATAAACAAAAACAAACGAAACGAAAAAAACAACCCGTTTTTTGCAATACGAAAAAGGAACCATAATAATCTACCTAAGATGTGTGTCTTTGTCTTTCGCTTTACTCTGTCTACATGTCTGTATATGTTTGTTTGCAATTTGACCACACTAGATTATAAACATTTAGTTTAGAAATACATATTAAATTTAAATATTTTATTTTGTCTTTTATTTAATTAATAGACAATTATTTTCACAAGCCGGTGACAACGCAAACTTTAAGTTGTTTTAATCCTCAATTTGGTTTTATGTATGAAAAACAGATACAAAAATCTTCCATGGTTGATTTTTTTATATGTCTTATTAGAGTTGTACTTTTTAGTATCATTTTCCTCTTCTCTACTACATCTTGACATGCCGCGACATCTGCTTCATTCTGCGTATATCTTTCAATCTGGTTGTCGTCCACACTATTAATGTGCTTATCAGCACAATTTATTTTAGCAAAATTAATTAGTAAAACATTAGTATAATATTAGTAAGGCATTTGTATAAAACAGTTAAGTGCTGAATAAGTATAACAAACATTTTAGCTGAAAACACGATTTTAGCAAAAAATTTACTAAAATATAGTATACCTGATTTACAAGATGTTTTATTAACTTTTCTACTAACTTATTTTTTTGAGTTTAGAAAACTGTTTCTCTTAAATCCAGTTGGCATATAAAATTGAACAGACGTTGAGTACAGTGGTTCTTCTCAAGTCTATATGATCGTTGATTAACATTATTTTTTTAAATTAATATTTATGTGATTTATAAATGAATTACAAGTAATACTTAATTGGAATGAAATAAAAAGTGCTGATTTCTAAAACATTTAAAATTTTTTTTTTAATTTTTTAATTAAAAAACTTATTATATAAAATTGTATCAAATTATATAAATTTGATCATATTAGATAGACCCATTTTTCGGATCAAACTATATGAGATTAGATTAAATGAGATAAGCTTATGTATGAGATGTGATATTTAGTCATACGTGATACTATATATAATGATAATATCGGAACTTTTTTCGTCGGGTACGACATCATAATTATAAAATGGAGTTTATTTTCTTATTTTATAAATTATTAAATTCACCTAAATACCCGTAAAATCATTTACATACTAAAAAAAAACATGAAATCATTTAGAGAAAATTCCAGTTTTTAGAAAAACAAAAAACACAATTTAGTGTCATTAAACTTTTGTTCTACTTCATTCAGTTATCACACCCTTAACTTTTGTTTCCAACTAAATACTGGTGCTGCTGATGTTGTTAGTGGTGTTGTTTTAGATGTTGTTGTTGTTGTTCTTGATGATGTTCTTGGTAGTTGCTATTATTGTTCGCATACTACAACAACTCCCTAATAATATTTAAATAATGTACTTATGTTTACAGTTCAAGTGCGACCAAGTGTTGAGGTGCCATAAATCGCTGTTTAACTTTCGACATCTTTTATTTGTTTCGAATTGAATGAACGAACTGAATAAATGTTGTTGTTGTTGGGCAGAACGAACGAACGAGCGAGTAAACCAACGAATACTGAATGAATAGCTAACAAAAACTAACTACAACAACACAGAAAGTAAAAAAGTTTAAGATTAACAAGGATAGTCTTTTTGTTGGTTCCTTCTAGGTTGATCGAGTCAGTTTTTCAAAACCGGTTCAGACCGGTTTTTTGTGTGTTGCCGGTTTCGGTTTTTCTAAAAAGTTACATTTTTTGTTGTCGAATAACAAATTTTTTCTTAACAATATTTATTTTAGATATAATAGAAAACGTAAGTTTAGAAAATTCATTGTTAAAAATTAATATTCTGAACAACTTTCTTAAAAAACAGTTTTTTTATTAAAGTGATGATTGCACTCTAAACTGGCCCACGCTTGTTTGGCAAAATATAAGCGTATTGCGATACTTTCTGCACAAGCTTGAATCCTTTTATCTAAATATACGTGTATACCAAAAATTGGCTCAATCGGACTATATTTAGAGGTCGCTATAAAATGCGCCTTTCGCGTTTCGTCTCTTATAGTACGCGCAATTATTGTATTTGTTATATATTTCTGACTGTGGATTTTTGTTTTACGATGTATTCATATAACTTGATCACTGCAAATAATATTCCCACTATTTGCTATGATCTTAACTAGCTCTAAATTCGTGAAAATTCAAATGGATTCATCCCTCTCCATAATTATATAATGTATTATGAAGGCACAATTAAAAGAAATAATTATACATAAGTAAAAATAAAGTTAATTCCAGTGTACTTATTGCGATCAGTTTAAACATTTTTAAAGTAGTTGGCCTCTTAAATCCGAATCTGAAGTCAAAAGCGTTCCACCGGCTAGCCTTTCCGAGTTATGGAGCATTCTTTTTTTAATCCTCTTACCCTAACAAAATTGGCTTATTAGTCAATATTGTGGAGATGCCTTGAAAATATTCTCAATTTTTTATGGATTTGAATCTCACACAATTTTAGCTCTTATTTGAGTAAAACAATGTCGGGAAATGTGCAAGGGTATTTTGGAACACCGGAGGTGTCTCGAAAATGGTGTTTTTTATTGTACAACACTCAGATTTGTTTAAAAATTTGGACATATTAAAATCATGTTTGAAATAAGCACTACAATAACTAAAACGAGGGGTCAAACTTTGAAAGCACTTAAGTAGATCAAGAAATATATTGAAAATAGGCCAAAGTTTGGGACCATTTTTTTTCGAAGTATACTAGGCCTATATTTCTGGAGATTGGTTTAATTTAGGTGTTTTGAATTCAGATTGGTGTTTAGGAGGCCAAAGTACTTAAAAAGGATTATTATCAGTCTGTGCGAAAACCTTTCTATATCCATATAAAATTTAAATTTCTGTTAAATTTTTTTGACTGAAAGCTTTTAAATGTTTTTAGTACCACTCAGGAAAGTTCAAAAGTTACTATGTGGCAGTTATTTGGGTAGTAATGTTTCCGACGGTTGTTTTTTTAAAAAACCTACCAATATTACTGCAGTAGCTTCAACATTTTGGCAAAGTGTGTATGTATCGAAAGACACAAAATTAAAAACAATATATCGTTTGTAAAAAGCTTCTTGGTTATACATTTTTATTTTATGTTTAGTGTAAAAGATAATGATAGAGAATATCGGCTAATAAAATGGAAACTTCTGCGATGTAAATTTTATTAAATAAAATATTAAGAAAAGATTTGTAATAGAAAATAAATTTATGTATATATTAATTCAATGTGACAAAAATAAGTCAAATAAACAATATTACATATATTTAGTACAGACTAATGACAAGAAAGATTTGAAAAAATACTGTGAAAAGTTAATATTTAAAGCTGGTGCTGTTAAAATTGCACCAACTCGCAATGCTACAAGAGTAAATAGAGGTATCAGCTGGGGTCTCAACCAACAACCCGAGAGCCTTGAGTACGCAGACGATATCTGCTTAATTTCCCACAGCTATGAAAATATGAAATCGAAGCTAAAGTGCCTCGAAACAGAGGCAGCAAAAGCTGGCCTGAAAATAAACATTGGCAAGAGTAAAGTAATGCTCTGCAATACCGTGAACAATAACAAATTTCGCATAGGAAATATTGAATTGGAAGAGGTCACGTCATTTTGCTACCTGGGTAGCATTTTAACAAATACAGGTGGTTCCAGCAAGGATGTTGCGTATCGAATATCTTAAGCCAACCAAGCATTCGGTACCCTCCGGTCGATATGGAAATCTTCTGCATTATCCAGG
The DNA here is from genome assembly GCA_021234595.1 of Delia radicum. Lineage (NCBI taxonomy): Eukaryota > Metazoa > Arthropoda > Insecta > Diptera > Anthomyiidae > Delia > Delia radicum. The sequence continues at coordinate 199,854,885 of CM037852.1, forward strand.
TACACTAAGATAAGCATCTTTAACTCCTATGTCAAATCTGTGCTGCTTTATGCATGCGAGACGTGGAACACAACAGAACACGAGATAAACTCCCTACAAGTGTTTGTTAATCGATGTCTCCGAAGAATCCTAAAAGTTTTTTGGCCTAACACCATATCCAATGGAGAATTTTGGAGACAAACAAACCAGCGGGAAATCCATATAGAAATAATGAATCGCAAATGGCGTTGGATTGGTCACAAGCTGCGCAGACCTCCAGGTGACGTTGCTAAAATCGCCATTGAGTGGAACCCACATTGAGGACGAGAAGAGTAGGCAGACCGCCTCACACGTGGCGCCGTCAACTGAATATAGAAGTCATATCTACTGATCAAAGCTGGGGAGAAGTGAAGAGAATATCATCCAACCGGTCCGAATGAAATAAATTTGTTGCGGCCCTTTGTTCCCAATAGGAACCACAGGACATAATATATATAACTAAAAAACAAAATTTATTTTCATTAATAATTTGTTTTAAATGGTAGTAATATTAATTTAGCTGCATTTTTAATTTCTTTTACTACATTCTATGGTTAAAAAAAAATTGTAAATTACAATTGTTTCAACTGCAAATGTAATGTACACCTTGTCAACTGGTAATGTAGTTACAGTTTTTACAGTTACAAAAAATTGTAAATTACAATTGTTTCAACTGCAAATGTAATGTACACCTTGTCAACTGGTAATGTAGTTATTTTAACTGTCATTTTTAGTTGATTCTCCTATTTTATTTGATATATCTTTCAAATAGCTTTCATTTGATACCTAATTTATATATGTTGTTTTAAAACAAACATGATAAAAACCAAAAAAATTTAATTTTTGATCCCCCTTCTTAATTCTTAAAATCACATATCCGAATTTCATCCAAATATAATTGAATCACTCTGCAGTCCTTCCTTGTACTAGCAAAAAACGAAAACGCAAAATACTGCTACTGCTTGTTTTGCTGCTACTTGAATTAGAAGAAGAGAACGTTGATAACTTTCTTTACATTTTTTTTTTTTTTTTGGATTTTCTGTATATTTTTTTAAATTACTTGAAATGTCTGCAATCTAAAGTTTAAGTAGCGGAAGGAGAATAACAACTACAACAACAAAATGGGAAATGAATAAAAAATAATTTGTCCCTCTAATGCATTTAACTTAAGTAACAGAGAAATAAAAAAAAAGATATATACTGAGACTCTACCATGCACAGTGGGTTACATATAATTTGGAGATTTTTTACATTTATTCCATCTGTATGCACCATGGTTGGGATACTGTTACATGACGGCTGTGATAGTTGCATAAACTTAAAGCACTTGGAGCATTTTCTCTGCTCGTGTCTGTAATCTCAGTTACGTAGCAGATATTTTTAAAAATGTTGGATGTTGTTTAAAGATGATATTTTTTTTTTGCTGACATCATCAACAAAGTTGCTTAACATTAGTAAACAAAATCGCAAGAATATGTGAAATTTTGCAAAATCTGCCCATACATATTTTTGTCTGTTTGCATTATGGGAACAACTATCGGTAAAATTTTATATTACTTAGATTTATTTAGTAACACTTACTAATTTTAACCCAAAAAATGTCAAAGAGCCCAATAATTCCTACATTTTTCAAGTTTTAGAGGGTTTTTCTAAAATTAAGGAAATTTTGTTTCACTTTTCTAACTAAAAAATTAACAATGTTTAGTTTTCTTTGATCTTCTTTTATTTAATTCTTCTTATATTAAACGAGCTTAAGATAATTCATTTATTCTTACTTACTTACTTCTTTCCAGTATTTCGTCTCCACATTTGGTGACTTCAAATTGTAATAATTGTTCCCTGAAGAAGTCACAAAATGTGTAGACGAAATATTGGAAAGCAATAATTATAATTAATAAATAATAAATAAATGATCTTACGCTCGTTTAAAATACTTCTTAAAAAAATTTGTTATATCTAGCGATTTTTTGGGTCAGATTCTGCTACTTTTCTTCAACAAAAGTTGGCAACAGTGTTTTCAACCCAAAAATAAATTTACCTTTCTTTTTTCTATGTATGTGTTTTGTCGTTTGGAAAACATTTTGATTTTATACCTACTGTAACATACAAAGATCTTATGAAATTTAACCTTCAGCCGATTATCAGCCACCGCCGACACTCTTTAGCTCCTAGCGGCGGCTGTCCATATTTTGGTGGCTAAGGGCGATTAAGCCACCACCGCTGACTGATTTTGCCTCGAACCGCCGTCGCCGACGTTTTTTTTTTGCGGTTTTCATCACTGCCCCAATCCATCAGATAAATATATATTCTAAAATATATTGTTATGAAGTTCACATAAGAAGGAGAATATGTGAACTTCATTCCCAGTTTATGAACTGTACTGCATTATATGGCTAAACAACCAAATGGGTGTACTGTAGCCTGTCCATTAGTCCCGTGTACTATGGGGAATTGTTGGCCAAATGTCAATTTTGTATGTATTTCAAAATATTTTATTTTGATGCCATTATAAAGTAAACTATTTAAGGTCTGTTTAAAGGAACTTTTAATTTGGTATGTAGGTTCATTCTACTGTGTAGACATCTGCCAAGGCGGGATCTTTAAAAATTCCCACGGGGAGGGGGAAAAAAACCTCTTTGTTAGTAAATGTAAATTTTGATTTATGGGGTCCTTGTACAATAAAGAGGTAATTTTTGAAAACTTCAATAAAAACGTAGTTTAGATGGCGTTAAAAATGAAAAAGGTGTCCCCTTAATAATAAAACCCTAACCTCGAGTGCCAGAAGCTTAAATTTTAAATGTCGCCATCTGCTTAGACTACGCTTTTGAACAATTTTACAGGTTTGGACAAAAAGAGAAAAGTCTCACCCTCAACGTTCCACAAAAACCCCATTGGCTAAAAAACTGAAATTTAAAATATGTGATTCTTCGGATATGGACTCATCCACTGAAGACATGATTTTTTGATAAAATCTGGGTATAAATTGGATTTAAAAGAGAAGAGGTAAACAATGTTTGATAACCTATCCAAAGCACTAGGGATAGGTGCTTTGAGAGTAATGCAGTCATCATTACCCGTAAGGAAGAAGGCTTGAAAACAATTCCTATATAATTACTTACAATTTAGAAAAATTTAAATCAAATATCCACAAGCACTACTCCCTCTTTCCTCCTTCCCATACCCTATTTTCCTGATCAATACAATGCACTGCATAAGTAGGGGCATCCCCTGAGTATTGGTCAAATTAAAAAAAATTAAAAAAAACAAGTGTAGTTAAAAATGGCGGATTTATTTCCGATATTTTTGTTATTTTACGAAAACCACCCACTGTGCACTGTACGATTAAATGACTGTAGTATAGAAAACGACAACAACTACAATATCTAGGGTTGGCAAGTGTTTGAGACTACGTTAAATGTTTAACAACATCAGAGGCAGCAACAGCAACAACATGCAATACTTAAAGTTTGATCAACAAACTTTAGGTGTTTTCAACTGTGTTTTTTTTTTTGTCTCTAACATCTTTTGTTAATCTATATTGGTACATAGCTAGAGCACAATTATTTACGTGTTTGAATTTTTTTCAGATTTTTTTTTTCAATCTTTTTTAGTTTACTTTATGTTGTATGTGAGATATTTACAATTTTTCTTTAAACATCGTAAATTGTAAATTATGGTGCTTAAATGATACACACCGTGTTTGCTTTTTTTACTACAAGGACGTCAATGGAAATAATAGAAGCAGCAGTAGCAACATTAGCAAACGTGGACGAACCAATACACATTAACGTTGATGTTTCGGCAAACCAAATATTTGTTTTATTTTTTTTTCGATTACCCGAGAAAAAAAAATATGTTTTTCATCTTAAAATATATTATATTATATGATTATATATGGTGCCATGCTTAGACATATATCTATATATATAAAAAGAAGTGTACATTTTAATTGTCACTCAATAACTCGAAAACGGCTGCATAAAATAAAAAATGGCTGAATACGTTTTGTAGAACATGCAATGAGGATGGTTTATAAAAAAAATTGTTTAAAAATATTTTCGTTTGGTCGAGATGTGGTGATTTTTCTGAACATTAGTCATCTATATATATAGAAAATAGATGACTAATGTTCAGAAAAATCACCACGGAAATATTTTTAAACAATTTTTTTTTTTTTAAACCATCCTCATTGCATGTTCTACAAAACGTATTCAGCCATTTTCTATTTTATGCAGCCGTTTTCGAGTTATGGAGTAACAATCAAAATGTACACTTCTTTTATTTATATAGAATATAGATGACTAATGTTCAGAAAAATCACCACATCTCGACCAACTGGAAATATTTTTAAACAATTTTTTTTTTTAAACCATCCTCATTGCATGTTCTACAAAACGTATTCAGCCATTTTTTTATTTTATGCAGCCGTTTTCGAGTTATGGAGTGACAATCAAAATGTACACTTCTTTTTGTATATATAGAAGACTAGCTGACCCGACAAACGCTGTTTTGCCTTCAAATTTTATTTTTATTGAAAGTCTGGTTACGTTACAAAGTCGTGGTGGATTGATATTTCGGAGAAGAATGATAGTTGGACTGCACCGACAAACCAATTAGGTTTGTCGCCACCCAATCGTCCAATGCATGATTTATTTGATCGAGAATTGCAACGTGAAAAACAGTATCTTCCCAATGAATTGCAAACATTTGTGAATTTGAATGTTCGTAAATTAAATGACCATCAAAAACATGTCTATGATACCATCATGCAAGCTGTACAAAATGAAGTCGGTGGATTATATTTTTTGGATGCGCCTGGTCGTACGGGCAAAACATTTGTGATATCACTGATTTTGGCAGCCATTCGATCGCAACGAAAAATTGCATTGGCACGTCAGGAATCGCTGCTACTCTATTGGATGGCGGACGAACAGCGCACTCTGCATTAAAATTGCCGTTGAATGTGCAGGTGTGATTATATTTATTGATTGATCGCTTTAAAATTTATTCGAAATTAATTAAAATGTAATTATCTCAAATTAACAGATGATTGAAAATCCCACGTGCAATATTTCAAGAAATTCTGCAATGGCAAAAGTTTTGCAACAAGCAGCAATTATTCTATTGTATGAGTGTACAATGACGCATAAAAAATCGCTGGAAGCATTACACCGTACAATGCAATATCTACGTCAGAATCAAGAAAATTTTGGTGGTGCATTAATATTATTGTCAGGCGATTTTCGTCAAATATTGCCTGTTGTTCCACGATCAACACCGGCGGATGAGATGAACGCATGTTTAAAGTCTTCTCTTCTATGGCGACATGTCCAAAAATGACGCAGTGAATTATCCAATTGAATTTTTGAGTTCATTGGAACCACCTGGTATGCCACCGCATTGTTTGAATTTAAAGGTTGGCTCATCAATTATTTTACTGCGAAATTTAAATGCACTAAAACTGTGCAATGAAAAAAAATTGATGTCGAATTTACTTGAAGCCACAATATTGACCGGAACAGCGAAAGGTGAAATTGTGCTCATACCACATATTCCACTGATTCCAACAGACATGCCATTTGAATTTAAGCGTTTGCAATTCCCAGTGCGTCTATCATTTGCCATGTCCATCAATAAGGCGCAAGGGTAAACACTTCAAATATGCGGATTAAATTTGGAGGAGCCGTGCTTTCCACATGGACAGCTATACGTGGCCTGCTCAAGAGTTGGAACTCTAAACTGTTTGTTTGTGCTCGCTTCAAATGGGCAAACGAAAAATATTGCATATCAAAATGTTTTGGATTGACATTAATAATTTTGAAATACAATGCATTCATTTCATAAAAAAAATCTATAATATTTCATTTCTTTTTTTGCTTGGTTGCAACGAAGTGCAACGGGCTCCGCTATCACAAATCAAAAATTCATTATTTATGCTCCTTTTGAAGGTATTTGAAAAAAATTTGGTTTGTCGGTGCATTCCAACTATCATTATTCTTCGAAATATCAATCCTCTACGACTTTGTAACGGAACCAGACTTTCGATGAAAATTAAATTTGAAGGCAAAACAACGTTTGTCGGGTCAGCTAGTTATTATAAATTTTTTTTGTGGTAACATATAGAACTACCCAGTGTAGAGACAACAGTCATCACACCAGTTTACTCTTTTGCATTACTTTAATACAAATAAGAAAGACTTACTAACAACTGGTTAATTTTCCCTTTAAATCAATACAACAAATAATGCGTTGCCCTTAAGTACTTTATTTTATCATTATTTTTAATACGAAGTAATTACCTTTAACTTTTTTGAAAATGTAGTTTTAAATCCGTTATTTTTTTCAACTTTAGTATGTACATAATAAAATACGGTTGGTTACTTTTATGGTTGTTCAGTTTTCATTCACCAAACGTTAACCCTGGAAACTAGATAAAGATTGGTCCAACAACTTCATTTAGTTTAAAATACTAAATTTTATTTATTACTTGATTTAAGCTAAACAATGTGGTGGACATAAATTACGGTGTTCAAATTTTATAAATCTTTTTCCAAAAATATGCCCAGCGCTACTAAACTTCAGAGTCCAATTTTGTACAAAAACTAAAAAAAAAAAAAAAAATAATAAATAAAATAAGGCTAGTGAACTATAAGTGTTCTCAATTTTTTTTTTGTGTGTGTTTTCCATAATCAACTGGATAATACGGCTCGTTTGAGCACTATTAGTAAAACTTTCTACTTTCGGGACACCCAAATGTATTTTTAATGTGTATTAAAAAAATGGATTTAAAATGACTTCTGATAAAACTTTTTTGAAAACCGCAAAAAAGTAATATGTTTCTGAATATTTGCTTATGGTCTTAACGGATGTAATACGATGAACAAAGCGTGGGAGATTGTGTATATTTCATAATAATAATAATAATTGTATCTAATTGTATATTAGGCTTTTAACTTTTTGAATTTTTTGCAAATATCAAAAAACACATGGCATAGCCATAAGGGAATCCGTTGAATTTCAGTTATACTGGTTTCATTAATCATATTACTTTCGGATAAGTGGGAGATTGACGCTCTGCGTCCAAGGCTGGTGTTAGGGCTGCCAACTTATAGCCTCCAGCCCGACATCTTCGTTGTTCACACTTGCTAGCATTATAACGGGTGTTATAATACCATTGCCCGGTGTCCACCTGCCCAAGAGGGTCGGAGGTCGTGAGTCGTCTTAGCTGGTTACAACAGCAAGGATTGGTTCTGGACTTTACCAAGTTAAAGTCGATCAGTTCCGTTACCTTGTGTGTCCAACTCTGAACACCAACTCTGGCCCTTTGTTCCAACTAGGAATTACAGGATTATATATATATATAGCCCTTCACAAAATATTAAGAACCATGATCTTACTTTTTCGTGGTCGTTAACAAAGTTCCCGCACCAAACGCAATGAAATTTTGATTAAAATTGTTTTCATTATTTTTTAGCTTTTTATTGTGTACCACTACTAGTTTATATTGTACAGTCACAGCCTGGTATAACGAATAATATATTGTCAGTACCATTCGTAAAATGTAAATATTCGATATATCGCAACGACTTTTAGACTAAATCGACTGTACATTTCAACATTTCTCAAAATGCTAAGTTTGTTGGGTGTATTCCTAAAGTAAAAGAATCTCCAACAAAAAATCCTTTTTGCATTGCAACTTCTTTTATTTTTGTTAATTTTCAAATATTTTGTACCAAGTGTTCGTTATATTTAGTATAGATTTTCAAAAAAATTGGTTATATAAGGTAGTCAATGCAAACAATTTGCTTGTTCGTTATATCGCGTTTTCGTTATACCGAGTATTCGTTATACCGGGCTTTGACTGTACTATTACAAATTAATTTTTAAACAAAAAACTCTTTTAGAAATTGGCTTCGGTGAGACAGATTTTTGCTCCAAATGGAGCAAAAAACAATATTTCTTACCAGTACAATATTGCCCATAAGGTGGTGCCCTGTAACTTTTTCGCAACCGAAAGTTATAACCCTATTGTATATGGGTTTGGAACTAAGCAATTAGATAAGAAATTGAAACAATCTAACCCGATTAAAAATAGTTAGATATAATTTCATATTACTTAGTACGACTACATATCGTTATAATGGGTGTTTTTTATAGAGCTATAGAACTTTGAAATGGAATAGAAAAAAGATGCATTTTCAAAATTGACATGAAATTTACTTTATTCGAAAGATAATCTTCTGGCATTATAATTTAAATATGACTTCTGGCATATGACCTCCACGGCTGGCTCAGACGTAGTCTAATCTGGAGGTCCAATTTTCGATGACTTTTTCCAACATTTTTGGCCGTATATTTGGAAGCGTTGTTCAGGCGTCAGTCTATTCATGTTGAAATGTCAAACCAAACTAAACATAAATCATTTGACAGCTGGCAAAATTTCCGCCAGTTCAAAAAGTGTTGCCAACTTAAAGCTATATACCTGTAAAAAAAACACCCTTTATATTGGTTTGTATGACACAATATATAAAAAGATATAAGAAAATAATATAAAATAACATATAGGTTAATATTAAAAAAAAAGTATTTAATTTTGGACAAAACGATATCTTCACCTATGCATAGTTATATGTAAAGATATATTGTTTGATATCAAAAACAAATGTAGATCTCCTTTTATATAAAATTATATTAATGCATTTAAAGTCTAGTGGCTGCTTATTAATCTGCCCGAATTTAAAAAATTTTAAAATTTCTTTACGTACTCAAACGATAGTTATTATTGAGCTGATTATTGATAAACTGATATTGATATTGATTACTGATAAATTTCCATAGATTAATTTTGTTAAAAACATTTATAAATATTCCATAGATTAATTTTGGTCCAAAAAATCATCAGTTAGTTTTAAACAAGTAATTTTTTTTATTGTTGTAAATTGAATGATGTAGTAGACCAAAATTAATCTATAGAAATTTTATAGATTTTTTCCAAAAATTTGCTCAGCATTACCAAACTTTTGACCAAAAATTCAAAAAAAAAAAATGCGGATAGTGAAATATACGATTTCTCGGGTTTTTCTTTGAAAACCGGAAAATAGCAATGTGTTTCTTAACATTTTTATGCACTTAGCCAGACTAAATCAAAGGTTATAAGCCTGATGTTTCGTATTGAATATAAATGAATTGTATCCTCCTCATTTGTTAGAATTAAGTTTAGATGAATAAACATTAAATAAAGTCATTTCAAAACATATTTTGATGCCTTTTACTTAAAATACGCTTAAAAAATTGCTTGAGTCATAAGCAAATTTAAAATTGAAATATCTTTTTATTTTGACCTAACCTATAAAACCGGAGTATAGGATTAGATTCTACGCCCCAAAATTAAGTTTATGTGTCTTGGAGTTTCGGAGTGTCATTTTCACGTACTTTCTGCGTTATTGGTAATGGTATTACGCAGCAAAAAATAACCTCGATTTGGTAAGCAGTAACTAAATTTGTATGCTTCCAAGAAAGCGCTTAACCGTTTTGCATACAATAAATAAATTGGGAAGGCATGCGCTTCTCATTTCTTAAAAAGGCATGAATTTATTGCTTCTTAGAGCACAGGAAGCAAGAGCTTTTCACCTGCTAAAAAGACACATACCAAGTGGGACATCGAGAACAAACATCATGCCTTCTGGAATTATTTCGGAAGCGCTCGGTAATAAAGTAATGCCTTCCAAAATTGCTTCTGGTAAGCTTAATTTTTTGCTGGGTAGTTTTCAAAATGCAATTGTCAGTTTTTTACAGTTAAAAAAGTGTATTTGTTTTTTAATATATTGTTAGATACAATGGAAGTACAACTGGACATAGTGTAGTTAAATTTAGAAAAATACAATAAAGATTTTAAAACATATTGGAAAAGTGTAGTTATATTTCTTATTTAGATTAACAAATTCAATTCGAAATGGTGTAGTAAAATTTGTCAATTTATTTTTACGTACGCCACACAGTGGTTCCAAACACAAAAAACATGGTAATAAATATAGATGTTTTAAACTACTGGTCCAATCGGGAAATGGTGTTCCCAAAAATTGAAAAGCGGGAGCTAACCTTTAAGGAAAATGTTTCTGTGGTCACCCTGTTTTAACACAGGGTGTGCTACAGGGTGTCAAAGTTGACCATCTCGAGTATGAAAGAGCTTTAAAGGGGTATAACTTCTATAACCATGCATCGATTTTAGTGTTTTTTGGACTTTTTTAAATCTAGGTTACGAGACAAAGCAAAAACATGCTTCATGTACCATAGTAACTCTTACAGTTAAAAAAATATTTCACTTTGAATTTCAAAATCTTCATTTTTCGCCTTGACTTTTTTAATAGTTTTGCCAATAGATTATTCATTTTTCAAAGAAAATGCTCAAAATTTTTTCAAGTCATTCTAATGACCTTTCTTAAACTCCTAAAGAAAACTTTTTTGAATTATCTTAAGCCGTTTCGCAGTGATACTATTTTAAACTCAAAAATTAAAAGTGTGTTCTGAAAAATGGGGTTTTTTGGTCAGATAAGGGGTAACTTCACACACCTTTATATATATTTTGCTGATATTTTTTGGATTAGTTTTTTACATAGTTTGATAGAGTAGACTTCAAAAATGCTTAATGGTATAGTTTAAAGCATTTTTGGATATGCACCCTACGTCCAGCATTGGTCGAAAATGATGAATTTTTGAACGGAATTCTATGTTTATGACCGTGATAAAAAAAAGTCACGCCACTTAGACACGATTTGAAATTTTTATACTGTAAAGAGATTTATTCTAATGAGTTTGCCACTTCATTTGCCGCCGCCCGCTCAAAAACGTAGCCTGGAGAGCAAATTTTGTGGAAAAAGTCATTTTTTCAAAAGCCTTTTTTTGATTTATAAAAAAAGCGTACTTATATTATCAATTTCAGCAAGATTTTATTTTATTTTTAATAAAACGTAAATAATTGTCCTACATTCCAAAAATCTTTTCGATATTGCTTATGGTTATTTTTACAGAAAACATCAAAGTTCAATGTAGTATATCTAACTATAATTAATTGTACATTTATTGGCTTTTGCTTTCGGTAATGTTAAAAAATTTAAATAATTTCAGAAATTTTTTTACATATTATTAAATTAGACTTAGTTATCAATTCAACGATGCATAAATCGTTTATCTAGTGTAATAAATGAATTCAAACTATTGCGCTTAAATCAGGCATTTCAGGTCAAATTGCAGTATTTAACAAATTTATATATTCAGGTATACAGAGCGTGTTGCATTATATTTCTCTAAAAGGGTTACGGGTTTTTTTATTTTTTTAATACTATTTCAAAAACCTAATAAGATATAAATGCAGGTAGAAAATGCGTTTTATGATGTAACATTTGCATAATATATTGTTCTAATTTTCCATATAAAACAGGTAAATAACTACCATATATTCATTTATTTGAAAGACAAAATAATGTTTTTTTTTTTTTCTAAAGATAAGGTTTTATTAAATTTAACTGGTACAGTAGTAATTGTGCTAAAAATATGAATATATTCCTAAGGACTACACATTTTCTACAAAGTAGTCTGAAGTATCAAAAGTTAAAAGGTCGTTTATATGCATAGATTCAGAATCTTCCTTTTCAATGTCTATGCTTATTTTTGGTAACCATTTTGTTCTTATGGAGTAAAGTACTGGATCCGATGATATTAATAAAAATTCCATCAAATCGGAATTTTGAGCTATTCTGGAGCACTTACGTGTGTTAAAAAGCCTAAAATGTTTGACGTCTCTATTTCTGGCCTCCTGGGCTTCTTCAGTCAGTTCGCCTAAAGGCAACATACTGTTTTCTATTATTTCTTTGGCATGAGCTAATACTTTATGTACTGTTGGTGTCATTGGCCTCCAAGAGTACATGGTGAGTATAATGTCTTTTGTTTCATTGGCAAAGAGTTTAAATTTAGCCACATTAATAGGTTTTTTACTGTTAATGACTGCTAATATAACTTTAAAACGTTTTAGTAGGTTTTTATCGAGACCCGTAATTGAGGAGGTAGTTTCTGGATCTTCGAAAAAACGCCTTGCTGTATTTCCGTCATTGGAACTTCCAAACCCCTGAAGGGGCGTATCAATGATTAATCCAAGTCTTAATTTAAATTCATCTTGAATTCTTTTCTTCTCTTCTTTTCTCATGTTGTGTAGATCAGTGTTTTTGTTTACGGAAAGGCTTAGGTTTCCTGGAATAAGGCGGTATTTGAGATCGTATGCGAGGTGTAAACAATATTCCATAAATCTTATTCTGGCATGAAGTGGCGATATCCCAAACCTCAGAGCGTTTTCGTTCATAGAAATTGTATCACTATCTTCATGAAACTGTGAACTTAATTTTCCACATATATTACATTTCCAAGTAGATGTTGTGTCTGTAATTGCATTTGCAACTTTTCCATCAATCATTGTAAGTTGTGGTTGAAATGAAACTTTAATAACTTGTCCAGATATTTCCACGTAAAGTGGAGACAAGCTCGAAATTTCCCTTTCTATTGAATCTACTAAACTTTGTGTTGAAATCATGTCTTCTTTTACATATTCAAATCGTATTGGACGACATAAAAATTTAGATCCAGGGGTTAAATTCGTCCATATATCATTTGCAGACGAGGTTGAAGGTAATTTATTATACAACCGCATTCTTAACGGCACAAAAGAAGCCATAAAAATTGATGAAAAACTTTTTTCTTTGCTGCTTCCAGATGGTTGTTTGTATTCGGAAAACCCAGATGTGCCATCACAGCCCCATTTGAACATTAACACGACATCAGATTGCTTGCATCTTTCAATATCTTTGCTGCTAAATGTGGACATAATTCTAGAAACAGTATTGTCAATTAACTGTGATAGTTCAACTTTTGCGCCTTCAATAGAGGCATGCACTGGGGATGTTATTGGTTTTAAAATATTTTCTTTTGTTTCTTTTATTGCTTTACTGCTAGGAAAAATATCATATCCTTTTTCAATGAGAGCTTTTCTTAAAATACCATATTTATTTCTCGTTAACCCCAAATTTAGAAAAAGAGCTAATGCATCTTCACTGGTAAAGGAAGTTGATGATTTTGGTGTTGGAATACTTTGTATCATGCGCTTCAAACGCTTAGGAGACGCAGTTGGTAGGACGTCGACAATTTTCCCTGTTTCTTTAGGCTGTATACGTGTCAAAGCTGCTTTAAAAGAATCCTTTATTTCATTAGCGGAGTGTGTGTTAATCATTTCTTCCTGTTTTACCTTCTTAGTCCTAATCTGGACCTCTTCATAATCTTTTTTAGGGCGGCCCCTTTTTTTCTGTTCAATAACTACTGACATCTCCTTATTAAGCCAATCTTGACTCTTCTTCATAAATTTTTGTATAGAATAATCGGAATCTTTAATCCTTTTTTCATAAATTTTGTAAAAATTTTCAATTTCATCTGGCTTTATATTTAAGCCATACGAGTAGACAATGGTATAAATCAGTTTTCCTATTTTTTCCGATCGTATATCAGTATTGGCAAGAGTATCCCAAATTACTTTACAAAGGGAGCTATATTTTATTGTAACCTCCATGACTGCTTAACTCAAATAACCTCCTTTTAAAATTACTACGCTTATATATTACAAATATTTGTTTTTTTATAAACAAAAAATCGAGCAGGTACTGGATTTGTAAAAACAAAAAACTGAAATAGGTAAAATAAAAAAAAACGCATTATATTAGCCCATTAAAACAATATGTTATGCAAATGTTACATCATAAAACGCATTTTCTACCTGCATTTATATCTTATTAGGTTTTTGAAATAGTATTAAAAAAATAAAAAAACCCGTAACCCTTTTAGAGAAATATAATGCAACACGCTCTGTATACCTGAATATATAAATTTGTTAAATACTGCAATTTGACCTGAAATGCCTGATTTAAGCGCAATAGTTTGAATTCATTTATTACACTAGATAAACGATTTATGCATCGTTGAATTGATAACTAAGTCTAATTTAATAATATGTAAAAAAATTTCTGAAATTATTTAAATTTTTTAACATTACCGAAAGCAAAAGCCAATAAATGTACAATTAATTATAGTTAGATATACTACATTGAACTTTGATGTTTTCTGTAAAAATAACCATAAGCAATATCGAAAAGATTTTTGGAATGTAGGACAATTATTTACGTTTTATTAAAAATAAAATAAAATCTTGCTGAAATTGATAATATAAGTACGCTTTTTTTATAAATCAAAAAAAGGCTTTTGAAAAAATGACTTTTTCCACAAAATTTGCTCTCCAGGCTACGTTTTTGAGCGGGCGGCGGCAAATGAAGTGGCAAACTCATTAGAATAAATCTCTTTACAGTATAAAAATTTCAAATCGTGTCTAAGTGGCGTGACTTTTTTTTATCACGGTCATAAACATAGAATTCCGTTCAAAAATTCATCATTTTCGACCAATGCTGGACGTAGAGTGCATATCCAAAAATGCTTTAAACTATACCATTAAGCATTTTTGAAGTCTACTCTATCAAACTATGTAAAAAACTAATCCAAAAAATATCAGCAAAATATATATAAAGGTGTGTGAAGTTACCCCTTATCTGACCAAAAAACCCCATTTTTCAGAACACACTTTTAATTTTTGAGTTTAAAATAGTATCACTGCGAAACGGCTTAAGATAATTCAAAAAAGTTTTCTTTAGGAGTTTAAGAAAGGTCATTAGAATGACTTGAAAAAATTTTGAGCATTTTCTTTGAAAAATGAATAATCTATTGGCAAAACTATTAAAAAAGTCAAGGCGAAAAATGAAGATTTTGAAATTCAAAGTGAAATATTTTTTTAACTGTAAGAGTTACTATGGTACATGAAGCATGTTTTTGCTTTGTCTCGTAACCTAGATTTAAAAAAGTCCAAAAAACACTAAAATCGATGCATGGTTATAGAAGTTATACCCCTTTAAAGCTCTTTCATACTCGAGATGGTCAACTTTGACACCCTGTAGCACACCCTGTGTTAAAACAGGGTGACCACAGAAACATTTTCCTTAAAGGTTAGCTCCCGCTTTTCAATTTTTGGGAACACCATTTCCCGATTGGACCAGTAGTTTAAAACATCTATATTTATTACCATGTTTTTTGTGTTTGGAACCACTGTGCGCCATTGGAAATAGTGTAGTCACAAATCCTTTAGTAAATGAAATATTGCTGTTGGAAATGATTTTTGTTTATTTCTAGCTATTTTTTCTTAATCTAAGTATTTTATTTTAATTTTTTTGTAAGCAATCCAGAGCTTACGTTTTATATTTTGAAAAAAAGAATTTATTTTATGAAAGCTTTTTTAGTTTTTTATCAGTAATTCCCAGCAAAACTTTGGTAATGGGTGCGATAAAGTTAAGCGTTATCTTGTAATGTATACTCCTCACCTAAATCATTATTTTCTAACAAAAAGTAATGAGTTACCGATAATGGGTTACATAATACATTACTTTGCAATGCAAACTCCTTACATTCGGCATTATTTCCAAACATAAAATAATGAGTTATCAATAATTGTGTACTCATGTATAACATTGTAATGAAACATCGTTACGTTCTGCATTATTTCGAAACATAAAAAATGACTTACATATCATCAATTACATAATGCATGAAATATAAACTTAAAGTAATATTTAAAATATTTTTTTGAGAATCTATATTTAGACACATTACTTTGTGATTTTTTGTAAGCATAAGGCATATATTTTTAACATCACAACCGGAAACTCGAAGCTCAACAATTCATTTGCATTTTAAGGAACTTATTATTATATGTGACGATAGTTCAGTGGGTAGAGCTCTCGCCTAATATCCAACAAAAAGACCCCAAATTCGAATCCCAGGGAGACCACGGTATTTATTTAATTTAACAAAAATGCTTGTTATAATTTTTTTAAATGATTTTGTTTTATTAAAATCTATTTATAGGCCCTTTAATTTTTCGATCCGGGTAACCATATAAGTAACCAGTTGCTTAAACCGCTATTAGGTAATGTGTCCACTAGAGGTGTTCAACTTTGTATGGCCGTTTTTCAAAATGAGTTCTAAAGTCAAGATATGGGCTAGTTTGGTTCCTTTGTATGTAAAAACATTTAATATGAAGTTTGGTGCCGATTGGATAAAGAAAACACGAGGCGGAAATCGATTGAAAATTGAAAGTGTGTTTTGTATGGGGGAAAAATGGCTTTTTTTGGGTTTTTTTCAAAAAATTGTTAATATTGAATCAGTTTTTTATTTCATTATATAAATTAATCGAGGTGAAGATAAAAACGTGTTTTCAAAAAGATATAAAAATTCAAAATCGGTTGAGAATTACCCGAGTAAAAAAAAATACTCCAGACCACTAATGTGCCAAATACCACTTGATCAAACATTTCGAGCCCACATCCTAAACGTTTTCGAAATTAAATTCCAAAATATTTTGTTTTACTTACTGGACCCATTAACTGTTAGATATGAAATATTTAATTTTTAGGATGTCGGTATCCTGTCCTAAGGTGCCGTCGAAAACCAACAATATTTTTGGGGATTTTTCAAATCTCCAATTCCCAATTTTAAAAAATTTTGTTTAACAAAATTAAAAAAAAAATAGTTTCGCACACTAAGGTCTCATTAAGTATAAAATTTAAAATAAAAGTACCAAAAATTACACATATCCCCCGTTTAATTTAGTAAGGGTAACTATTTAAATTCGTCGGATTTCGAGGAAAACGTTTTTTTTTTTGCACAAAATTGGATCATAGCGTAAAATTTATCTACTTATAACAAGTACCAGTTAATGCTATTCAGAGTTTTATGGAACAAACTACAAGCACTATATTCAGAAAATTTGATCAAAATCGACCTACGGCAAAGGTCAAATATCAATTTTTTTCGAAATTTTGAAGATTTCTTGAAATTGATACCGAAAAATCATGTGGTTTCTTCGTATTTGAATGAACGTTGACTAAACTATTTCCCGTAGTTGGTATTTATTATTTAAAAAGAAAAAAAAAACTTAATTAACCCTTTTGTGCACTTGGGGCCAAAAATGTCCCAATATTTTTTAACTTTAAAAAACGCAGTTTCTTTCAAATATCTGCATAATAAGGGTAACATTTTTGAATTATAAATAACAAAATACAGATTTACTTTATTTAATTTAATTTAATTACCTAAAAATCGTTTAATGCACTTTGGGCCAAAAGTTTATCAATATTTTGTAAAATTAAAAACGCAGCTTCATTAAAATATCTGTATAATAAAATTAAACATTTCTATTTATAAATAGTAAAATATGGATTTATATCTTTTTGTAGTTGGAGATAAAATGGCTTATAAGTGAACTAAGATTTCAAACAATTTAGTGTACACAATGTGTGAATTGTATTTCCTGGGACATTTTTTAATTTAAAAACTTAATTATATTAATTATTTTATATTTCCTAAAAAACTGCTTTTTTAATGTTAAAAAATATTAGAACATTTTTGGCCCCAAGTGCACAAAAGGGTTAATTAAGTTTTTTTTCTTTTTAGATACCAACTATGGGAAATAGTTTAGTCAACACTCATTCAAATACGAAGATACCACATGATTTTTCGTTATCAATTTCATGAAATCTTCAAAATTTCGAAAAAATTGGCATTTGACCTTGAAATTTGACTTTGTCGTAGTTCGATTTTGATCAAATTTTCAGAATATTGTGCTTGTAGTTTGTTTCATAAACCTCTGAATAGTATTAATTAGTACTTGTTAAAAGTAGATAAAGTTTACAATATGATCCAATTTTGTGCAAAAAAAAAAAGTTTTCCTCGAAATCAGCCGAATTTAAGTAGCTGCCTTACTTAATTCAACGGGGTATATGTGTAATTTTTGGTATTTTTGTTTTAAATTTTATACTTAATGAGACTTTAGTGTGCGAAACTATTTTTTTTTTTTTTAATTTTTTTTATAATATGGAATACAAACTGCTTCAATATTAACAATTTTGTGAAAAAAATCAAAAAAAAGCCATTTTCCCCCCATACAAAACACACTTTCAATTTTCAATCGATTTCCGCCTCCTGTTTTCTTTATCCAATCGGCACCAAACTTCATATTAAATGTTTTTTCATACAAAAGAACCAAACAAACCCATATCTTGACTTCAGAAATCACTTTAATTTTTTTGGACACCTTTAGGGTCCACACATTACTTTTAGGCACATCGCCAGTAAAATTAATCAGTGGAGTAAGGTGTATTGTAATGAGTGAAGGCCTATGGCGATACATCACTGTTCCCATTATTTGGTAATATGTGGTTTACTTTGTTATAAACCTTGCCCCTTTTAAAAAAGTTTGGAAGCGTTATGTAGTTGGCTCGTTGCCTTTTTACAAAAAAAAAAAAACACCAAATATTTTTTTGGCTCACAAAACAAAGCTCGCTCGACTTTTAAATAGAGCACGAGCCCGAGCGAGCGACCATTTCTCATGCCTACTCAAAGTGCAAAATTGCTTATTTTTTTATATAATTAGATCTAAATTAATACCATAGGCAAATTTGGGATCTATCAAAATATTAATATTAATTTTATTGGATCCACCAATTTTGAGATCAATTTTGAGATCAATTTTGATCTAACTTAACGCAGTATGAGGAATCTAATTTGATATTACTGCATAACCCAATTTTGAGATGAATTTGGATAAGACTAAATGTCGATTTATATCAAATCAAATCAGATATGATATAATATATTTTATATAAAACCTTTTTTTGATCGGGTATTTTTAGTTTTTTGCCTGCTTCTTCCTTTGGTTTTGGTGTATTTGGTTTTTCTATTTGTAAATTGGAATTTAATACACAGTACAACACGTGTGGTTTTCTTATGCTGCTGTTGATGATTGTAAAGTTTAACATTTTCTAAATAAAAGACGAAAAAAAAAGAAACATCTTCTTACTTCACGATTGTATTCAAATTACTTACTGTGAAGGCGTAGAAGAATAAAAAGAAAACAAATTTAAAGGTTTATTTTTGTTGTTGTACGGGATTTTCTTTTATACTTTAATATCCTGTGGGTTTTTTAGTTCATCTCTTTTCTAAAATTTACTGACGATGACAGGTAAATTTTGTTATTTGTTTAAGAAAAACAAACAAAACTTTTTTTTTCGTTTCGTTACCAAAACAATGAAAACCAATCATTTTTCATCAACTACATTTATACCTTTTTAAGACAAGTTTAAGAAAACATTAGAAAAATTTGTTTTTTTTTTTTTTGGTTAAATGTAATATAAATAGGTTAATGAAATTCAATTAGATGTATTTAGTGGGTGGTAATGAAAGTACGTTAGTAAAATTGTTGTTAAGACAATTTAATTTTAAACATTTCACTTTATTTAAACACCTCGTTTAAAAAAATAGAAAATTAAGCTTATTAATTATTTTATGTTAAGCCTGAACATTGGGTCTTAAAATGTTAATTGAATGTCATTAAACAAAAGTAATAACAAATTTGGATTATGACTATCAATTTTCATAGAAAATTTGTGTAACGCAAAGTCTGAGAAGACGCTGGATATTAATCTTATATCGAGTGCCTGCAATTAAAAATAATATGGTTTTTTTTAAATTTTGAACTGAATCTGACAAAATATTTAAAACACAAAATGGAAAATAATTTTCACTAACTCCACTTAAAATTTTCGAAATTAAAAACTTCAGAATTAATATAAAGAATTATTTGTACAAAAATTATGCACTGGATATAGAAGTTCATACCCAACTGGAGCAAAAATAAAATTGGACACCCGATCTATTAGTGAACCTCCTTTTTATTTAGTAAACCTCCTATACATCCAGATAAGCAATTTGTTAATAAATTGACCACATTAAAAAAGTCATCTGTTTATTTATTTGACTTTCTAGGATCTAAATATCTGATGTCATATTTAGAATGAAAATATAATTTCAGATTCGTTTTCAAAGTAACCCAAAACTCCCCAATACTCCGTTTAGTGCAAAACTGATCTCAGTTTCTTATTCAGCTACACCATAAACTGTCAAGTATGCAAATTACTACACTTCTAAAAATCATCGACTGTACTGACACATAAGTTTGTAATGACCGCCGCACTGTGGTCAATATTTTGAGATAGCGGCCAAAACTCCTTTTGGTTTTTGTTCTCCGATTTTAAAGTTATTAGACTCATATGAAAGTAGACAGTAGTAAACCTCGGGAGCCAAAAAATTAGAACTCTATTTCTACTATTTCACTGAGAACAGGGTGGTCCAAAATGGGCTTTTTCAGAATTTAGTAAATTTATGATATTTTTAGTTAATTTTTAAAGTTTAAATGATCATAACTTTTTTGTTGTAACTTAACTTATGTCCTATTACTGGTAAAAAAATTTAAGCTCTACTGTTTTCAGAACAATTTAAATATTTTTTTTTAAAAAAGGTCAAATTTCTCGGAAATTTCCTACTTCATAGAGCACAACTCATGTGAGTCAAGCTGAGTCAAAACACAAATTTACTATTTTGTAGTCCTAACTCTCCCCTACATTCCTATATATACATGTCCATGCATCGGGACTGCACTTTTTGAGCTACAGCAATTTTTCTGACCCAAGGTAAGATATTCGGTACAAATGCACGTCATATTTTTTGAGAAGTTATTTGTATGTGAAAGTGGCTATTATGCATATATTTTGATGAAATTTTGTACAAGAGTTCTTATTGACCCAAAAAATAATTCTGTTGAAATTAGGAGAAGTTGGCCCATATTTGGACCTAGTCCACATAGAAGGGTGTATCAAAATTTTGACAAAAATGACAATAGAACTCTCAAATTATGTGGTATCTGGCAATTCATTTGGAAAAGGTAAAAAATGATTTTATTGCCATCTAATATTACATAACTTAAATACCTGAAAATTGCAAATAAATTTAAAACCAATGGAAATAACTGGTAAAACCAAGTACCTGTTATATTATTACCAGTACCTGCTAACTCTCAAATTATGTGGTATCTAGCAATTCGTTTGGAAAAGGTAAAAAAGATTTTATTGCCATCTAATATTACACAACTTAAATACCTGAAAATTGCAAATAAATTTAAAACCAATGGAAATAACTGGTAAAAACAAGTACCTGCTATATTATGTTTCAAAGAGGTAAAAAAGATCATGTTGAAACTTCGAGCAATAGTATATTAATCCATGCATTAATTTTTTTTCTTCATTATTGTTTAAACAATGGCTAAATTCAGTTATAGTGTTCTATCTGATATATATTTTGAACGGAAAGATGAAAACGACATTATTTTACATATAATGAATAATCCATTCTTCAAAATATGCGACAAACAAGAAATTAAAATTCATAACTTAAAAATAAAAAACTTTTTAAATACTTTAAGAAAACGGTACAATCAATGTTCCAGAAACAAGAAATTGTTTTACTCACGCAACCAAGAATGGCTAAGAAATAAACTTATTTTTAAAAAACCATCAGTAACTACCACGGAAACTGGAAAAGGTGGTCGACCAGCAAAGCCAATTGATAATTGTAGTGAAAGATCACGAAGAGGCAAGCTTAAACATATCAATGAAGAAGTTTCTTGTAGCATCATAAAGGATTCATTTCTGCATCAAATTCAACCATCGAAAACTAAAAAGAGTAAAATTGCTATCATTGAAAAAATAGTGGAAGCAAGCCCAGACGCACAAAAAGGATTTTAGAAAGTATGCCGACACCAACTCAAGAAAATAAATTTACTCCAGAAGAAGCATTTGCACTATTTTTGGATTTGAAAATGACTACAAACCAATATACAGAATTGCGGAAGCGAACCAATGAAAATAATTGTGGAATTTTTCCATCATATCGAGATATAGTTTCTGCCAAAAAGATTGCTTACCTTCACCAACTGCTATTAGTGTAACTTCAAGTTCAGCAGAAATAAAATTGCAGGATCTTCTTGAACACACTGCAGAACGATTATTAAAGACATTTGATGCTGACTATTTAAAGAAGTTTAAAAATTGCAGCATGACTTTAATTTCTAAATGGGGATGTGATGGGTCCTCTGGCCAGAAACAATACAAACAATGTAATGCGGAAAATTCATCAGATGCCAATTTATTCATGATTTCTTTCGTTCCATTACGTTTAACAAAAACTTATATTGGTTCAGAGCCGTCAACTAGTAGAGCTGCAGAGATAGATGTATGGAAGAATGAAATTCCCTCGTCAACAAAATTTTGTAGACCAATAAAGTTTGCTTACAAAAAAGAAACTAAAGATGTCATAACTGAAGAAGTTGGCAAAATAAGAGATGAAATTAAAGAACTTCAACCAGTGATATTTGAATTTAATGACCAATGCATCGAAGTTAACTTTAAAATGTCACTTACAATGATCGATGGAAAAGTTGCACAAGCTTTAACCGAAACAAAGTCTTCGTCAAGCTGCACCATATGCCAAAAAACATCAAGTCAATTGAGCCAACCACCAATACAAGACGATAGTTTTAATGAAGCATATGAATTTGGAGTGTCACCTCTTCATGCTAGAATTCGTTTTATGGAGCATATTCTTAAATTGGGATACGATTTGGAATTTGGCCCGTTAGGCGAAACAGTGAGAAACAACAAAGAAAATTTGGAAAAAAGAAAGCAAAAAAAAAAGATATTCAAGAAAAATACCGTGAGATAGGCCTTATAATTGATCAGCCAAAGCAAGGAGAAGGAAATTCTAATGATGGAAACACAGCAAGGAGATTTTTTTCCGATCCAGAAACTGCAGCTTCTATAACTGGAGTAGATTATGATTTAATACGACGATTCCAAATCATATTAGAAGTTATAGCATGTAGCAAAAAGATAGATGCAAAAAAATTTGGTCAGTATGCTAATGAGACAGCAACCCTTTATAACCAAAAATATTCTTGGAGACATATGCCAACCACAGTTCACAAAATTTTGTTCCATGGGGAACAAATAATTCAGCACAATATGCTTCCAATTGGAGATCTCTCAGAAGAAGCGCAAAAAAAAGGAACAAAGACTACAGATTCTTTCGCGAGCACAATACAAGAAAAATTGCCAGATATTGTACTAATGAAGATCTTATTAATATTTTGTTGTGCACATCAGACCCATATATTTCCAGTATTCGACAAAAATGGAAATCAACCTCATTAGAGTTAGATGAAGAAGCTAAACAACTACTGCAAAATGAAAATCAAAGCTATTTGGAAGAAATTTTTACTAATATTGTTTAATTAATACTAGTTTAAAGATTATAATTTGTTTCTAATTTTAGTATAAATTTTTATTAATACATTTAAATAAAATATATGTGCACTTTAAATCAATAGTAAAAGTTTACTTAAAATTTTATCGATGTTGTGTTCTGTATATAATATATCCAAATGGT
This sequence comes from Delia radicum, assembly GCA_021234595.1. Taxonomy (NCBI): domain Eukaryota; kingdom Metazoa; phylum Arthropoda; class Insecta; order Diptera; family Anthomyiidae; genus Delia; species Delia radicum. Next base: position 199,878,372 of record CM037852.1, read on the forward strand.
ATTGATATTGTTGGGAATTTCAGTGTTATTTTTCAATTTAATCCTCACAAGAATTAGCTTTCTTCCAAAAAACCAACCTTTGGCCGCTGTGAATATTGAGACTAAATAAATGTCAGGGGCCAAATGTTGGCATTTTCTGACCAAAATTAAGTTTAGGAATATTAAATAAGTGTTGGTTGTAAAATACGATTGAAGAAAATAAGAAATTATAAAAAAAATACCTATTTAAAATGTCAAAATATTCAACTTTTACATGGAAACTCAACAAAAAATTAAAATGCATTTTTAACTCCACATTACTTACGTTCCTATCAGTCGATTTTTACGTTTGAACACGCAAATTGAAGCTTAAAGTCCCTCCTATTGAACAAAACAAATTGCGTAAAAAATACCAATCCGGTCAAAAGTTATAGAGTTTTGACCGCTATCTCGCGAAATTGACCACTGTGCGCCGGATTAAAAGTTCCAGTGGTAATTCATCTTTCGGACAGGGCCAAGAATTTTGGCATAATTTAGACATGCAGTTTGTTTTTCAGAACAACATTCAGGAAAGGGTGATTTTCTGCACTCAAAAATATAGGTTAGTAAAAAGTTAGTACAACGCCTTGTAATTCAAGTGTACTATTTTCAGCAAGTTTTTTGCTACAATTGTGTTTTCAGCTAAAATTTTAGTTATACACTCAGAATACTATGTAGTTAAAGATCAATACAAATATAATTAACAACACATAAAATTTCAATCATTTCAGTGAATTCAACTAACATTGCCATTTGTTTTTTAATGTACAAAAAATTATTAACAAACATTTATTTATTTTTTTTAAATAACAAAAAACAACTGCAAAAAATTAATGTAAAATCATAAAACAGTCATTTGATGTGGTTTGTTTTTTAAATGAACTACAAGGCAGGGATAAAACGGGTTTATATTTCAGACAAAAAAAAATTACCATAAAGTTCTACTATAAGTCTATGAATACACCAGAGCTCAAAATTCAACTTGAACTCCAGAAATACGTCAAAACTTAAAATGTGTAAGTGGTATTCTTACTTTTTTAAATTTGACTTACCATGTGACTAATTGTCATTTAAGGTATAGAATGTTTTCAACAGATTTATGTAAACTACTACGAGGAAATTTTATTTTTTTAAATTTTAACCCCGTAACCGTTTCGTGAAAAATTTTAAAAATACCCTTAAAACAGGGATATAACGGATTAAAATGTCCCACAAAAATACTTACCATAAAATTCTACTATATGTCTATGAATACACCAAAGCTCAAAATTCAATTTGTACGTCAGAATAAAAAAACAGGTTTGGATCCAGTTTTTTAAGGTATAATTGACGATTTTAGAATATATATTTATTTTTGTGTTTTTTTTTACGAAATTTTCACACTATTTTTTGCTTTGAATAAACAATCATATCGCACACCTAGTTCAAAAGTGACTTAACTCAAAATATTATTTTTTTTTTTGTTGTTGTTAACTGTTGCTAAAAAACAATTATGTCTTTCTTTATGTTTCAATTGGTATAAAGTTGCAAATATTTTTCTTCGATTTCTGAAAAGTAAAAAATTTTGTGTTGAGTCACTTTTGAACTAGGTTTGCGATATGTTTTTGGTTTACATTATTTTCTATAATCTTTTACATTGCCTCAGTGTTGAACAACATTTTTAGTATTTTCTGTTATAACACTGAAAAATAAAAGCGATACGATACATAACGAGTCCCATCATCAGAAAAATTCGAACGATCGATTTTAAATCGGATACGAAATAATTTCGATCACGACTGAGAGAATTAGGCCCCAGGTTGTTAAAATTGCAAACATATATACCAATTTAGCTCAAAGAATATAAACAGCCAATCTATTAAAATTTCATTAATATACTCATGATAAACTCCTCTGCATATGGCTAGTAAGAATATCTCAGACAAACCTATTAGAATCTACAATTATTTTGATTGAAATAAGTCCTTTAAAAATCTGTGGTTTTCAATAGAATTAAGAAATCTATGTTTTTATTTTGTTCATGAATTCATTTTAAAATATAAAAATTTGATAAAAAAATATAATAAAATTTTAAATTGTTTTTTTCTACAAACGCAATGACATAAAAAATTCGGTCGAAAGTACTGAATATGCTATTCTAATACGATAGACAAAACTACAAATCTTGACAGTTGCAACTAAATAATGCGATAAGTACATGTAACTACCCAAATTCCGGTTGTCACAATGAAAGAATTCCAAATTCGAAATTGTGAAAAACTAAATTTTTCATTTCATTTATTTATTTAATATACTCAGGTTTATTTAGATGTGGAATTCTGACTTTATCGGATACCACTAACTCACTCTAGCCTCGAATCAAAAATGACGCACAAATTTGTTTCAAACACTCATAACAGTCCATGCATAAAAATACGAAAAAATGTTAATAGAACAAAAACTTTCGTCAAATGCACGAAAGTTTGTTCATTCTACGAAACATTTCGTAGTTTAGACATTTTTTTCGTACTTTTAGCATGGACTGTTATGAGTGTTTGAATCAAATTTGTGCGTAATTTTTGATTCCAGGTTAAAGTGGGGTATCCGATAAAGTCAGAATTCCAAATCTGAATTAACTTAAGTACATTAAATGAATTGCAAATGAACAAGTTTTAGATGGTAACTTTTTGAAAGATTTACCACATATTAATAAATCTAGATCTTCTAAGGACAAAGAACTAAATGCCCAAGACAAAAAATTTATGAATTTGATTGAAAATGTTGGTGGGATTGTCCTTAACGGTAGAACTGCTAACGATGCTCTAGTGGAATACAGCTTTTGTAGGGTTATGGGTAGTTCTGTTATTGATTATTGTATTTGTTCACTTAACTTCCTACAATATGTTGATGATTTCTTTATTGCATTAAAGCCGTTCTCTGACCACATGTCACTATGCTTAAAAATTAAGTGATCATGCCGTGATGTAAATACAAATGAAAATATTACAACTCAAAGACTGCGTTGGAATAGTAAATTTTCTGCTAAATACAAAGAAAATCTTTCTTTACTTGCTAGTAATGTTGATATTCAGTCTGATGAAATGGTTGATGAATTGGTTGTACGTCTATGTGACAAAATAAAAGTGCTAATGTTTCTAATGTGAAAAAACGTTTTTTTGAACCTAAGCAGAAGTGGTTTGACTGGAAATGTGCTTGAGCTAGAAATCGTATGATAACGAAGCTTAGACGTTATAGAAGAAAGCACAACACTTTAAACAAATCTCGTTATTTTGCATATAGAACTTCCTTTCTTACGATATGTAATTAAAAAAAAAATGATTTTTATAATAAAAATATAGAGCAATTAAATAAGGTAAAATGTAGCAGTGATTGGTGGAAACTAGCTAACTCTATGAGATCGCGTTCATATTCTGTAAAAGGTTCATTAAATGCCGATGATTTTCGTTCTCACTTCAGTGCGTTATTGCAAACAAATGCTGATTTCCAGACTATCAGCTGGTCAATGCCATATTTTATTGATTCTGTCCTTGACTCACCCATGGAAATTTGTGAAATTTCTTCCGTTTTAAAAGAACTTAAAGATAGCAAATCACCTGGTCAGGATGGAATCTGTTATGAATTTTATAAAAATGCTCCTAATTCTTTTATTAATGAAATCTTATCCATATTTAACAAAATATTCCTACATGAAAAAATTCCGTCCAGTTTTCGAAAATCAATACTCATACCTCTTTTCAAAAAAGGTGATCCTAATCGTCCATCAAACTATCGCGATTTATCGCTGATTAATACCCTATGCAAAATATTTAATACCATTATTCTAAACCGTATAACGGATTGCATCGATCATAACATGATTTTAAATGAATTTCAAGCCGGATTCAGAAAGAATTATTCAACCGTTGACAACATTTTCAACCTCGTTAATATCGTGAATCTAAACAAAACCAACAACAAAAATACATATGCTTTTTTTGTTGATTTTTTCGTGCGCTTTTGATACAATTCCACGTAATAGTTTATTTTACAAACTCTCGTGCCTTGGTATGTCTTCTAAAATAATAAGAATTCTACAGCACATGTATGAAAATACAGAAAGTTTTATCTGAGATGGAAACTCCTATTCAGATTCCTTTGCAGTCGAAATTGGTGTAAAACAGGGTTGTATATTAAGCCCGCTATTATTCTCATTGTATGTTAATGATTTAGCAGATGAGCTACCTGGAGGAGTAAATGTTGCTGACGTTAATGTTAAAATACTGCTTTACGCCAACGACATTGTTATTTTAGCTGATTCTCCAACAGATTTGCAAAAAATGATTAATTGCTTATACAATTATTGTTCAAAGTGGTGCTTGAAAGCTAATTTAGATAAATCTAAAATAGTGGTATTTCGTTCCGGCACACGAATTTCGTAAAATTTAAACTGGGTTTTTGGTGGCGATAATACTGAAATTGTAAATAGCTATAAATATCTTGGAGTAGACATTACATACAATATTTCCTTTAAAAAACACTTAAAAAACAAATTGGCTGCCTCAAAATCCGCAGATATCACAGAATAATAAGCTTAAAATATTCAAAGTAGCTTCCAGATCTATTATGTTATATGCTGCGCAAGTATGGGGCTATATAAAATATGATGAGGTTAAAAACTATTTAAATTTTTCATAAAAAAGATGCTATACCTGCCAAACACAACACCTAATTACATGCTGTATTTAGAAACAAACCTAGAGTCACTATACGTATATACCTTAAGACTTCACCTTTGCTACATCAATAAAGTGTTAAATATGAATCCTCACAGATTACCTAGCATTTTAGCAATAATAATCATGGAACAAAACATATACTGGGCTAAGGAATGGGTAAACCTTTGTCAGAATATACAATTTACTCCTGGTGAGTCAATATTACCATTAAGCAAATAGTGGAAACATATATTAAACCAACTAAAAATCATTGAACGTAATGATTATATACTAAATGCCACAAGTTCACAGTTTCATGATCTTTATGCAAAACTGGATTACAACATTTCATCATTATATACTTCAAACTTTTCTCCACGTACAGTCAGTTTGATAATATAGTAATAACACTGTTGGAATTTGTACAATTTGCAATTTAGGTGCTTCGGAAAACACATTTCACTTCATAGTTGTTTGCCCAATATACAAAGAATTTAGAATACAATATTTTGGTAAAACCATACTAAATTTAGATGAAGTTATATGTATACTAAATGGCTAAAACTTTTTCTCCCTGTATAAATACATTGAAGTTTGTTTAAAATATAGAAGGTTTATTTTAAATGAATTTGCTTTTTAATTTTCAATGAAAATTTTAGTTTTAAAGTATCACGTATTTTTTATAAAAAATTATATAAAATCAATAATATGTGAATGTACTTTACTTGCCTAGAATAGTGCCAATCTGGCTTACAACAATTATGTTATGCCAAATATAGATTTAGATATTAATCTTATTGCAAATGAATTAAATATGTACATACAAAAAAAAAAAAATCTCTTAATAAATAATAATAAATAATAATATTAAATGAATAAATGAAATGAAAAATTTAATTTTTCACAATTTCGAACTGGAATTCTTCAATACAAATACACTTTTTCACAAATTTTTAATAAAAATACATTTTTTAACACATTCTTAATAATAATGGTTAGCGCCTTGGACTGTTACACAGATGGTCCCGGGTTCGATTCCAGGTGACGACAACATCAATTTAGAAAAATAATATGAATGAATTTTCTATCACTTATATGTATCGATGCGAACAACTTCGGTGTTCCCAAAGCACTTAACCCCACCGAAGTAAAATAATGAATCAGGGCTATGAAACAAAAAGCTTTAATAAATTCGCCAACTCTACATCAGGTGGCGAGCAACAACTGTTCTAAGACTTATCATCTCTCGCAATTGCAGTGTTGCCATGTTTGAAGCCTTCATCTTTCACCACATTTCATCTCTCCACTATCCCCTTTCCAAAGAAAGCAACACATTACTTAATAGGAAGAATTTCGCTTCTCTTTTAAAAGAAAAAAAGAGAAAAAAAAAAATAAAAATAAAAAATAAATACATTTTTTTCAATTTCTTCCAATTTAGAACAGTTTGCAATGAAACTAAAACCGACAAATCGTGGTTTTATACACTGGGTTGTTTGTATATTACTGTTTTTTATCTGATTTGCAAAGAGATTAAAATGAAAAAAAAAATATTAACATGATTTCATTAGACGAAAATTTATAAAAAAAACGACATATTTGAAAATAGCTGTTAGCTAGTGTAATTGAAATAATTGTTTTTTGAATTGTTGTCTTGACGATTGTCAGATCTCAATAGCTCAACAAATAAAATACTTCAACGAATAGTTACCAACCTGCTGTTAATTTAAATTTAAATTCATCTTTTTGGATTAAAATATTTTAAGACATTATATAAAGACTATTTTTAGATTTAGTCTACACCATTTCCACTTAATATTCAGTAAACAACAAATGTAATTTCAAAATTGCATTTGGTTTTCTGAAAAATACAAATGGAACTTCAAATTTTGCAAATCAAATTCAGAAAATTCTATTTGTAATTCAGAAAATATCAATTGAAATTCAAAAAATCTCTTTTGTAATTCAACTAGTACCATATGTTATTAAAAAAATCACAATTGTTTTTATTAGAATATGTGAATCTGTTTTTTAGAAAAAAGTAATTGTAATTCAGAAAATACCATTTGAAATTCAAAAAATACCAAATGTAATTAAAAAAAAACACAAATGAAATTCTAAAAGTACCTATTGAAATTAAAACATAACAAATGTAGATAGTTTTTGCATTACATTTGTGTTTTTTTCCGTTTTTTTTTTTAAATTAAATTTAGTATTTTCTGGGAAATGGGAAATTTCACCCCCTCCACCCCTCCAAAATTATATTTTCAATAAAATTAATTTAAAATTATCTAAATTTTTAATGTGGCTTATCAAGTTTCTACAATAAGCTCTTCAATTGTAGTTCATTTAAAAAAACAAACCACATAAAATCACTGTATTATGATTTTACATTCATTTCAAACAATAGTTTTTTATTTAAAAAAATAAAACAAATAAAATTGTGTCATGTTTTTAAGCCGTTGAGTAGTGTAATTAAAGCCTTTCATTAAAAATATTTTTTCTTGTTTTCATATTGTTATGGACTGTTATAAGTATTTGAATCAAATTTGTGCGTCATTTTTGTTTCCAGGCTAGAGTGAGTTAGTGGTATCCGATAAAGTCAGAATTCCACATCTGAATAAACTTGAGTATATTAAATGAATGAATGAAAAATTTAATTTTTTACAATTTCGAATTTGGAATGCTTTAATAAAAAAACACTTTTTCACAAATTTTTAATAAAATACATTTTTTAACACATTTGTAATAATAATTGAGCTTCATTCTTTGAACAGTAAAAAACAAATGACAATGTTAGTTGAATTTACTGAAATGTACCCCATCTTTTTTTCAAGTGAAAAAGAGATAGGATTAAGAAGAAAAAGCATTCTAGTTGAGAAATGAATTGTGCATTGGTATTAGTTAATTCTGTCTCTTCTGATCGAAACAATACTTGTGTGTACGTAGTGTGACCAAACTCCACTTTAGCCACAGTCATCGCTGTGTCGACCGTGGCTCAACTCGTTAAGAGGTGAGATTACGATGCATAGCTTGATGCTAAGGCAGTGAGTTCAAATACCAGTACGACAGCAAAAAAAAAAAAAAAGTTTTTCATATAGAGCAAATTAACAATATCAAATACTTTGTTCAATTGACACATAAATTAACCACTGACGAGTCCCAGGAGGGGGACGAAACTGCGGCAGTCTGGTGTATCCCTTGTGTCCGTTAAATTTTTCAATAAAAAAATAACACTTTTTTCAATTTCTTCCAATTTAGAACAGTTTTCAATGAAACGAAAATCGACAAATCGTGTTTCTTCTTCTTCCTGTAAAGAGACTAACTAAATAAATTTATTTTGATTTTAATTACTTTTGCAGTGGTTTTTACATACAAAGTATGGTTTTTTTTTTTTACATTGATGTATGATTTTCTGCATAAAAAGTGGAAATGATGTAGAAAATAATGCTTTATAACGATTTGTATACTTGACACCCACTAATATTACATTAAAATCATATTTTATTTTAAAACAAAAACAGCTGAAAAGTATGCTTGTTTTTTTTTGGTATAATACACAGACTAAAACCAAATTTCCTTTGAATCATTATTTGATGGTATTTAAATACTCTATTTGTAGTCGACGTTTGTGTTTAATGCTTTCAAAATTTCATCAAAAAAGAAAAGTTTTAAGAGATGTTGTCGTTGGTTTCTTTTATTAGAAAGCAATTTTTATTTAATTATTCCATTTGTTAAATCATTTCTAATTATTTTCGTCAAACCACGAACCAACACTTACTTAATATGCATTAATTTTCTACCAACAATATGTAGTAAATAAAACGCGACAAAAAGGATGTGAAGAATATAAAAACAATGAGCTATTTTACTACAATACTACTTTGTGCCATAGCACAAAAAATATGAAAACAAGAAAAAATATTTTTAATGAAAAGCTTTAATTACACTACTCAACGGCTTAAAAAACATGACACAATTTTTTTTAATAGATCTACACAGAGGGATATTCTTGGACAAGTTTTAAGGAAAGTTTTTCATTGAACTTATAAAGTATTCTTACAATGTGAATGAACATTTTTTTAAACTTTTTGAAAAAGCTTAATTTCTTAAACTTTTTGAAGAAGCTTTTTCAATAGTAGTATGTAATTTTTAATAAATAAAATGAAATTTCTCTTTAAGTTTTATGAAAAACTGCATTAACTTAATGAAACGTATCTATGGACGATTTCCAGTGGCATTTCATTCAAAAATGAATTAAATTTTTTTTTATATATTTATTTATTACAACTAGTTAATTATAACTAACAAGCAATTTTTTTACAATAAATTACAGAGAACAATATTGCAAAAGGGAATTTGTAAACATAAGCGGTATTCACTCTTGATAGCATTTATGCAAGGGTTGCATTAATACTATGATTTTATGCTACAAAGCGTGAGCGTCTTTTTTTTATGTGTATTGTATGTTTACAAGCATTTCAATGTTGACAAAACAGCTAATTTCTAACGAAAATGTATTTTCTAGCGATTTTTAGGTAGACTTTAGCGATTTTTTCAAATAAAAAAGGTTGGCATTATTCTTCGTTCTCAGTGGATTTTTAACTCTGTTGTTATTTTGTGTGAATATCAACTTTAAGGAAGAAGATCCGTTTTTATATTAATATCGTATTTTTCTTTTATTGTAGTTTGTTTTTTTGATAAAAATTTGTGTTAAAATCAGTTGTTTTTTTTTTTTACACGAAAATTAAATGTTTTTTGTAAATATTTCTGTCCTTTTTTTGTTTTCCGGGAAAACTAAAAGAGTATTGTAAGTTTGAAAGGTTTGCAAGACCCAGAATATGCAATAGGTTTTCGTCTTGCATATAAATAAAAGTCTTGCATATTTTTATTTCATGTATTTTGTTGTTGTGGTCTTGCATACTCTTGTATTTATACAAGATCTGCAAGCTTTGAAAGGTCTGCAGGGTAGTTTGCTACCAAGAGCGAATACCGCTATAGTTTTTATAAACTTTTTATGGAAGTCTAACCAAGTCGGCAGGTATAGTACGTCGTAGTCTATGCGATTGGCCATCTATATGAGTTAGGGCTAACGCTTCAGGGTTCTCGTGTTGTCTGAGCCTGGTATCATGTTTTATAGCGAATTTTCGAATTACATCACGTACTATTTCTATGCAAAGATCCCCATGTATATCAGCATTACGAACATACCAAGGTGCATTAACTATATTGTTGAGGACTTTATTTTGAAAGCGTTGAATGAGCTGAATATAACTGTTACTTGTATAACCACAGAATTGTATTCCATAGCTCCAAAGAGGTTTTATCAATTGGTTGTATTGTATACTAATATTTTATGTTTAATGGAAAGTGAAGATTTTCTCCCAATAAGCCATTTCAATTTGTTCCATTTGAGATTTAATTCTGTGACTTTCTTTTTTCCGTGTTCATTCCAACGAAGCTTGCAATCTAGGGTCATACCTAAATATTTTGCTGTATTGGCGTAGGGAACTTCTAAGTTATCCATGTAGATTGGTAAACATTATATATTTTTATTTGTAAAAACAATGTGAACTGATTTAGCGTTGTTAAGTTTGACTCTCCATGTTTCTGTCCAAGTCATGATAGAGTTTACTGCAGTTTGTAGTTTATTTCTTGCTAATTCTTCCGTGACAGAAACCGATAAAATAGCAGTATCATCTGCAAAAGTTGCTATTGTAGAATGTTCTGGTTGAGGAATATCAGATGTGTACAATAAATACAATGTTAATTAATACCATGCACTAAATTTTCTCGGTGTATTCTCTCAGTCACGTTAATGTGAATAGCGATCGGTATCGCACCATGATTACCGATTATTTTTGGCCCGAATTGGAAAACATGGGCTTAGACGACATGTGCTTTCAACAGGACGGTGCTACAAGCCACACAGCACACGTTACAATTGATTTATTGAAAAGTAAGTTTGGTGAGCGTGTTATCTCATGAAATGGACCAGTCAATTGGCCACATTGTTCGTGCGAATTAACGCCCCTAGACTTTTTTCTTTTGAGCTACGTTAAATCTTTGGTCTATGTCAACAAGCCGTTGGAAGAACTCAGAGCCAACATTGAAAGTGAAATAGCGGCCGTTACGGCCGAAATGTGGGACCTAGTCATCGAAATTTGGGTCCAACGAATCAAACGCTGCCGACGTGCCCGCGGTGGCCATATGAAGGAAGTCGAGTTCTATTCATATAGTTTTGATTGTATTTTAAGTTGATAATAAAGGTTTGGAAATATCTTAAATGCGTTTTATTTGAAAAAAAAGTTCTCAAGTCCTTATTGAAAAACCCGTTATGTTGTGATCTAACTTTGTCAAAATATAGCTGTTAATAGCGTCCAGTAAAATAGTAAAATCCAAATAACTGGTTGCAGAACAGCTTATACTGTATTGTAACAAGTTCTAATTTCTAGTCTGCAACTGGTTCTTTTTTTATGGAGTTTGTCCTATTTGCAACAGGTTCTTTACCTCCAAACTAGAACTGGTTGCTTTGGAACCGGTTCTAGAACCAGTTATAGAACTGGTTCTGGGACAGTGAACCCTTAACTTTTGACTCCCAGGAACCTGTTCCATGTAACCGGAGGTAAAAGAAGCTGTTCTAGAACAGATTCCAAGGTAACCTGTTCTAAAAAATTTTACTGGGCCTTTATTTGTTTTTTATCTTGCCAAATTATTTCGGTAACGGCATTTCAGCGATAACGGTATTTTATTTATTTTGGTAACGGTATTTTAAGGATATTGATATTTTAGTTATATCTTTAAAGGTATTTTAGGAAAAGATATTTCAATTATACCGTTACCGATATTATAGGGATTACGATAGTTAGTTGAAAGGGTTTTGAATCGATAATGGTATTTTAGCGGTATTGCCTGCCAGCCCTGATTGAAAGTGTGATGTTCCTATAAAAAAACTTGAATACTAAGCGAATTATTGACATTTTAAGAATAATTTTAAATATCATAATGATGTGATGTGGGCTTACATTATCGCTTACATACACTCATTGAAATAACTGCAAAATTTAGCAGATTTTTTTTTGCTAAATATTTAAAAAAAAGGAACAGCAAAAATTAAATATGTTAACTTTAACTTTTAGTTATCTACGATGTGAATTTTAGTTAATTCAAAACAGCTTTTTACTCTGTAAAATTAGTAAAAACTTATACTTAATATTTGTAGACTCAAAGTAGCAAACAAAAAAACTGTAATATTAACAAAATTGTTGATAATTTTGCAGAAATCAACAAAAAAAAATTTTTGCTAAACAATTTTAGATTGCTGTTTTCGTAAGTGCAGAACTTTTATTTGCATTAAAAAAATAAATAAAAAAAAACTTTAAAAATTTCATATTTTTTAATGATTTTTTTGTCTGCTAATATTTAGTAATTATTTTTGCTGCGTTGTCAGATTATTTTGTTAGTTTCAATTAACTAAAATTTTGTTCAAATATAACCAAATATTTGCAAATTCAAGAGATTTCTTTTATTCTTATATTACTAATATTTAGTAAAAAAAAAGTCTCCTAATTTTAGCAGTTTTTCCTGCTAGCTCACATTTTTCTGCCTGGGTGTTTACAAAATATCAATTTGTATAAAGTACCATAGAAATTTACACCCGTACAAAAGAAATAGTACTGGCAAACCACAGTTATTTTTGTAAAAGCCATCATGTTAGAAATTACCAAATGTACAACTATTATTGTACTATAGAAGCTCAATTTTGTATGCAATGCAAGTGTTTTGCGAGTATAACCCGCAAAATTCACTGCCCCTATTAAATTTTTTTAAATATTTGATTATAGTTTACTGTTTCAATCAATTATTCATTAAAAATTTTTTATTTATTAAAAAACTATATTTCAAAAACTTACACCGAGCTTGTCTGCTGGTCTTTTATAAACATTTCACAAAGTTAATTAAATTAAAGGTATTTGAAAAGCAACAATTTTTTTGATTTTCAAACGTTATGACAACGGTGGCAAGTAACGGTGGGCCACTGTTATAAATCGGCTAACAGGACAATACTCTCAATATTGTTAATCCCACGTTCTCCTAACACATATCCGACCGTCACCGACGCTTTGTCAGCACTCTGCCGATTGAACTTTTCTGCCTCGGGCGTTATTAAAATTGCTTGCCTTCATCAAAAGATATATTAATTTATTAGTTCACTAGCTTGGCTGATCTCACTCCTTAGTGTTGCAATTTGTCTTCGAAAAAAGTCGAACAAAAGCCGAACAATATATCACATATCCAAATTCTATTAAGATCAGCGAGAACAGATCTGGAGACTTCCCGTTGTGAGTCTAAATCTGGCAAAGATTTTGTTAAATATCACGGTTTCTGTATTTACGTTATATTCTCAATAATTTTTCTTTCAAAATATTCTTCTTTTCTGAATTTTTCAGAATATTTTCCAGAGATTTACAATTTTAAAAAACTCTCGGCGGAATGTTTAATAGTGATAACATTTTAATGTTTTATTAGTATACATAAAATTTATAAAGATTAAACTAAACATGCAAGCTTTTCTATTCCTTGCAATATATTGGGTGCAAAAGTTGTTAGCTTGCTAGCAACAAGTGCCTAAGATCACCTCCACGTGGTTTCACCTGGGCAACGGCATGTTCGAGGCCTCTATTGGTTGTACCAATAGTGGTTCGTTCTTGGCGGCTAACGATCATGGCTATCGCGGAAACGTTACTTGGGTTCTATCTACTTTGGTAGATGGTTCCTCAGTTTCCGCTTCGCATATTCAATGTATACCACTACATAGTTATTCGGAACTATAGTGGAAGTAGCCTATATCGGTTACAACGGTCTTACCAAAGACCCTGTAACCTGACGGCTACAAGGTCTCACCAAAGACTTTAAATTGGTACCACGGGAGCCATTGGCCCACCGTGAAGGATCATAGAGGGATCCTCTGTTGTAAATCAATATGAACTAAGACATGTCCAAGGTATACATGTGATACCAGAAGATGATGAAAAATGGCGGAAAGGTGCGAGCCTGGCGATAGTTACAGCACTAGAAGAATGAACCGAAGAAGAATGTTGTATGGTGTTGAAGGAAGAAAATGCTCTAGATACCTGGAAATCTTAATACCGTCGTAGAAAGATGGAAAGGATCTAGGGTGAGTGGAGTGATGTCGAGCTGGCGGCAATACGTTGTTTGGGTGGTTCTTGTCTGGTGGTTGCTGATTGTCAAACGGTTTTCATCTGGAAGTTTTATGGTGGTTATGCTGGATGTCACGCAGAAGGAGCTTTTATGAAACCTGGAGTCTGTGCTAGCAGGACACAGAATGTTCTTCAATAGTAATGAAGTCAAATCTGTAAAAGACATAAAACACGATGTCTGGAAGTATGTTGGAAGAGAATGATCTTTTCTGAAATTGAGTCGAATATGTGCCTTGCCACCACGGAAAGTTCTGTTAAGTAATGAAGATGTATCTGATGAAGACGTAATAGAAGGATGTCACAGGAAGGCGGGTGATCATCTTTCTGGTAATTATATATACAGTGACATGTCAATGTGTTCATATTGTTTACATGATACTGCTATGGACCATAACGGTAATGGCTATTGGGAAAGGCCCTTCGGGGAGTTTCGTGGTGGCTGTGGTTATGCCTAAGCAGGAAGAACACTTCGGTGTTCGGTGTGGAGTTGCATTCTTAACCGGGTGCTAGGACCCAAAGACCAAGCAGAGGTTTAGGTAGGCCTCGACCTCACCAATTAGTGGATGATATGTCCGAATCAACATACTCCAAAACTGGAACCCGGACTTTATCCTCAGGGTCCAGTTTAAAAGGGGCGTTGGGTGAACGCCTCGTATTCAACTAGTGTTTGAATACACCATGGAATTAAGCCAAAAGGCAGGAATCCATGTAAAAACAAAACACATTCCTTGCAATATCATAAATATGCAATATAAGAAACACGGGATTTATACTCTTTAAAAGAATTTAATGATTTTGCGTTTAAATTTGAAAAAATTATGCAAAATAAAACAAATTTTTAACAGATTCGCACAGAAATTTTTATAAATAATGTCTGCTCATACTTGAAATTTGCTGAGTAGTGTTATTTAGAAAATTGGTTTTGTTTGTACAATGGAAAAAAAAAACTCTACGAAACAAATAATAAATTTTTAGAATTTTTTTATAATTCCTTTTGTTGTTTTTTTATAATAATTATTTGTAAATGATTATATTATACAAAGAGAATGACAGCAGCGAGAAATTTTCTTCTACCACCTAAATTTGTAATATTGAATAAACATTTGTAGGTAACAAACATTTAAATTTAGTAGATGAGCACACTTATCAACAAAAGCATAAGTAAATGAAACGATGAAGGTTTTTGAAGTAGTAACTACGAGTATAATAAATGCAAACATTTTTTCGTTTTTGTTCTACTTTTGAGTTTTCAATGGAATATTTAACTAAATAGAAATGTTATTGTATTTTTAAGGAGTTTACACAGCACATTGTGAGTTCTGTTTGTCTCACAAAAGGGTGGTGGTTAGATTTAAAATGATTTTTTCCTAAGTATCATGTCAACAAAATCATTGTTGTTGTCAACATCATTCTTTAAAAAAATAAAATAAAAAATAAGAATATAAAAATAATTCACTCATTTATTGTCTTTTGTTTGGGTGAATTCAATTTTATTTATTTTTCTGAGTGGCTGGCTCCCACTTTTAATTAAATTAAAATTTTGTGGTAAATGGAACTTTACGATTTTACATTTAATTTAAATATTAGAGATTAAACTGAAAAAAAAAACACAACTACTACATAGACAATACAGCACTTCGAGGCATAACGAATAATAAAATTATAATTAAAACTTCTAGAATATGACAAAAAAAAAAAAAAAGTTTTGACATTTCCAAAGGTGGGTTAAATTTATTTAAAAAAAAAACACTAGTTTAAAGGAATAATGTATTTCGGAATGTTAAATACAAAAATTTGTTTTAAAAATTGTTTATGGTTTAGTATTTTTTTTATTTAAATAATAATAATAACATCAGAATTACAACATAGTTTTAAGGAGGCAAGACGAAAAGTTAACTCAAAAATAAGTATTGCAAAATCAGCGTTTTATGAAGAAAAATTCAAATCAGCAGT
Source organism: Delia radicum (assembly GCA_021234595.1). NCBI lineage: Eukaryota > Metazoa > Arthropoda > Insecta > Diptera > Anthomyiidae > Delia > Delia radicum. Next base: position 199,894,255 of record CM037852.1, read on the forward strand.
GTCCTCAAAGAAGAAGTGGAGGGAAATTCGAAATATGGGTGTTGTTAATAGTAATGCCAACGTTGACTTATCAATCGATGTCAATCAATTAAATAACGAATTTACCAACATACCAATGCCTGCAGTAAACGTTAACCTTTATAATATCAATCCTACAAATAACATGAATGTTAATACGAATCGGACCTGTAATTCCACATCCACGTCAGTACCCAATGCTAACAATTCGTTACTGTTTGACTTTATACACTTCACCCAGGAAGATGTTCTGGAATCCTTCCTTAACATTAAATCCAATTCTGTCGGACATGATGGTATTCATCCAAAATTTGTAAAATTGATACTTCCCTATATTCTTTTGCATGTTACACACCTGTTCAATATGATTTTAACAACATCTTCTTTTCCATCAGCGTGGAAACGCGCAAAAGTAATTCCTATACCAAAACCTGATAAGACCTATAGGCCTATAGCAATACTGCCATATTTATCTAAGGTTTTCGAGCTGCTGATCCATACTCAAATGAGCAATTTTTTATATGATAACTCTCTGCTTACTGACAGGCAATCTGGTTTCAGACCTAACCACAGTTGTGTCTCTGCTTTAATAGATGTCACTGAGGAGCTAAGGTCAAGCATTGATAAAAATATGATTTCATTTTTAATTTTGCTTGATCATTCTAAAGCATTTGACACAGTCGATCATTCCATTCTGTGCCTTAAATTGCAACGGATGTTAAATTTTTCAACAACCGCTGTAAAGCTAATATTTTCATACACTCACAATATTTTATAGTTAGAAACAAACGAATTTGTACATTAAAACTATAGAAAAAGTTGTTAAAAACAGGACTACTGATTTTTCGTTTAAAACAATAGTAATTTCCAATTATTTTTAATTGTTAAAAAATTAACTAAAAATATCGATAAAAACAAAGTACTTTCGTTTATTTTAACTATTAAAAAATAATTGCTTAATCCGTTAAAATAAACGACGTTCGTTTTTTTTTGACTATCAAAAAATTACCGAAAATCCATAAAAATAAAAGATTTTCCATTATTTTGACAATTAAAAATTTAACTCCCAAAACTTAAAAATAAACGATTTTCCTTTATTTTAACCATCAAAATTTTACCCCCAAAAACGTAAAAATAAACGATTGTCGTTTATTTTAGCTATCACCAAATTTAATTTAAAATAAATAAAAATGTATTATTTACATAATGTATTATATACTTAATAATAATATATGTTAGGATTTATTTTTAAAACTAAATAATAAGATTAATTGAATAATAATTAATTGAGCGAATGGCGCCTAACATTTATATGGCAGCATAACGAAAAAGGATGACCTTTGAGTTCATCTTTTACTATAATATGCAAATAACTTAAAAAACTATGTGTTTGTAAAATAAAAGACAATTAAAATCTAAAGAAAAACTATAGTGATGGTAAATAAAATATTTGGTTTAGTACTAAAGTAAAAAGCACTTTTGTAAACATTTTGGTACCTTTTGATTTAATTTAATTGTTAAGGTACTCTTTCAATACTATTGCACATGTTACTGACAATTTTATTATCATTCAATGTAGCCAACTCAATATTAAATATTTAACACATATCTTGTGCAGACACAAAACCTTTTTGATTTTTTCTAACCTTCCAATATGACATACACACGGGTAATTTGTTGCAAACTAGCAAAAGTTGCACAAGAATATTGCTTAATTTTAAATTTACATTAAACATTGATGCGCTTTATCTTGTTTACCTAAAAAACACTAGACTTTTACCATATTGCTAATTAATTTTCTTGTATTCAAATAATCAGCTAACACATGTTCTATACTGCGAAAATTATAATCATAACTTTTCGTTTTATTTTATATATATTAAACTTTGTTATTTGTACATGAATAAAGAAACTCAGAGTTTTTACTCTATCTCTAGCATGCTGTCTCTTCATCTCCTAGATGTCATCTAATAGATGTGCTTTAACATATAAATTTGGAACAGTGAGGGAACTCCATCTCTGTTCTAATATGCACATTATGCACCGTCAATACTGCTCAAGGATGAGAAAGTGCAAATTTGCATCGTGTGCAAATAACCACGCTGAATACCCTCAGTAAAATAAAAAAGTAAAACAAAATTTACTGAAACAAAGCACTTAATCGCCAGCTGGGCCACTTTGGTACTTTTTGGACTGAAAATGTAAATAAGTAATTTATTTACCATCCCCAGTTCATGCATATAAAAAACATTTGAGAGAACTTTTAAAAAAAAAGATTACTGTGATTTTTGTGTGATTTTTTTTTTAAACAAGTAGATTTTTTTTAAACATGTAGATTTTAAACGAAAATATTAACTGCTACAGAAAATCCGTATTAATTCATAGTTTGTTTTTTAAATAACAGGCAAAAAAGTTGAAAAATATGTTTCTTTGTATTTTAATAGTTTATTCAGTTAAAAACAAACTTTACGGATTACTTTTTAAATAAACTACAATCGGTAACGGAAAATATATTGTGAGTGTACCTTTGTGATAGAAGTCAATCAGTATACCATGGTTCCGAGGTGTCAAACAGTTGTTCAATTTCGAGAGGTGTACCACAAGGTTCCATACTCGGTCCATTACTTTATGCCATATACTCCAATGACCTGCCTTCTCGACTTCAATATTGTGGAGTACATATGTATGCAGACGATGTACAACTTTATATAAGTTGTCAACCATCTAGTATCGATGATTGCATTGGAAGGATTAACTTCGATCTAAATAATATTATGGAATGGGCATCAACGAACGGTCTTTGTTTGAATGCAAAAAAGTCTAAAGCCATGATTATTGGAAAACCCAGATCTGTAAAAACTATTTTGCCATCAATCCTATTAGGCAACTCAATAATTGAAATCGCTGAAACTGCCAAAAACCTCGGAGTAATTTTTAATGAGAAACTAAACTGGTCTAATCACATAAATGTTATTTGTGGCAAAACTCATTCAATGTTAAGAAATCTATGGATGACACAGTATTTCACACCTTTTGAAGTTCGAATGCTACTAGCGAAAACTTATTTATTGCCAACACTAATGTATGGATGTGAACTATTTGCTAGCTGTGACACTTTAAATATGAAGAGGCTTAATGTAACGTATAATAATATTGCCAGGTACGTGTTTGGCCGTAGCAGGCGTAGCAGAATATCGCATTACGCTAAGCAAATCTGTAACTTAAATCTTGAAAATCTGCTAAAATGCCGTACACTAATGTTTTTACATAAAGTTGTATACTCAAAACAACCTGAATATCTATACAGAAGAATTGTTATTTCACAATCTGACAGAGCGAACAATATCAATGCGACATTTCTTCTTAAATACCTTTCGTATTTGGCGCCAACTTCCCGCAAATATTCAAACTATTAGCAAAGCAATGCAATTCAAATCTGCAATATTTAAACATTTTGGATAACTAGAATCAAATTTTTTTTTTTCCTTATATGTTTTAATTTTTAAACTGTTAATTCCGCTTATTTTTGTTTTTATATAAAATGATGACTTATTCTTATAATTATTAACAATATCATACATGTCAACTTAAATGTTATATTTTATTTTTATTATTTTTTTTTAACCACCACTTTTATTAGTTAAGTTAATGTACTACTTAGTGAATATTATTTGATTTGATCTTGCCATAATTGTAATTATAACACAATCTACCCAGTACTGTAATATAAGACTAGTTCTTGTTGTACTGTATTGAGTCAATTAATTAAATAAATAAATAAAATAAATAAAAATAAATAATAAATTTTTTAAAACTTTCGCCGAAGGTAATATAATTAATTTGACTACAATAACAACCAATTTTCTGTACAGATGGAAAAATCGATGAACACATTAGGAAAATCTATGGATAAATTCCGAAGTAATGGTATACTAGCGGTTTTCACTCTTGGTGTTATATTTAATACGATTTGTTCACAACAAAGCGTGAGTGTCTTTTTTTAATGTGTGATAAATTTACAAATCAGCTGATTTTTGTTGTTCTCCACATTATATATAAAAAATTATTTTAATTTGAGGAAAATTACAACATTTACAGAAAAAGAAAACATCACAAATTTATTACTGCAAAATACAAAATGCTTTCGATTTAAAATCTGTTTTTCGATATTTTTATTAATTTTTAAGTTTTTCCAATAGTTAACACAAAATTCATTTTTATGACGGCAGAACAGTCAGCTGTTTTTTGCTGATAAATTTACCACGCGTGTTTACCACAGTTTTTTGTGTGGTATTTCGCCACAGCGTGGTAAATTTTAGTGCATTACATTTTGTTGTTGATTCTGGTAAATTCTGATAAATTTATCAAACGAACACCATTAACCAGATCTACAAGGGTCGTTTACTACCAAGAGTGAATACCAATACTATATTAAACAAAATGAGTTAATTTCTGCCTAAAATAAAATAAGTTGTGTTTATGAGTGTTGCGTTTAGTGCCAGAAGACACCAATCATATGTGCCGGGAATAACAGTTTTTGAAAAAAAGGCGGGACTTGGTTTACAAAAAAATAATGATTTTGTTGCAAAATCGAGATTTTAATTTTTTTTTTCTAAAACTACGGGAGCATGTACAGTGGGGGATTTAAAATAAATAGAAATAATTCGTCAAACCAAAAGATTTGTTTAATTTTGTATGCGAGCATTCCGCAACTCGAAAAAATAAACCAGCAGTACCGACAAATGATCTATAATATCTCGACCATGTTGATTTTAATGACGTATCCAGTTTTTTCACTCATTGGCCAAATTTTTTGCAAAATTTTATTATATTTTTGCATATTTTTACGAAGTTATTTAAACACAAAAATTTAAAGATAATTTAGTAAGAACATATATTCATATATTTAGTAAGAACATTGTTCTTCCTCAAGTCCAAAATCTAATATGATGTTGTCATATTAGATTTTTATTTGTTACTTTATAAAAAGTTTGCTAATTTTCATGATTGACAATACAGTTGTTTCGTAGGCATGACCTTAATCTTCAGTTGTCCGCTATTAAAACACGATGACATGCTTAAATCAAACCGATATGTTATATACACGACACAGAATCTACTATATGAGAATTTTTGTCGCAACAATTTCCATATATCAATATAATTTGTATATCATTATATGTATGTGTGTTTGTTGCATTACAGCTTGTATATATCCCAACAATGTTTGCATGAGAAGCATTAAATAAAAATCTAATATGAAAATAACACGTTAGATTTTGGACTTCATGTAGAACAATATTCTAACCAAATATATAAATAAATATTTTTCCATAATTTTTTATGGAAAATACTGATAAAAAAAAAAATCAAATATTTTTTTTTTTGATATTCATGCAACCCTGTTAAAAATCGACCTATATGCGTCCATACATGATTAATATGTGTTCATAAACCATTCTTATATGTTTATATGAGGAATCATAAATGTTCAGCTATGTGCATTAACAAGGCGCTACGAAATAACCCCCAATGAAATAACCCCAACGGCCAAAAATGAAATAACCCCCAAAAAAATTGTGTAAAATTGTTTGGGGGTTTTTTCATTTTTTTTGGGGATTATTTCATCTTACGGTTTGGAGATTATTTCATTATGAAGCAACCCCCAATGAAATAAAGCCCAAAATTTAAATTCTTTGGAGATTATTTCATATGCAATTATTTTGGGGGTTATTTCATATTTTTTGGGGTATATTTCATTTTGCTAAAAGTGAAATTTTTTTAATATTTGTCAGTTTTTTATTTTTTGTTTTCATATTTTTGATTCTTTTGTTACACTAAACCCCTAAGAGCGGCCGCAGGCCGCCACGCAGAAAAACTGAACAGTGTAACAAAAGAATCAAAAATATGAAAACAAAAAATAAAAAAAATTGGGACATATTTCATTTCTTTGGAGCTTATTTCATTGGGGGTTATTTCATTTCTTACTTTGGGAGTTACTTCATTACGAAACAACCCCCAAATTTTGGGTGTTATTTCATTTTCACCTTTGGGGAATATTTCATTTCTTTTGGGTATTATTTCATTTGTTTTTGTTGGGACTTATTTCATTTTTTTGGGATTTATTTCATTGGGGGTTATTTCATTTTGTCGTTTGGGTGTTATTTCATTGGGGGTTATTTCATTGGGGGTTATTTCGTAGTGCCCATTAACAAAAATTGCGGTAGTATTTACATATATAACCATATATGGCTACACATTTTCATGCATGGTACATCAACAAAAATTGAGGTAATATTTATATACACCTATCCCTCGATCTACACGATAGATACGTTCCAGAAAAAATCGTGTAAATAGCATTCAAAAAAGTTTGTATGGAAAATCGTGTAAATCGAAAAAAGGCAAATGCTGTATATAAAGTGATTTTTAATATATATATATTTATTTGTTTTAATGTAAAAAACGTAAATAAACAAAAACCTAACAAAATGAGTTAATTTATAAACAAAATTTAGTTATAAAATTCATAAAACCAAAAAATAAATTATGAAGCCTGGAATAACATCAAAAATCCATAAAACCAGGTACTATAAATTAAGCAGAAAATCAATAAAATCAGTCTACTATTTATTAATAAAAAATAATAATTCAGTTTATTAAAAGAGATCAGTTCATTTCAAACTAAAAGTTCCAACTAATCTTATCTTTCAGGAACTTTAGAGCTCTTTCAACATTTTGGTCATGTTGGACAAAATGATTTCCTAATTTTCGTCCTAATTCAAGGCCTTCACAAATAATTTTAGTTATCAGTGCAACCATTTCTTACTCGTCTTCACCTGAGTCATTATTATTATTTATTTAAAACCAATGATTTCATTACCCTTTGACAATAAATTTCTCTCAGGCATTTCTTTCCAAAATAAACCCGACTCGTCAGCATTGAAGACTTGATCAGGAGTATATGAAATAATTTCGGCGAACTTTTCTGGATATTCTTCTGCAGCATCAACATCAGCAGATGCTTGTTCCTCTTAGGGACAACCATGTGAAGGTGTTGGGATGGCCTTCACAGTCACCAGACTCTATGCCGAAGCGCTGCTTCGCAGTAATAAAAAATAAGAGCAGTTCTACTAAGTACTGAGGTAGTATAAGCAGTTATGTAAGCAATTATTTTATTAAACATATTATTTATATTTTCTTTTTAATAATTTTAGGAGGTTTGTATAGATGGCTCCATTTTTTTCACACACACAGAGAAAAATTTAGCTATTTGCCAACTGAAATTCGGTGACTACGACTCAAATTCGGTTATTACGAATTTCAGTCGGTTGGTACAATTAAACAACAGTTTTCACAACAAAGTTCGGTTAATTCAACTGAATTTTAGTGCAAGCACCCAAATTTTTCAGAAATCTAATGTAAATGTCGCTGTACTAACTGAAGTTATAAGTTGCTACCATTAAAATACACTTTTTAATTCGGTTGTCACTTTATTTCTCTGTGTGCAGAGAAAATAATTGTATATACCGAATTTTTGGGCGCTACGAAATAACCCCCAATGAAATAACACCCAAACGACAAAATGAAATAACCCCCAATGAAATAAATCCCAAAAAAAATGAAATAAGTCCCAACAAAAAAAAATGAAATAATACCCAAAAGAAATGAAATATTCCCCAAAGGTGAAAATGAATGATGAAATAATGAAATAACTCCCAAAAAAAGAAATGAAATAACCCCCAATGAAATAAGCTCCAAAGAAATGAAATATGTCCCAAATTTTTTTTATTTTTTGTTTTCATATTTTTGATTCTTTTGTTACAATGTTCAGTTTTTCTGCGTGGCGGCCTGCGGCCGATCTTAGGGGTTTTCTCCTCCATAGGACGCGGAAGGTGGCTTCGCTGAATACAGTTTTCCTGCGCGCGTCTCATTATCTTCCCTAGTGTGACGCGCGCAGGGAAACTTTATTCAGCGAAGCCACCTGCCGCGTCCCATGGAGGAGAAAACCCCTAAGAGCGGCCGCAGGCCGCCACGCAGAAAAACTAACAAATATTAAAAAAATTTCACTTTTAGCAAAATGAAATATCCCACAAAAAATATGAAATAACCCCCAAAATAATTGCATATGAAATAATCTCCAAAGAATTTAAATTTTGGGGTTTATTTCATTGGGGGTTGCTTCATAATGAAATAATCTCCAAACCGTAAGATGAAATAATCCCAAAAAAAAATGAAAAAACCCCCAAACAATTTTACACAATTTTTTTGGGGGTTATTTCATTTTTGGCCGTTGGGGGTTATTTCGTAGCGCCGAATTTTTGTTATTTTAATTTTTAGAGCAATGAATTAATTTAATTTGACAGTTCAAGTGATAAAAAAGTAAGCTTTGCGTTTTACACAATTGGCTTTTCAAACATTTTAGTTTAAAATAACGTAATAATCAGCGTTTGCAACGCGAGCTGTCACTTTTTTGAACGCGGTGATTTAAGAAATTCAAGTAAGGCCAACACAAGGTGAAGTGATTCGTAGCATTTTACAAAATAAGGACATACAATTTATTTTAAGTTTGTTTATTAAAATATTTCAGGTATTGTTTAAAGCTGCTTTAGTGCTAACTTTTTTAATTGCGGTAAATAAACCAGACTTCGGCGACTTTAATAACATTTCACAATCATTCGATTGTTAAATTATTCTATATCATTAATAATTTCAGACCTGCGGTCACACTTGTCATCTTAATGGCTTCCTTGGAAAATTCTTAATATCTTGAATACCAGACATGGGAAATAATATACCAATTAATTACAGGTCAATTACTTATTTATGTCTAAATACATGTAATTGGGTGTAATTGAGTAATTTCCCTGCAATTTAGTACTCAGATGTTGTTACTAACCCCCATGTTTGGTATTTACAATTTTACAAATTTTACAAGGAAGCGTTTAAGCTCACAATAGTAGGTCTTAAATTATTATTGATTTAGAAAAATTTTGCAAGTGAATGATAGTGAAATGTAATTGATGTCACTCTAATCTAATATTTAATATTTTGCTTTTTTGCAAATTCTTTTCAAAAAGGCAACATATAAAAATTGTGTTAAAAACTGCTTAAAATTAAATACCCATGACATATTCTTCAATTGAAATTGTATTTTCAATTTGTTTTATTTACACATTTTAACTCAATATCCCTTATATTACGTGATTGATTTAAAAAATAAATAAATAAAAAATAAAACTCAACAACAAGAAAAAAGTGGTTGAATTAATTCTTCTTAATTAATTTATTATTGTTTCCTTTTCCATGAGATTGGATTCACTCTTTCATTTCCAAGCTAAGCAGTTTGTTTCTTGAAAACATTCATTATATTTATACTACACTTTATTGATTGTGTGGTATACATTTCTCGGGATTTAGTTTTAATTTACTTGAGAGAAGACACACAACTTTAATACAAACACCAGATGCACAAATAGTAAGAAATAAAACAAAAAATAAAAATTTCAAACCATAAAATAAAATTGTATAAAATGTGAAGAAAAAAAAAGAGAAATGTTGAAATAAGTAATAAAAAAAAATATATATAAAGAATCACTATAATTTGCAATTGGATATTGATGATGACCAACTAACTGAGACTCTAACCATCAACGTTAAATATAGCAACCCACCCTCATGGGCATTATATTGACTCACTCCCATTATGGTTGTCAATGGTATCATCATCATCATCATCTTTACCAGTGGCAGCAATCAATATTGCTTTAATTTTCATCATTCAAATTAGTCAAAGCAACGCAATTTAGCCGCGTGTGTATATTTTTTTTTTTTTTAGTTTTCATAGTATTCCTGTTACATTATCATTGATTTGAAATCGTTAACATTCAGAAAATTCAAAGAATTTAGTTTTTTTCTTCACTGTGGGTTTTTCCTTTAAGGACGAACAGTAAACTGAGTTTTATGTTATTATTAACAAAGGGAAGGATCCTAAATGCGATTAAACAAGTACATGCAATAAAATTGGTTTTACAAACTTTTTTAAACCCTTCAAAATAAAAATTTTGACGTGAAAAACTTTTTGGGAGTAAAAAAAAAATTGTGTGCTAACAAAAGCACATTTTTGAGTTAAAAACAATTTTTTTTGGCGAAAAAAATGTTTTGGTGAAAAAAGTTTTTTCGAGGTGAACTTTAAATATTATTGACCTCCTAGCGTCTGGTGAAAAAATATGACGTTATATTTATACATACAGAAAACAGTTTTCAAGTTGCAACTGAATTGTTTGCCAACCGAATTTTTGTGGTTTCACGTACTATCACTCTAACAAAATTTGAATAGTATTGTAACAAAGGACATTTTTTTACAAATTTCGAATTTTTATTGTAGCTATTGAATATTTTTTACTTATGGACTATAATACTCTATAAATAGATTCACATGCATTTAACAAAATTTAGTTTATTAATAAAAAAATATCTCGAACTGGGCTCGAACCGGCGACCTTCCGTTTGTCAGGCAAGTACTTTACCTCTAGCCTAAACCCAAATAAAACATGAAGGGCTTATTGTAAAAACTTGATAAGCCACATTTACAGTTTTAAAATTCCCCGCTATTTTCTAGACATCCATTGATTAATTTTTGCTAGAAATCTTGCTTAAACAATTATTACATGTGCATATACTATTATTACAAGCACATTGTCCTATTTTATAATTATGGTTAACCTTTAAAAACCCAATACAAATCGAAAATTGAATGTGGCTTATAAAGTTTTTAGAGTAAGCCCTTCATGTGTTTTTTTTTTTTTTAATTTCAGCATTGAATATTTTTTGTTCCAAATTTAAATATTTATCTAAAAAATAGATTTGTATGTACTATAGAAATTGGGTTGGTAATCTTAATATTTTATTAGAGCATTTCAAAATTGGTAACGAAAACTAATATTTTATATAGAGTGATTGTTTTTTTGCAGGCAAAATTAATATTCGATTGTAACTGCAAATATTTTATTCAAGGAATATAATCTCCCAAAAGTGTTTGGTTTTTGGTATTAAAGGTAATGTGGAAGAAAATATTTTTTCAATATTGATAAGGAAAACCAATATTTTGAATGATATGACTGTGTTTTTGTTAATTTTATATATTTTCTGTTTACAATATGGTTTAATTATTCTGATGCGGAATTTTAAGTACTTACAATTAAAATTATTGAATACTGATTCAATTTTGTTGGTTACAATGGAATTCCAACCAATTTATTTTCTGTATGCATGGAAATTTCACATTTCATATTTTTGCCCGGCAAAAACAGACCTTACATAAAAATTTGTTTAAAACCACTGCAAACAACAACCCACGGCACTGAAGTATCGTAGTTACTAATTAGTTCAAACGCTGATTTATTTGACATTGGATGTTCTATGATGTCAGTAATTTAACTACTCAAAAACCAACTTTTTTTGCGTAGGAAAAGTATTGAACCAGAATATGCTGTGCTTTTTAAAGTAGATGTTTTGAAAGATGTTGGTTTGTACGAGTATGTTGTTAAGAAATTGATCCATTTGCCAGTACTTCACTTTTTTGTTGGGCATTCATAACTTTTGAACAGCTGGACCGATTTGACGCATTTTCAATGCCAAACTGCTCACGAGGATTCTAAATAATCTAGGTAAAAATGTCGCGTCCTGTTCAACAGATATGACATCACTAAGCTCCGATAGAAATGTCTAAATAAATGGCAACATGATGGTCCTCTTTTTAGTTCAGTGCTGTGTTAAGTTTTTAATATTTTTTATTTTCTTTAAGGACAATCAGTAAACTGAGTTTTATGTTATTATTAATAAAGGTCATAAATGCGATAAAACTAGTACACGCATTAAATTTGGATTTACTAATTTTTTTTTAATCCCTTCACAGTGTAAATGATGCAAATTAAAATACATATTTTGACGTGAAAAGCTTTTTGGGTGTACAAAAAAAATGTGTTCTAAAAAACATATTCTTGAGTTGAAAACTATTTTTTTTGGCGAAAAAAATGTTGAGGTGAAAAAGGTTGTTTGAGATGAAATTCAAATTTGAGGTGAATTTTAGATATTATTCACCTCTTAACGTCTGGTGAAAACATATGACTTTATATTTCATAAACCAAATTGTGCAAATTAACACTAATTTCACATTTTCAGCCAGCAAAATGATGATGTCAGTAGTCTAACTACTCTAAAACGACCTTTTTTCAGTAGAAAAATAGTTTATGTGCATGAACCAGAATATGTTGTGCTTTTTAAATCAGATATTTTAAAGTTTTTTGTTTGTACGAGTATGTTTTTAAGAAAGCGATCCATTTTCAAGTACTTAACTTTTTTTTTTATTTTTTTATTTTTTATTAATTAATATTCATATAATTACAAATTATATACTATTACCCTTACCGAGCACTAGCTACTATGGCCTTCGGCGCGTTGTAGCGAAAACAAACCAGTGTCTCTGGTGGGAATCGAACCCACGACCCCCCGCACTGATAAGCCAGCACGCTACCAACTAGCCTACCGGGGCGCACAACTTAATTTTTTATTTGATTTTTTTGAATGTACATTCTAGCTTCTGAACCGCAGGATAAATTTTTTTCATTTTCAATTCCAAACTGCCAGTTAGAATTTTCAATTATCCTAGCAAGGACGGGTCATCCTTGCTAAGTTTTCGGGCCGTGATCACAATTTCAACATAGAGGTCATCACTAAAATCGTATATAAATGTCTAAATAGATGGCAAAATCATGTTCCCGTTTTTATTTCAGTGCTGGGGTAAGGTTTTTATATTCATTATTTTATTTATTTTTTAGTTAATCTTAATTTTCATTTTAAATAATATGCTAAAATATTCTGTTAAACACAAAATATTCTGTTAAACACAAAAATGCTATCAGTATGTAAATGCAAAATATGAATATATAGCAAATCTAAGCAAAAATATTTTCTCCAATTCAGCACTTTAACATAAAAAATAGTACTTTTCAAAGAAAATCTACTCGCAGAGAATAAATTGGTTGGAATTTTATTGTAACCAACAAAAGTTTATCATTATTCCATAATTTTAATTGTTAGCAATAACATTCATCCTCAGAATAACTATTACTATATTGTAAACAGAAAATATATCAAATTAACCAAATTAACACAGTCACATCATTCAAACTATTGTTTTTTCTAATCAGTATTGAAAAAATATTATCTTCAACATTACTTTAATACCAACAACCAACCACTTTTCGGAGATTTCATCCCTTGAATAAAATATTTGCATTACAAATCGTATATTAGTTTCGTCTGCAAAAAAACAATCACTCTATCTAAAATATTAGTTTTCGTTACCAATTTTAAAATAATACAAAGTTTTTTAAATAGTTTCGGGAACTCTAATAAAAAATTAATATTATCAACCCCATTTATGTTGTACATACAAATCTATTTTTAGACATTAATTTTTAGGTTTCATATTTAAAAGAAAAAAATATTCATGGTAGAAATTTTAAAATACAAATTCAAAATAGGTGTGGGTCAGAGGCAAAGTAATTGCCTGACAAGCAGGAGGTCACCGGTTTGACTACAGTTCGCTGCATACAAATTATTTTTAATAAATAGTATATTAATTTTTTTTTATTGTTTTGGTAACTCGAATAAAATATTGAGATTATCAACCGAATTTCTGTTGTATCTATTTTTAGACATACATATATAAATTTGAAACAAAAAACATTTAAGGTTGAAATTTGAAAATATAAATTGAGTTTAGGGTAGAGGTAAAGTAATTGACTAACAAGCAGGAGGTCGCCGGTTCGAACCCAGTTCGAGGGCTTTAGAGCTTTAGTAAGTCTAATAACACATTGAGATTGGCAACCGAATTTCTATTTAAATTTGGAACTACGAAATATTCAAGGTTGAAATTTAAAACAACATATTTAAATTTGGTTTAGGCTAGATGTAAAGTACTAACCATTGTTTTTGAATGCATATGAATCTATTTATAGGATATTATTGTCCATATACATAAAATATTCAATTGTTACAATAAAGTTTCAAAATTTGTAAATAAATGTTCAGTTGTTACAATAGTATTAAAATTTAATAATAGTGTTAGTACGTAGAACCATAAAAATGCGGTTGCAACTACAAAATGGTTTTCTGTGTTTATAAATAAATTATAAAGTTATGACCATTTATGTAAAAGTATTCAAATTTAAGATTATCTCTATTTTTATAGTTCTTTTAGTTCGTATGTTCTGCAATTGCTTTTTTTTCAATTATGCATAAGATTATATTGTTTAAATTTATGTTTGACAATTCTGCATAAAAATCAAAAGTATAATCGAATTTCCAATATCTACCTACATGCTGCTCTGAAATAAAAAATTTAACCTATATGATATATTTGATTTTTCTCAATTATATCTGCAGCAAAGAAACAAATATTTTCAAACTACGAAATCCACGTAAATTTTTTAGCATAACTTCTCTTTATATAATTGTTTTTTTTTTCGAAAATCGTATCCATCCTTTCTATACACAATTCTTTTCACAACAATTCAATGAGTATATTTAAAGATTGACACCACCATTTATTGGGTCTGACACATAAACATATAAATGAACAATAAATAGCAAATTATATAATCTAACTGAGTGTTCACGTAACGTATCGAAACTATTGTAAAATAACAATCATCTTCGCCAATATTAACGCCATAGTGCGCACAATTATCATCTTTCTCAGTATCGCCGTATTGTTAGTCATTTCCACTCGTCGCTTTTAGGCATTTGTCCTCAAGCTCAAACTGCTAAGACAGGAAAAATGATGATGCATAAAATTACCATCATTATCATCACCATTCACCGGCATCATCATTATCATCATCTTCGCATTGGTTTTCACTATTAACATGGCACTGACAAATAGTTATTCAGTATTATTCTATGAGATGTCATTTTCATTTCAAATGCGTTTTTTTTTTTTTTTTTGAAATGAAATGTATAAAATATTCCTAATTAGATAAATTATTCATGTCAATTTTCCACTTAAATACATTTTTATGTGTAATACATATATTTTTGAAAGATTGTAAAGATTACTTTGAAAAAAATGTGATAATTTTTTAACTGGGCGATTTGGATTGCTAGATTTTTTTTTTAAATTGCAAAATCTTTAAATTTTTTGTTCCCTACACTCATACACTTAGAATAATATGTAGGTAAATACCACTGCAAATGTTGTTAAAAACAAATGAAATTTCGCTTAAAGAAAGGACGACTTACATTTCAGTAAATTCATCTAACATTGTCATTTGTTTTTTAATGTTCAGAAAATGACTAAAAATTGTAGTAGACATGAACTACATGTTAGTAAAAAATAAACAAACATTTATTTTTTTTTTTATTTTTTTCAAATAACAAAAAAACTACTGTAAGAAATGAATGTAAAATCATTAAAAATAAAGAAACTATAAATGCAATTAATGTTTATCCCGATGAAAATAAATTTAAATAACAAATATGCAGGTGCTTGTGCAAATTTAAATGTAACTGACACTAATAGAAAACATATGATTTTCTATTGTTGATTTACTTGAATAAACGTCACTACATTGCTAGGTCTGTCAAAAAAACAGAGTAGTATTTGGAAGATGACAAAGCCAATTGTGACAATATTTTGTTGTTGTTTTTGTTTTTTTTTTGATATTTTAAATTTTGAGTCTCGCTCCTAGACGAGGACAAGAAATTCTCATTGAGTTTGTGATTTAACATAACAAATATCTCTAGAAATTCTAATAACAAAGTCCCCTGAAAATTTCCTTGGGCAGGAATGAAATCTGGATAGGGACATGCCTACATCAGATTGTTTCACAATTTGTTAAATAAGTTTTGGGACTTTAGCACATTTAATTACTATAAATGCAATTAATGTTTATCCCGATGAAAATAAATTTAAATAAAGAAACTGTATTACAACGCAAACAACTTCATATTTTAAAGCATAAGTTCCCTGAGTGTAGAAATAAACCTGTAAAAGTAGCTAAAAATGCTACTAAAAATTAGTTAAAAAAAAGCTTTCAGAAAAAACTGCTAAAATTAGCAGATTTTTTTAAATCAAATATTAGTAATTTTAGAATAGCAAAAATAATTCTGTTGAATGTACAAATATTATTTATATTTGAGCTAAATTTTATTTAATTCAAAGTAACAAAATAATCTGCTAAAATCAGCAAAAAAGTTTACTAAATATTAGTAGACAAAAAAAGACATAAAAAAATTTTAAATTTTAATAGCTTTTTTTAGTTTTTATTTTAATGCGAATAAAAGTCTACCCTTTTGAAATCTGCAATCTGCAATTTTTTTGCTAAAAATTCTGTTGTTTTTAGCAAAATAAACTGTTACTTGCATTCTACTAAATTTGAGGTATATCTAGCTAAAATTTTGTTAGTATTACCGTTTTTGTTTGCTATTTGATGATTTGAATGATTTTGCTAATTTTACAGAGTACAATGCTATTTTCAATTAACTAAAATTCACATCGAATATAACTAAAGTTTTGTAAAATTAACAGATTTATTTTTGATTTTCTTATTTTATTAATAATTAGCAAAAAAAAAATATAAATTTAGCAGTTATTTCTGCAAGCTCGTTTTGATTAATTTTTAGTAGCTTTTTCTGCTATTTTTACAGGTTTATTTCTATGAGTGTATTAGTATAAGTTTCATCACATCCTTATGGGGAATGGGACCGGTTCTGAGTGTGCGACACGATCGGTCCCTTTGTGCCAGAGACCGGTCCTCTGCTAAACCCTACCCTATGTAAACAACTGGCAACTTCAACATTGGCCTGTCATAGGAGGGGGTCATTTGTCCTGCTTTAAACCACATAATGGCATGCCACAGGACTAACCAAAGATGGGCATACCACAAGACTGTCGCAAAAGGGCCATGTCGTATAAAATAAACGAAAACTAAACTAAATTCTGGCCAACTGGCTTTTCCGTGTTAATACATGCGGGAAATGGACCAGTCACTGTTATGGTCACATGACTAGAACTTTGTGTGTATGAACCTGTCCTAGTTCCGGTTCTGGTTTATGAAAGTGACCGGTACTTTTAACATGGGCTTGTCATAGGAGGTGACAATTGCTACCTGTGGAGCACTGTGTGACGTGGCGAATAACTTGACCAAGGTAACCAATCAACGTACCGACTGAAATGAATATGCTACGGGACAAGTTAGAAGTAGGTAGTGTTAAAGTAGGACCATTTTAGGATTAATGTGATATGCAACAGAACTAGTGGGCAAAAATGTATCAAGTGACTGGTGTAGGTGTACGTATCGTAGAACTGGAGACAAATTTTTGAAGGAAAAACTAGTCACATATTAAGCAGCAATGTGTTCTGTGATAGGGGTAGTTTGACTGGAATAGTTTTGCGACGTACCACTGCACTGGTACAAGGGATCCATGTGCCGGGCATGCGAAAAGTAGTCACTATTTATTCAGCGAGTGTCATATTATGTACGGGTTGCTAAATAGCCCATTCGGAACCAGTCACTGCACTTATCCAAAACAGCCTGTTCAAAAACTTTCAAAAAGGCACAACAAAAATCAATTTTCTAAATTAGTTTATTTTGTATATACCCAACAAAAAAACTATAACATTAAATTCAATTTAACAATTTAAATTTGAAAAAGTACATAAATTAGACAAAAAGTCCGAATGTTCAAAACGATTTCTAGTCCACAATAATATATTTATAAAAAGAAGGAGCTGCAACAATTCAGCACAACTTTAATGTATGTATAACTTTTAAATTTGTACCCAAAGAAATTCAATTTTGTACCCAAAAAAATTCTTACAAACCACCAATTACTTATACACAAAAAATCGTTATACAAAATCTTGTAAAATATCCTAACAAGATATTTCGGAACCAATATGCCGAAATTTGTAATTTTAATTTATATTTTTTTAAAGTGTTTCAAGTTTTTGAACAATTTGTGCAAAAATTCATATTCTGGTGATATATTTCTAGTTTTTTGGTAGCGATATTTTATGTGTAAAATCGCTAGTCAGCATTTTCGTGAATTAACTTGTCAAATGAGTTTTAAGATCGCGACGTTTGGCGAGAAATTGCCATATCCGACTAACTTGGTCACTGTCTAAACAGTTCCGTATTCAGTTCTTTTAAACCAGTGGAGTGTTACGTCTTCATTTCAACTGACACATAGTCGGTACAGATAAAATTTCTTCAGTGTTATGTCCGCTTTATAGCAGTCAAGGGAATCCTTTGGCACTTATTTCCATATTTTTATCCACTGCTAACGGTCTTGAACCAGTTCAATGACCACTAGCAGCTTCAACTGCAACTGACCCTAGTTGCTTCAGTACACTTTGATGTTATGTTACTTTTTCTCCAGTTACATGATATATCTGGTACCAACCAGTGAATGTTTTTTCACCATAACTATAGTCACGTAATTGATCATTTCACCCAAAATTAACACTTTTTGGTACACTACAACTTTGGTTTCACCAGTTTCGTGACGTGCTCCCCAATCATATATCACAGAATTACCACTTTAGATCAATCGACCCTTCGTTTCCCGCAGGGTAAGCATTCTGCTTAATGTCCTCCCTTTACCAGTCACAGGATTGGTAATTTTAGGACAATTGACACTGCTTAACCCACTTCAGTATTAAATTATACCAGTCCTGTGGAAAGTCCTTCTTTAACCAGTCACTTTTAGGTCAATTGACTCCTCATTCCCAATAGGGATGCTTCCGATAACTTCCTCATCAAATGAACAAGATTGTTACAGCACTGGCAAAGCATTAGCAGTGGTCCACTATGCCTTGAAATAACATCACTAGCCAGGCAGAAAAATACAATCGGCACAGTGTTGGTAAAGCATCGGCGACGGTCGGTTAAGCGCTAGAAGAACGTGGGACTTACAATCTTTAAAGTATTGTCCTGTTACCCGATTGATAATAGTGGCCATATGTTGGTTGGAGCAAGCTTGCCACCATTGGCATAACGTTTATAATTAAAAAAATGTTGTGCTTTTAAAATTGCTTAAATTATATTAATTATGAGAAATATTTATAATAAAACACATTTAAAAAACAACAACACAGATCGTTTAGTATTATACATCATATTTAAATGTGTGAAATATAATAATACAAAATGATTCTTAGGCCTAATTTTTTTAGGTTGTAGATTAAATATGTTTGTTACACACAGAGAAATAAAGTGCCAATCGAATTTAAAAGTGTATTTTAGTAGTAATAACTTATAAATTCATGTAATACACCGATATTTACATTAGATTTCTAAATATTTTGGTTGTTGCAACTAAAATTCAGTTGAATTAGCCGAAATTTGTTGTGAAAACTAATGTTAAGTTTTGCCAACCGAATTTGTGTCATAGTAAACGAATTTTAGTTGACAACTAGCTAAATTTTTCTCTGTGTGTAGTTATGCATTAGAATTTTGTTTTTCAGATATGGCATATATAGGTTTTAATTAAGGTTTAACCCAGCCTTTAATTAAGGTTTTAGCTTTTTTGGGCAATTTCAACTAGAAACTAAAAATTTTGTCAAAATTAATGTGGCATGACCGTGTAATTTGACATTTTCTAAACTAAAACTGAAAAACAGTATCTCCAGTTAAAATCTGTTTAATTCTGATTTTTGATTAACTTAACAGGCCAATAAACTAAGCTTAATTGACATCCCAAAAACTGGGCTTAATTGGTTGTAATATTGGTAAAAACAATATTGACAAAGAATTTTACGGGTTGTGCTGGCAAAAAACATATCACTTGCAAACAAAATTGTGTTTTCCTAGTACAATATTAATTATAAATTTGGTCATATTAAACACGATGGATTTTAGAAAAATGCCAATGGTTTGCCAGTACTATTTTGTGGTACGGTTAGCATTATCTAACGTGGTACTTGTAACAAAAGCTTACAATTTTTTTAATGCTTTCTTCACACTAAGTGCAATTATTTTTTTCACACCTGAAATCATAAATCACATCTTGACTTTCTTATGGATTAGATTTATCTGTTTTTTTTTTTTAATTTGTAAGATTTTCGTAAAAATTGTTGTGTCATTAAAATTAGCTGTCGTGATATACTCGTAGCAGTAGGTTTAAAAAAAAATATTTTGGTGAAAAGTGGCAACCTTATAAAACATATGTTTTGAGTTTCAAGGCTACACGTTGTTAAGTATTTTTTTTGAGCCATCAAATATAAACAATCTCAGCGAATTTGTAAACATGAAAAAAATTGGTGAATATTTTCAATTAAAATTTATTGTCCAGCCAATATTTAGTCGAATAGAGTTTAAACGAGGTAGTACGAGCTGAAAACATGAACACAATTGTAGTCAATCAATTGAGGTGTACACGCCATAAACTGTTAAGGAAAATCCACAAAATGCTAATGTATGATCGTCGGCTGAAGATGCACGAGCTGGCTGAAGTGATATGGATTTCGAAAAGTCCTATACATAGCATATTGATCGAAAATTTGGAGATTAGAACGCGTTTGGCGATGTTTCACAGCAATAAAGCCGAGTTTTTGCGTCGATTCGTATGCATGGATTATACATGGATCCACCATATCATACCTGAGACAAAGGAACAATCAAAGTGTTAGACTGTAATGTGAGAATCGTGTTCAAAGCATTCGAATAGAGTTCCATCTGCAGCCAACGTCATGATTTTTTGTTGATTATCTTCAAAAAGGAAAAGCAATATTTAATTGATGAAATTAAGGAAAATTAAAAAAAGTGTTTTTATATAAAAACAATGCACCAGTTCACACATCCACTATTGCGATGACCAAAATCAATAAACTTTTTTTCTTTTTTTTTAAGAAAGACAACTCTCAGGAAATTCTTCTTATAATTAATATGTTGCTTTCTTTGGAAAGGGGATAGTGGAGATATGAAAGGTGGTGAAAGATGAAGGGCTTCAAACATGGCAACACTGTAATTGCGCGAGATGATAAGTCTTAGAACAGTTGTTGGTCGCCACCTGATGTAGAGTTGGCGAATTTATTGAAAGCTTTTTGTTTCATAGCCCTGATTCATTATTTTACTTCGGTGGGGTTAAGTGATATGGGAACACCCAAGGTGGGCGCAGCGATGCATATAAGTGATAGAAAACTCATATATACTATTTTTCTAAATTGATGTTGTCGTCACCGGGAATCGAACCCGGCACCATCTGTGTAACAGTCCAACGAGGTAACCATTACACCACAACGCCCACTACAATGCAGAGGTGGAGTCAGCGGTTGATTGAAATAAGCATTAGAAAATCAAAAATATGAGCATAGAATACACACTTAAATCTAAATATCCACTAAAAATAAAAAAATTATGCACTTAAAACTTGTAGGGTTTTAAAAATTTATTTATTACTCAAGAGAGTGGGTTTAAAGATGAAATGCAATATAAATGTCTATCAAATTACAACTACATATATGTTAAGGGTAACAAATGCGTTCCTTTGTTTATTTTTAATTAAATCATAATTTAAATTTTTACAAAATATGGAAAAATATGCAATTAAATGGAAAAAATGCAAAACATTTAAAAAAAATGGAAAAATATGCATTAAGACATGCATTTTTAGAAAAATAAGCAGAACTATGCATTTATAACAGAATATAAAAAAATATATCCAAAAACAAATCGATGCCATTTTGTTGTAAATTCTTTGGTTCGAAAAAAAATTTGGTCAAAATCGATTTTGGGCTACGGACAGCAAACATTCATTTGCATTAAAGTCGCTGCCATGGTAATATGATATATTGAAATATTTCAATAAACGCATCAGAAGAGTATGAGTAATATTAACTTTTTCTTATATTAATCATACGCCATAGTAAAGCATCTGGTTAGAATTAAACAATCCATCGTGGACTATAAGTTAGTGAAGGAAGTGTTATATGTGTTATTTTCGTTTTTTATGTACAGAAAATATGTATCAGAAATCGGGCAATATGCACTTAAATTTTATAAATATGCATATATTATTGATTTTGTTTAAAGTTTTCAATATCCAATTCTAGTAGTTTTGTCTTAAAAAGTGGTTAAAATATGTTATTCTTTTCTCAAACTTAAGTGCTATTGTATAAAAATTATAAAAGGTAAAAATCGCTAAAATCGAAAAAATCGAAAAAATTTTTAATATAAAAAAATTACCAAAAATGAAAAAAAAAACATTCAAATTAAAAATCGCTAAAATTAAAAAAAATCTCTAAATTTGAAAAAAACGCTAAAGTTTAAAGAAAATCGCCAAAAATTAAAATAATCGACAAAAATTAGAAAAATTCGTAAAATGAAAAAAAAAATATCGGCAAAAATTAAAAAAAAAAAATCGTGATCGGGCCAAAAATTAAAAAAATAGCTAAAAATTTCAAAATTAAAAATAAAACATTGCAAAAAAAAAAAATCGCCAAAAAAAATGAAAACATTTTCAAATTGGAAAGAAAGCTAAAATTGAAAAAACGAAAACTATTGACGAGAAATTTAAAATAGTTGTAAATGTGCATTTATCGTTATTAGTTTTTGAAACACAGGCGGTGTTCCAAATGAATTCTCTTTTTGGCTGGATTCGTAAATCGCGGTTTTCTCGAAAAGTAAACATCGCAGTGAAAAAGAGTATTTATTTGAAACATCGGGTATTTATTTCAATAACCGAGAGAAATAAATGACAAATGAGCTATTTTTTTTTATCAATTATGGTGATTTTTTTTTAATTTTCGAGATTTTTTACGTTTGCCGTGTTTACATTTGGAATTATATTTATTTTGGCAATGTTTTTACTTTTAGAAATTTTTCTCATATTTGGCGATATTTTTATTTTTGGCGATTTTTAAATTTTGGCAAATTTTAGTTATTTTTTTTTTTTAATTTTGGAAATTTTTTAAATTTTGTCGATTTTTTTCAATTTAAGTGATTTTTTAAATTTTTGACGATTTTTTCAATTTTGGAGATTGTTTTAAATTTTTGGGGATTTTTTTCATTTTAAGGATATTTTTTTCAATTTTAGCGATTTTGTTTAACTCTGGCTATGTTTTTCAGTTTCGCCGATTCCGGCAAATTTAAATCGGTTGAGTAAAAAATAGATTGAACTCCCAATTATTGAATTCGCAATGATTGAATTCCCAACGATTGACTTCCCAACGATTGAATTGCCAATGATTGAATTCAATAATTGATAATATCGAATGAGCTAAATTGTTTGAATTCCCCACTAGTGAATTCCAAAGAATTCGAAAACAATTATTAGATTTAAAAAAATCCGATTTAATTTATTCAAAATAGAATTCAATCTTTGAAGCTCTGTATATGTACAAGCACTTGTATACAAATATTTATTATTAAATTTATTATTATACAACGCATTAATAAAACTCTTTCTAAAAATTATTTTTTTGTTTTATTTGAAAATTTTTTTGGGGTGTTATTTTTTCTTACCGCAAGGTGAAGATACGCATTTTAAGGGGGTTTTTACGCATATAAAAATGTATTTTTAGGCATTTTATCCGTATATTTACAAGTAAAGCATGTTTTTGTTACTCAAAAATTCAGTAAAATTATTCATTTATTTCTAAATTTAATTACATTTTTACGCACTTGCATAGTACATTTACACACTTTTTGTTGACCAACTTACACGTAGTGTGTGTATTTTTTTTTTAATTTAAAATTTGCCAAAATTGAAAAATCGCCAAAAAAATAAAAAATATCTCCAAAAATGAGAAAAATTGCTAAAAGTAAAAATATCGCCAAAATAAATATAATTCCAAATTTAAAAACGGCAAAAGTAAAAAATCTCGAAAATTTGTCCGTGTCATTTATTTATCTCGGTTAGGTTTTGAAACATAGGCGATGCTTCAAATAAATACTCTTCTTTATCTGCGATGTTTACTTTTCGAGAAAAACGCGATTTACGAATCCAGCCAATCAAATCGACATTTAGGATCGTTGTAGGGGTATGGGGTTGAGTTTTAAACAATGGTGCAACCATTTTTTCTCCAGCTCCACTAGTTTTCGAAATATGTACCTTTTAAAAATCGACTTAATAAAAACCGTGCATAACTCAAAAAATAAAAGATCTACTGGAAAAATGTTTTCATCGGTGTTCAAAACTCAACGCCAATACCGGTCCTAAATTTCGAACTGATTGGCTAGGTTCTCAGATCGCGTTTTTCTCGGAAACAAAGCATTGCAAAGCAAAAAGAGAATTTATTTGGAAAATCGCATGTGTTTCAAAAACTAATAAATTTAAATGTACATTTACAACTATTTTAAATTTCTCTTCAATATTTTTCGTTTTTTCAATTTAAGCTTTCTTTCCAATTTGAAATTTTTTTCATTTTTGGCCAATTTTTTGCACTTTTTAGTTTTGAAATTAATTTAATTTTTAGCTATTTTGATTTTTGCCAATTTTTTTAATTTTAGGAATTTTTCTAATTTTTTGGCGATTTTTTTAATTTTTGGTTCTTTTCTTTAAATTTTATGGTTTTTTTTTTCAATTTGGAGATTTTTTGTAATTTCATTTTTATTTATTAATGTTAATGTTTTTTTTTTTTGATTTTTGGTGATTTTTTTTTTTATTTTAATAGATTTTTTAAATTTTAGCGATTTTTAACGATTTTTTCAATTTTGGCAATTTTTTTCAATATTGGCGATATTTTTAAATCGATTGAGTAAAAACCGACTGAATAAATCGAATGAAGAATTTAATTCTTTAAGCTCTGTACATATATTATATTTTGAAAATATTTTTCCACAATTAGGCTGCAAACACTTGGAAATTCCGTTTCTAATTATGTATGTATACTTTTTTTGATACATTAGGAAGGTTTTTTAATTCACTATCACAAATTTTGATTATTAATTAACAAAAATTCTCAATAAATTTAAATTTTTAGATTTTTTAGCATGTTTATTTTTATTATTTTTTTTTTTTCAATTTAAAAATGCCAAAATATTTATTACTATTATAAGTTAGTATACTTACAAGCTTTGTGCGTAAAAATTTTATTTAACAAAATAGTACTACTTTTAGGCATAATGTATTTAATTGTAAACAAATAATTGATAAAAATACTGTAAGTGTGTATTATTGTATATAAAAGTGTGCGCAAAATAGTTTTACGCATTCTGATGTATAAATTTACCGAATTTGCGTAATAATACATGAAACTATACCCGTTTTATAGTAGTAAATTTACAATCATTTTTTAGCGTGTATGTGAAAAATATTCGAAATATTAAAATATGAACATATATGGCCAAAAATATACAGTCATATATGTGGCATTTATGGAATATGTCCTCAATTTTCGGATACGCATGGAAATTTTTAAAACAGCTTAAATTCAGAACACAAAATTCAAAAACTTGATTTGAAGTCTTAATATTAGTAACACAAAAAACCCATAGAAACAAATCTAATATCACGAATTAAGAACAATAATGAAAAGATTTTGCTCATACATAGCGAAATTGGGTGAATAGTCGCTTTTCTATGTAAAACTCAATGTTACGTTTTGTATTAATTAACAATAACATTTTAACAATAACAAATTTTTCGTAATTTTTTTACAAAATTCAGACGCTTTATGAATAACTGACCCATTTGTTATACAAATGTTGTATTATACACACAGAAAAAAATTTAGCTATTTGCCAACTGAAATTCGTTGAGTTCGACTCAAATTCATCTATAACGAATTTCAGACGGTTTACACAACTTAACATTAGTTTTCACAACAAAGTTCGGTTAATGCAACTGAATTTTAGTTGCTATACCCAAAATATGCAGAAATATAATGTAAATTTAATGTAAATATTGTTGTACTAACTAAATGTATAAGTTGTTACCATTAATATACACTTTTTAATTCGGTTGGCACTTTATTTCTCTGTGTGTAGCTTTTTAAAATTTGATAGTAACTGTCGGAGATATAGTAGTTCAAATTACTAATGCCTTAGCGTATTTTCATATTTTATAATAAAGAATAATATAAAATCCTTAAAGCAGAGAAATATTTGTTTTTTATATGAAAAAAATTAGTAAACTTTTTTAATTAAAATCATTAAAAATATGCTTTACTTTTAAATTCGGCTTATATATCTGTGTACACAAGATGCAAGATTCTAATCGGACGACTTTTATATTTAGAAAATATTCAAAAACTCGGGAGTTGATTTAGTTATATCATTTTTTTGTAGGCAAATGAACACAAAATATCTTATATATAAACTAAATCGAAGAAATTGAGGTACTATTATAAAAAATCTATGAATAAATTCCAAATTGTTTTGAAAAAAGGATATCATCTGTTTTTAAATATAATTTTCGGTTTAGAATAATTTTGTTTCATAACGTGCATACAATTTTCAAAAGTACCAACAACATATTTTCCAAAGCTCCAAAGAACAAATCTCATCTTCAGCTTGTGTGTATATCTCATAATAATCATACGCCATGGTGAACCATAATTAGTTTCCAAAAACAAGTCTCATATTCAGCGTATGAGTGATATTAACTATAACTCATAATAATCATACGCAATGGTGAACATATCATTAGTATTAAGCAAGCAATAAAAAGTAAAATATGGATATTTTACAAATTTAACAAATTTGTTATATACGAGGGCGGATCAATAAGTCCGTGACATTTGGAATGAAACACATTTCTTTTTGAAAAATAAAATTATTTTTCAACATAATCTCATTTAGGCATTTCTTGGCCATATATGGCCGTTTTTTTTTTAATCCTCGTTTAATCGGTCCAATAAGTTGGCATAACATTCGACGTTTATTGTTCTTCCCTCTTGAAGGTAATCGATGTGGATTATCCAGCGTGCATCAAAAAAAACTGTTGCCATCACCTTATTGGCCACGATTTCGTTTATGGTCAATTGAGAGCAAAGGCGGCACCCATTTAGCATATAGCTTTCTTAAACCCAACTGATCATTTAAAATCGAAACCATACTGCCATATGAAATGCCTATGGCATCAACAATCTCACGCACTTTTACCGTTCTATCGGCCAACACCATATCGTGGATTTTTTCGACATTTTCGGGTGGGTGTATTGACCTCATTTTGCCGTCCAGAACGTTCAGCGTCATTTGTAATTGTGCGACCACAACGAAAGTCAGTAAAACACTTTTTTACCATTGAAATCGATGGTGCAGATTCCCCATAGTATTTATTAAGTTTTTCCTTGGTTTGATTGACGGTTTTTTTTTTCGCAAAAAATAATGTTTAATGAGCACTCGAAATTCACTTTTTTCCATTTTTAAAAAATTCCACGAGGTTGTATATTTTGAACAGCTGTTAAACGCAAAGTAAATGACGGAAGTTGCTCAAAATTAGACAGTAGTCTACTAATAGGTGGTACTTGATGGGAGCAATATTGCATTTCATATAACTACGAGGGAAGTTCGAAATGTCAGAGACTTATTGAGCCGCCCTCGTATATATGTATATTATTCGTCAACTTATTAATTATGATTTTTGATGATTTTTTATGATTTTTTTTGAGTCAAAAAACCTATAATTAATGGTATGAGTTGTGTGAAAAGTTGCACCAATGAATGCAAAACAAAAAATATCGTCATGGTTTCAGCTAGTTTAAATATAAATTTATAGTTAACAGTGTCAGCGTAAGCAAATAAAGTTTTAATTATATTTTTGGCACATACTAAAAAATAACACAAACTAAAAAAAAAAAATACACGAACTATTACATGATTCTTTGCATTGTGCCTTTTCGCTTCTGGACACGTCGCGACAATTTGTTAGTTTTATTTTAAGCAAAAGAAATGAACACCAGCACCCATGACATAACACAGATGCCAAGCCAACATAAATTTAGAAATCATTTAAGATACAAATCTAGAGAAAAAATTACCACAATGCAACCGATGATAGGTTTTGATTGTATTTAAAACTTGCAATATTGTCGTCTAATGGTTCTAGGAATTTTTGACATGCAAATAAAAAAAAAAATAAAACTCATTTTTAAAAACAAATTTTTATTGTTTCCAACAATTTTTTTTTTATTGTTGCTTCTTATAA